>OX243850.2:8400000-9000000 GCA_945859575.2 Herminia tarsipennalis | reverse complement strand
GTGTGTAAAGGATGTTAGATTGTGTACGCAAGTAAACGGAACTCGTAGTAACAACGCTATAAATCCCAAAAATAAAATATATGGGATAAAATACGAGGAAAGAATACTCAAGGTCGAATCGTAAAAAAGAAAAATATCACTTTTCCCAGTCGTCGCCATCACGTAGCAAATCTCTTGCCAAAAACGGAGTATTTTTGTTCAGATTGGAGCAAAAACCCGCAATTAAGCTTTTTTCGAAAGAGTAAATGTTAGATTGATGGATTAAATATTCGTATTTGTCAGCCTTTTATTTGAAATCGTCTGAAATCAAGGTTTAGTTGTACGAAAAACTTTTAATAAATAACATTCTAGACAATCTTTATGTGTAAGCCCATAATAATAACGGCTGAGGCTTGTTGGATATCCGACTAGTTCACTGTTTCGTCCCATGATTCATTCGGCCCATGGGACGAATCAAGATTTGAAATATTTTTTTTATTCTTATGCAATCTGTTACTTTGTGTTTTCCTTTGATTTTGTGATAATTATTGCGATTTTACACGAAGGTACTGTTTTATTGTTCAGTAAAAAGCATAATATAGGTATTATATCAAACTGTTAGACTGCGTCATACTAGATTTTAATCAAAAGATATTTTTTTAACTAAAATTTGTTTTATTGAAATTAGATTATAAGGGAGGGATCCCACCACCCACCCTCGATCTGTGAATCACCATGATTGAAGTAGTAAGGAAATGCCCTTAATAAAACAATCGAAATAGATTGACAGACCGCACTCAAAAAGAGAGACCTGTAACAAAGAAAATTAGTGACAGGTACTCTTACCAAGTCGAGTGGTAGGCACCTCCGAACCCTTGACTTGCAATATTCCGCTTCCACGAAGTGAAACTTCGACACGTGTTTCGCCTCTACACGAGGCATCCTCAGGACAGTTTGGCACCGACTGAGCGCTCGTCCAACGTGTGCGCCTCTTTTATACGTTCAATCCCCACTACTCCGGCCAACGGTCGATGAGTAATGTTGCCTAAAAGAAAATAAATTGAGCAGGGGAGACGAATTGAAGTTGGTTTGTTCGTAATAAATATGTAGAATTTTGAAAGAATTTCTGTCATTCAGGGCATGTCCGGTTTCAAGTAGATGGTTCGCAAAGTGAGATTTTTCTGGATGATTGTTTCTAAAGGCAGCAATGTGTTCCTTGTATCTGGTGTCAAAATTCCGACCAGTTTGGCCAATGTAAATACTATTGCAGCCGTCACACGTTAATTTATAAATTCCAGATTGTTTCTCTTTGCTCACTTTATCTTTGCTGTTGCATAAATATCTCAACGAATTTTGAGGCTTAAAAGCTGAAAAAATACCATTAGCCTTCAATACCTTCGACACACGTTCTGTGATATCTCCAAAATAAGTCAAACTGGAAGTACAAGTTACAATTTCTTTCTGGAATGGATACAACATATGGTTGACTATATTGTGCTGTTTTTTCTTAATCAATGAGTCAATTAATCTCGTACTGTATCCATTTGATTGAGCTATATAGTAAATAATACTGAGCTCTTTTCTGTAACTTTCTTCGCTTAGGGGCACATTATATAACCTGTGGATCATACTGTTAAACGCGGCTAGTTTGTGTTGCCAGGGATGACATGATGATGCAGGAATAGTAGTGTCCGTATATGTCGGTTTCCGGTAGATTCCGAATATATGTCTGTTGTTCTTCCTTGATATAGACAGATCCAAAAAGTTTATTGTGCTGTCCTGTTCGATTTCCAGTTTGAATTTTATGTTTGGATGCTTGTTGCTTAAACCATTGGCAAAGTTGTGGAGTTGTCGTTCAGTTCCTGTCCAAGGCAGTAAAATATCATCAACATATCTGTAATAATATAGAATATTATTATCGTTAACCACATATTTCCTTTCGAAGTAATCCATAAATAAGTCTGCCATCAATGGACTTAAAGGTGACCCCATAGCTAGACCCTCCTTCTGTAGAAAATACTCATTATTAAATTTCAGTTTATTCTATATTATTACAGCAATGGGACAAATCGCAAAATCAAAACAATAAAATGATTTGAATTCTATGATTCGTTTCATGGGCCGAAAGTATCGTGGGACGAAACAGCGAACAAGTCGGATATCCAATAATGTAGTCGCAAGCGTTGTTTAGATGGAGGGCTATTGTTTATTCATAAACACACAGCTTCTATAAAAAAATCGCTTATATATTTTGTGGTATTTGTAGTAATAAAAACGGATGAGCAAAAAACAATTCTGAGAAAGGTCGTATGTGCCTCTAAAACTGACATAATGACTTGGATAAAACTTCAATTCCTTATCAATTATCAATTACATATCATACATATCAACCCATATGATGGCCCACTGCTGGGCACGGGTCTCCCCAGTAGAACCTACTGGTATGTAGATCCTGAGGGTAATTGCCATAATCGCCACGCTTGGCGAGCGGGTTGGCGATCGCAGTAAGGCTTTAAGTACGCAGAGGACGCTGCTGCCCCTCCTCCGGAGTGAAATCCCTGAGTCGCCTTGACGACACCCACGGGAAGAGATGGGGTGGTGCTATTCTTAAGCCGGCACCACACGGCAATATTTATATTCCCTAGGCAATTGATAATATACAATTATCAATTGCCTAGGGAAAAACTCTATATAAAAACAAATGTTCGTACTTGAAGTCGTTTTTCGCTTGTTTTCATACACTTGTCCCCGGCAAAATTCAGCTACCTAAACATAATGGAAACAATGTGTATTGTGTAGTCCCTTTACCGCAATTATATCCTACGTCACAACCACATCCCACACAGGACACTAAACATTAACACTTAACCGATATTGACCCGCGTTCACAAACTCATTGTTTTGTGAGAAAAGTACAACATGTTAGCAATTCTCTTAATTGTTAACCCCCTTACGCACTAGCGGTTGGCTAACCGCGCGGCTATCAGCTTATGCCAGCTAAGCAACGGCTTGACGCGGTTTCATCGCGGATGGCCGGTCAGTCGCTAATCTAATCCAATCGCAAACGTAAAGTAAATAAGTATTGTTTCGTTATTTTTATCGAGAAAGGCTAAAGGCTCTATAACAACACGCTAAGCCCAACAGGAGCAGTGCAGCAATGAAAAATGTTGCAAAAACGGGGAGAATTGACGCATACGAAGTTGCGCGGGTCGAGTTTAATCGATCGTTTTTTGTTTAATGAAAATAGGTTATAGCATTTTATAGGCATTCAACTTCTTACCTCATGTGTCGAGGGTTTTATTGTTCCATTTGTATGCTCAAAATTAATATGCTTTGGAGAATAAAAGGCGCTTTGAGAAATAAAATTTGAGCGACTAGTAACATGACACTATAAAACATCTCTGGCAAGAGACCTTCGAACTTGTTTGCTTCGTAAAGATACACAAAGAACGGATCGTACAAGGCCACTGCAGGGGTTTGGCCCGAGAAAAACAAATATTGTTGCACTAGTTTAATTAAAAACCGCTTAAACCGCTTGGTGCGGTTTCATCGCGGATGACCGGTCAGTCGCTTTCCAATCGCGTTAGGCAGCATATTAAAATGGCAAAGCGGCTAGCCGCGCGGTTAGCCGCCCCTGCAGTTAACCGCTAGTGTGTTAGTGCTCATTCTACGAAAACGACCACTCCTTTATTTGTAGACCGTAGCCATAGCTACGACGGGCTATATCGTAGACATGTGCTATATAATTCCGTAACAGTATAGCCACATTTCTAATGGCTAAATTGGCTGTAATGTAAGAATTCGTTCTATTGTAATGTCAAATGGATTTAGTAATTACCTACATGACTGCCCCAAAAAAAGTAGTATAAACTTTTTTGTATTATGTGTTGTTCTATGCGTATTATAAACTAGCTGACCCGCGAAACTTCGTATGCGTCAATTTTCCCCGTTTTTACAACATTTTTCATTGCTGTTCCGCTCCTATTGGTCGTAGCGTGATGTTATATAGCCTATAGCCTTCCTCGATAAATGGGCTACACAACAGAAAATTATTTTTTCAATTCGGAACCGTAGTTCCTGAGATTACCGCGTTCAAACAAACAAACAAACTCTTCAGCTTTATAATATTAGTATAGATTAGGGCAAGGATCGGTAAGTTGTTTTAAGTGGAGTCCGAGTCGTGTTGCAAAATTTTATCGAGGTCCAGAAAAACACCAAAAAAAAAAATCTAAAACTAAGAAGACTGGTTTTAATCGTATGAATGATTATAGCTCGTTAATATTTACATATTATATGAAAATAATATTTAAATTAATATTAAGTACTTAAGTTTTGGCGATCCGAGGCTTGGCTCTCCGCAATCTGGCTGTTGCCGACCCTTAAATTAGGGAAATGGTTTGTTAATAAAGTTGGAATTAGTTCAGGAATTCAATGAAAATAGCACAAAGATAGTCAATTTTCAAGATAGATATATAGATACGTGATAGATGTAATCTACGAGAACGGATCTTAGGGTTAAGTTAGTAATAGTCAACCCTTATCCCCATGAACGTGTGCCTTCCGCATCCAAAATGATTCCATTAACTTTTAAGCGGCGGTAGTCTAATGGTTCAGGCATCGGTCTTGCAATTGAGAGGTCGCGAGATCGAATCCTATTACCGACGTAGACCCACTCTTAACACAAGCAATTTAGCTTAGCTGGAGGGGTTAACAAGATTGCTAGTAATGTGCGACCCCCATTGTTAGTTATCTTTGTAAAACAAAAATAAAACTTAGAACCGTCTCGAACCTCCGATGGAAACGAAAGTATGTGTTTACGTGTCTGTGTCGTAACATCCAAATTGATAAACAGATTTGGACGTAAAAAGATCTAATTCTTTTTGACAACTCCAGCATTAGAGTAAATACAAGCCCTGTGTCACGGGGGACTTTACAAACATACCTACAAATCACAAACAAAAACTACACTCAGACTTGGAACAACAATTTGAGTATCACACAAAGTGGTGTCCTGTGTGGGAATCGAACTTACGACCTCTGGCTTAGCAGTCAAAGTCATTAACCACTACACCAAGAGGTCAATCAAGCGAGTTTTTTTTTAATTTCAGTTGTAAGGTTTTTAACGATAAGCAAAATTAATTTGTTGTGTGATCACAGACCACAAATTTGGGTCTGTGATCGCTTGAACACACTGTCCATTGTCCCGTCCACACAACACTTTACAGAATAACCAAAATAGTATCCTGGGACAACTCCCACGCGGCCATCTGATCCCAAATTAGGCAGAGCGTGTACTATGGCAAATGTTTTAAATAGATAATATTCGTAAATGACACGCAGACACAGAATAAACTTGTGTTCATCACACCATTATTCTGGGTGGGGATAGAACCCACGACCTCAGGCTTAGCAGTCAGGGTCACTAAACCAACAGGCCACTAGACCAACAGACCAGTGAAACAGAATTTAATTAAACTAGTGCAACAATATTTGTTTTTCTCGAGTCATATCCCTGCAGTGTCCTTGAATGACCCGTTTTCTGTGTATCTTTACAAAGCAAACAAGATCGAAGGTCTCTTGCCACAGAGGTTTTATAGTGCAAAATTGAAAATTAATTACAACTGAATTTTCTTTGAAACCACACACACACACACACAAACACACACATACTCACGCGCGTGCGCACGCTCACACACGCACGCGCACACACACACACACACACACACACACACACAAACACACACATACTCACGCGCGTGCGCACGCTCACACACGCACGCGCACACACACACACACACACACACACACACACACACACACACACACACACACGCACGCACACGCACACACACGCACAGTGTGCGCGCGCGCGCACACATACATGTATTATGTGTTTCTGATGTATTATAATTACTTTAAAAACTTCTACATAATCTTTATTTTGTGGTAATAAAGAATTATTATTATTATTATTAATGTCATTTTACTAGCCGCCCAAAGTACCGAAACCTTTTATTCTCTAAAGCATATATTTTTTAGGATGCAAATTGAAGAATAAAACCGTTGAAGTTGAATGTCCTTAAAATGCTTTCACCGATTTTCATTAAACAAAAAATACATCAATTAAACTAGCTTTATAATGAATAATCCGCATTAATAATGATTATGCCACAGATAGACAAATATATACAAATACAGAGACAGACACAGATCCATAGAAACACTGGTAAACAGAGATAACATTAATACAATAATTGCATTTTTTTAAAATAGAAAAAAATGAATTTGTCCCAACCCAGGAATCGAACCCGAGTCTTCCGTAGACCAAACCGGAGCCGGAATCGAACCATCTAACCGGGTTACAAAATCTTAAATTCTTCTATCCTTCCTGCACGCGAGTCCGGCCCTCGCTTGCGCCATCTAACCGATAGTTTAGTCATCCCTTTTTTTTCATCAGGACAGAAATGATATATAAACATAATTTTAAATGGATGGAGGAAAATTCGTCTTAAGGCGGGACTTGAACCTTAAGGGAGACACACCGAGACATGTCCTCTGAGTCGAATTTTGCCTCCACATGATACAAGGCAGAATTCGACTCAGATGGACATGTCTCGGCTTAGGGCCGGTACCCCTAAGGTCGCGGGTTCAAGTCTCGCCTGAGACGAATTTTTCTTCCATACTTTTAAAATTATGTACGAAAAATTTGCATAAAAGTGCTTTAAAAATTACAAAAAGTAATCTATACTAATATTAAAAAGCTTAAGAGTTTGTTTGTTTGAACGCGATAATCTCAGGAACTACACTACAGGTCCGAATTGTTAAAAACATTTCTTGTTGGATAGCCCATTTATCGAGGAAGTCTATAGGCTATATAAACATTACGCTACGACAGGAGCGGAGCAGCAATGAAAATTGTTGCAAAAACGGGAAAAATGTACGCAGACAAAGTTGCGCTATTCAGTTAGTATAATTATAAAGACACTCAAATAAAATTGACTTCAAAATTATATACGAGTGCTTAGAATCTACTTGGGAGTTTAGAAACTGTTTCAGCTTTTCTTAATTGAGCGTAACTTACAACTTTTGTTTTCAGCAAATTTTCCTTTTACTAATTACGTGCTAATACAAGAAGTTAAATAAAAGTAAAGGAAAATACAGCTTTAATCTCGTAAGACCTATCTTGCACAGCGAAACCGCGTCACGCGATTTTATCTTCACGATTTTTTTCCGTAAACGACATTTACAAAATCCCTTAGGTTTACAAAAGAAACAGCCAAAAAAATTTAAAAGGATAATTTCTGTCTTGAAATAAATAACACTGCTTTACTATTTTATCTTCTCAGCCATACCTCAACTACACAAATGTTCTTTAAAATCCTTTTTAATCAAAAGCGCTGAACAAACCGCCGCGTCGTGTCGCCATAATATTGCGAGAAATAAAAACGGTATCGTTAATGACAGGTCGTTTGAATTGTTCATACAAAGGCGGACGCCTCATTCACCCAATCAATGGAGAATAAAGACTAGGAGGTGTAGTGAAAATTGCGGGAAATTTTGCTGTCTTCATTTTCACAGGTCCTTTGAAACGTGTGAAAATACATGAAAAACATGCAATATTCGCTTTGTGCAGTTAAAATTTACAATAATTTTCGAGTCGAAGACAGTCTTGACACTTTATAAAATTACTAGCTGATTCGTGCCTACTTCGTTGACCTTTGACTCTCACAAATAACGTGGCCATCTCGCCGACCCTAAAATGAAGAAACTGTCAAAGGAAACCTTATGGGCACTTTGTTTCCTTTTGTTAATTTCTCAATTTTTGAAGTGATAACTTCTTTAGCGTCAGAACACGTGACCTGATCGAAAAATTGTAAGATGGAGGGAGAGCAATGAAAAAGTGCTACAATACAATTAGAATACGAAGGTAAATTTCGCCATCATCTACAATGTTATGCTTAGGTGGAAAATCGGGCAGTCTAGAAACCAGAAGACCCAGTTCGAGTAACGATTTTTTTTTCCCTTTTTTATTTTTATTTTTTATTTTGGTTTTTGGATTTGTGATTTATTATTTCATTATTTTCTATTATTATGTCAGTAAGACCGAAAAATATTAATCAAATTTCATCAACATGAAATATAATGTTCAAGTTGTCACTTCTGCCGGCACTCCTGGAGTGCAACCCGTTGTTTTTTTTTTTTGAAGATAACTAGCAATGTGGGATTGTGATCCCACATAACTAGCAATCCTGTTAACCTATCCAGCTAAGCTCAATGGCTTGTGTTAGGAGTGGGTTCACGTCGGTAGTATAATGGGTAGGATTCAAACCGCGTCTTAACCATTAAGCTACCGCCGCTTTTTCTTTTCTCATACTTACATAACTGCATAAAAAAAGTTCTTTTTAATACTTACATGTATATATGTAATTTCAATATCCAAGTTCATTACAATCAATTCTTGACGTAAAGATATATCAATGAACAAAGAAATGAAGCGTTTTGTGACATACAATACGCAAAACACAATATTTATTTGGTTAGTCCTTGTTTAATTAATCGATTGTGTTTTATTACCACCTGCGTCTTTTGTTTTATCTGTAATTCAGTACTGTTCGGAAAAAATCAAAAACACAATTTATGACGAGCCACGCTCGTGACGAATTGAATAAATGCAATAACGCGTTTATGATGAATTTTAGTTCAGAATATAACGCGTTTATGACGAACTATGATAGTGCGATTGACGAACTGCGATTGTGACAATCAGCGTTAATGCCAAAACGCTTATAATGATGAATTGCGTAGGTATATGACGAATAGCATTCGTGACGTACAGCGCGTAATCCGCATTTAGAGTTTCACAGTGTTTCTGCTTCTATTTATGAGGGCTCAGTTAAACGAAGCGAAAAAAATCTTTAAATTTGCTTGTGAGTAAACACAAGTACGCGGTCATATCACAGCGACCGCGTTTTCTGATAATTCCGAAGAATTTGAATCTTAGGCGTACTCAATAAAACTTAAATTTGCTTGTCAGTGAACACAAGTACGCGGTCACCGCGCGGCGGCTGTTTCGCGTCCTCAAAACGCAGCCTGATGATTTCAAGTTACAAGCTGAACTGAAACGTATTACTTTAAACATTTATCACGCAAATATTAATAAATCGACAAATTGTGATATAATAGGTATGCTAATTGGCGTATTACAGAATAGGACACGCTTAGAGCATTTTGTTAAGTTAAATTTGTTGTAAATTGCGGTTCGGTGTAATTATTTTAACTTAAATATAACATTTTATGGTTTTCCTTCAATTTAACTTAGTATGTTATTTAAAAAAATAATCTAATTATTGACACTTTCGATTGGTATCGTAAAAATACAGGTTATTTTTCATATTTTGCGGGTTCGATTTCCGGCACAGACTTCTAAAGTCAAAATTATGTCTTATTTCAGTTAAATGTTTTATCTACAATATTTAAGATACCTGCTTTCCCCCCTTGTGGCATATTTTGGGACACCCCGTATACTACTGGGTTTTAATCACGTGAATATTTTAAGGTAAACACAGTTTTTACTGGACGATGTTTGGACCGTATTCAACGGGAATGGTCACGGGTAGCAGAAATCGATCAGATAATCAAGAGAAAAAGGGTCAGATTGCCATCAACTGAATTATGAAGAATTAAAACCAGGAAGACTATCTTATTTGGGACATAAGTTGTTAAAAGTATACTCTAAAGTTTCGCTATGTTATAAATGTAGCAGTTGTAGACTGATTGAAGTGTGCCGATTGGAGGAATTTTTACTCTGTTGCTGCTGTAATTAACTCCTTTTGCCGACGTAGAGTTTGTCCTCCTCGTCTTTATTCTCCATAGCCCAACCTCAAAACATGCCGAGTCATTTTTATAGACGCAATGTTTTACGACTGACACTTAAATTTCCCAACGATTTTGTAAGTAAAAGGTGTGGTCGCGTGTATTCCATTAACGATTAATCTCTTTTATATAACACGCCTAAATGCGAAACTGATGTGCCTGACATATTTTGAAATTATGCGGAAAATTGCTCACATGTTGTTTACGTAGTTTATGTTTGATGATGGCATATATGCTGTTATGTAGATAGATGACTATCATACCATAATGTTCTCCGTTTGGGATTGACTCGATGGATTGTGATTAATCTATACTAATAATAAAAAGAGATAAAGTTCGTGAGTTTTAGGGTTAATGAGTTTGTGACGTTGTAGGGGCATTGGCTTATCTAGGGTTATTTTCCAGGCCTGGACCTTGACATGCCATACTTCGCGCGACGTGGGGGGGGGGTACTATTGTGTTGCCCCCATATAAGTAGGGTAATTTGTAGTTTTTAACCGCCTTCAAAAAAGGTGGTTCTCTATTTGACACGTGTATGTATGGTTGTATGTTCGCGGTTTTCTCGCCCCCCCCCCCCTTATATACGCCCATGTGTAGGGGATAATCTCTAAACCAATTTTGAAAATTCTTTTACCAATAGAAAGCCACGTTATTAATGAGTGAGTGACAACCAATAGGAGCGGAGCATCAATGTAAATGTTGAAAATACAGGGAAAAAAAAAATATACTTAAAGCAAACACATACATTAAATGTACCCTGAAATGAAGACATTGCACTACTCTTTTCGGGCCGGTCATGTAAAATAACATAGACACATCCCTATGGGACCTCACGACAAGCTTTTGATCTCCACCTACTACTCGACGAGCTCTGAATATTCTATGAGAAGTCCACCGCAGCTTTAGTATGCAAATTAATGCTTGAACTACGCACGCGAGAACTGACCAATGTGACGGTATTTTTTTACGCGAACTCGTTACAGTGGAATTGAATTCCTGGAATAGAAACTGAAATGGTTTACAATTAGAGGTTTTTTGTAGACCAGTGTTTATTAATTGTTGTCAGCTTTTATTCTTCTAAAAGTGGTGAGAGTTAAGAGAATATCATAGTGAGAAATCGCCCAAAATAGTCAAAGAATTGGTATCAAATCTCCTTTGAAGAAATCAAGTAAAACATAGTACTTACATAATAAAATCGTTCGTTTAGGTCAAAAGTAAAATTTTGATGATTTTTGATAAGTGTTGAGGTAGCTTGGAACTTGGGAAGTGGCACTGAATTATTTTTATGGCCCAACCGACATTTAAGAGAACAGAGTCGCAAACAGAAACTAGTGTACGATGATGGCACCTCAGCCAACGCATCAATAAACATTTAGAGGGCATTTTGGAGTTAAGACATGTCGATTAATTATTTCGAACGAACACTTTTTCCAACAAAATTAATGATAAGAGTTGATAATAAATTGATATTACTTACTTACTCAGGCAGATCCATTTATAAAATGAGGGATAATTTGACTTTAAGTACCTACATTTTCTTCTTAAATGTTTTATGTAACGTAACAACTTAAGTATATACCTACTTAATGAGATAAAAAAAATAATTAAAATATTTAGATATTTTACTTTCAATTTCTACTTTTTAAATGTAAACACTTTTTACTTATCTTGTTTAATTCTGGCTCTTTTTAGGGTTCCGTAGCCAAAATGGCAAAAACGGAACCCTTATAGTTGTCTGTCCGTCTGTCTGTCTGTCCGTCCGTCAAATACAAATACAAATACAAATATTTTTTATTTGCTATAAATAGGGTGGATACATGAAGTGGTCTTATAAGTAGTTTATATTAGTAGGTACTAGCCTATTTAGCCATTATCAATAGCATGCAAATATTGATCACTTAAAACTAGTGTTACATCACAACGCCCCAGCCAATCACAGCGCGGCATAGCGAGCCAATCATAGCCAATAATAGCCAATCATAGCCAATCATAGCCAATCATAGCCAAACATAGCCAATCATAGCCAACCATAGCCAATCATAGCCAACCATAGCCAATCATAGCCAATCATAGCCAATCACAGCCAACCATAGCCAACCATAGCCAATCATAGCCAATCACAGCCATGCCAAGCCAAGCCAATCACAACCAAGCCAAGCCAAGCCAATCTCAGCTAAGCCGAGCCACTACTCGAACTACCGAATGCCTTTGGTGAAAGGTGTCGACATAATGAGTTTTGGAACTCATTGCTGGGCATTTGTCTATCGGGAGAGGAACTCGGAATGTCGATGGTGACGACTGGAAGAAAGAACGATCTCTGGCCATTTTTGAGAATACGAATTAATAAAAATATACTTGTGTGTGATTCAGCGAGTCTTTTTATTTATTGCCACTTTTACACTAGATATTAATTATAAAATGATTTTCTTTGTATATATCCATTACCACATTTATTTTCTACTCTTAAATAACTTTATTATCAAAGAACTCCTCAAGTGTATAGAAAGTTTTCTCGGTAAGCCAAGAACCAAGAGCTGACGGAAACTTTTTTAGAGGTAGTAATTTTAAGTTAGTAGGAATTTTATTATAAATTTTAACACACATTGCATAACAATTTTTTTGAAACCGACTACTCTTAGGAATCACGCCCAATACAAGCCGATCAGGATTTCTTGTATTTACTCTGTTGGTGGTATCTTTTGCTTTCTTAAACAATTCAGGGTGATGTTTAACCATTTTTCCTACTTCTAAAATATAAAGGCAAGCAAGAGGGAGTATTTTTAATGTTTTGAAGTGAGGACGACAAGATACATTTGGTGCAATGTCGCAAATGGACCTTATGCACCTTTTTTGGGCAACAAAAGCCTTTTGTATGTCTGTACCATTTCCCCAAATCAGCAAGCCGTACCGCAGCACTGATTCGACATATGCAAAATAGGCTGTGCACGCTGTTTCCTTATTTGCAACTTTTGCTAATTTGTACAGAGCAAAAGAAAACCCATTTACTTTGTTGCTTACTTTTTCTATGTGTTCAGTCCACTTAATAATTCCTAGAAATGTCAAGTTATAAGTATTTAGTAAGGTATGTCCGTTAAAATTTATAGAAATGTCATGACTTTTTAAATGATTAAAATTAATTATGTTCGTTTTAGATAAATTAGCTTGTAGATTATTATTATTCAGCCATTCAATAATTATTGTCAACGTATTGTAGATATCCGCCTCATGTAGGGTTGGCGTCATACTTTTATTAGTGGTAACTATAATCGAGATGTCGTCAGCAAATAAAATAGTTTTGTAGTGTGTAACTTTGGACAAATCATTTATGCACAACAGAAAAAGAAGTGGTTCTAGGACACTCCCTTGCGGTACCCCAAATCCCCTGCGGTGTCCGTATGTCACAGGCATTTTACTCAAAACTACTCAATAAATATTGATGAAATTTAGTGAAAAGGTGTCTTGTAGTAGCCGCTACTTAGTTTGATAGCTCAATAACAAAAATAAAATAAATAGTTTTAGGGGGGCACTCAATACATGTAACAGAAGCTGACTTTTTTTAAGTAAATTACAACATTTTAAGGTTTTTAATAAACTTTTTTGATTTAATGAATATTTCTGGAAATAATCGCTCCGAAAGTTGCATAACCTATACTTTTGAACCGTGTGACCAAAAAATATGAAATAAAATTACCAAAGTACCGTTTCAATTATTTTGAACATCAACGGATATACCATCATTGAGTTATTGCTGAAAAACTGCGTTTCTCAACAAAAGGGTGTAAGTGCCATGAACATACGTTCTTCTGCTACGCATCATAATTAAAAGGACAATTATGTATTTAGTACCTACGTTTTTTGCTGAAACATGAAACGATATTTTATCCGCGTGTTCAAAGCTACAAAGTACGAGCTGTAGCTACTAAGAACCGTCTCCATCAAGATACATTTTTGAATCGGGTTACCTCAGAAAAAAATAACCCTTCGCCTCTGGTAAGTGTCTAGTAAGCACCCGGTTTCTCTGTGTCTGACCACACAGAGAAACCGGGTGCTTACTAGACACTTACCAGAGGCGAAGGGTTATTTTTTTCTGAGGTAAACCAATTCAAAAATGTATCTTGATGGAGACGGTTCTTAGTAGCTAGTAGTACGTATATGTATGATCTATATACACATATAGTATAGGTATTAATAAATAATCAATAATCACTACATAGTATAAAACAAAGTCGCTTTCTCTGTCCCTATATCCCTAAATTTAATTAAATGTTAATTCTTTAAAACTACGCAACGGATTTTGATGCGGTTTTTTTTTAATAGATAAAGTGATTGAAGAGGAAGGTTTCTATATAGAATAATATCCATATATTTTATACCCGTGCGAAGCCGGAGCGGGCCGCTAGTTCTTGTATATAATAAACTTACGATCTCGGAAACGGCTCTGAAGTATTTTGATCAAATTTTTCGTGTACCTAGATAGAGTTTTGGTTTCTAAGTTATGTTTCTCTACATCAGCCATGCCATATTCAAAGTCACTGGGGGTGCTAAAAGCATGAAGACCTTAGGCTAAGTGGGCCGCAAAACCTAATCTTAATCACTACTGAAAATTAAAGTAAAAAAGAAGGTAGCTACTACACTTTATATTTATAATACAAGGTTATTTATTTAATCTATATCTATACTAATATTATAAAGAGGTAAGATTTAATTGTTTGTTTGTATTGGATTGGCTCCGAAACTACTGGACGGATTTGAAAAAATCTTTCATCGTTGTGAAGCTACACTAACCCCGGGTGACATAGGCTATTTTTTTCCCTGTATTCTCACGGGAACGCGAACACCGCGGGTGAAACCGCGAGGCGTCTGCTTGTTTCTAATAAGTAGAAAATTACAAAAATGTACAAACATTAACTTCCTATAATATTTTGCCTTTATTTTAGTTGTCTATGCATTTTGCGTGGCTTTGATGTCTGCTCTACATTCGTAGTTTTCCTGAAAAAAAAAACATCGGGCGAAGTTTGGTCATCCAGTTAGTATAATATAGGTGAGAGATATAAAGGGTCTTTCAACAAAGACGGGTCGATGTTAAAATTGAATAAAACTAGATGTGTGTGAGATATTAACGAAATTTATTTTTTATTTGAAAGGCCCGTTTATGCCATTATGCATGAAATATGACATCGTTCAAATGTCCGCCGCGGCTTCGCATGTGGCACAAATCCGAGAGGTCCAATTTTTAATGACTCTGCTGCATAGATCCGGCTGAATCTGAGCGATGGCCTGCGTTATGTTGGCTTTCAGGGCAACGGTCGAATGTGGTTTATTGGCATAGACCTGCGACTTCAGAAAACCCCACAAGAAAAAGTCTAGCGGAGTCAAATCACACGATCTTGGTGGCCAATTCACGTCACCTCTGCGAGAGATAACCCTACCCGCAAACCGTTCATGCAGAATGTCGATTGTGTCGTTCGCTGTGTGGCAAGTAGCGCCATCTTGCTGGAACCAGATGTCATTCACGTCCATATTGTTCAATTTAAGCCAAAAGAAATTGTTTATCATTGATCTGTAGCGCTCACCGTTGACGGTGCTGGCCTCGCCAACTTCGTTTTCGAAGAAGTACGGACCAATGACGCCGCCAGACCAAAATCCGCACCAAACAGTTACTTTTTGTGGATGCATTGCTATCTGGTGAACCTCATGTGGGTTGTGGTCATCCCATATACGGCAATTTTGCTTATTAACAAAACCATTCATCCAAAAATGTGCCTCGTCGCTAAAGATAATTTTTTGGCCAAAATCGGGGTCCTCTTCCAAGCGTTCCGACGCCCATTCAGCGAACACACGGCGTTGTCTATGGTCATTAACTTTGAGCTCCTGGGTCAGTTGGATCTTGTATGGATGCAGACCCAAGTCCCGACGCAAAATTCTCCAAGTTGAAGTCTGCGAAAGGCCGAGTTCTTGTGCACGGCGAGAAATCGACTGCTTCGGAGTCTCCTGAACACTCTCACGTACAGCGGCGATGTTCTCGGCCGATCTGGCGTTCCTTTGACGTAAAGGTGTTGGTTGGTTGTTTACCGAACCGGTCGTCTCGAATTTAGTCACCAATCGTTGGAGAGTAGGCTTTGAAGGGCCACCGCGTCTGCCGTAAAATGGGCGCAATGCGCGCAACGTTTTCACTAACGAACACTCATTTTGATAATAAAGTTTTATCATTTGCACATGCTGCTCAACCGTGTAACTTGCCATGGTGATTTGGCATCAGTGACTGAATAAGAAAAAACAGATTTGACAGATGCCGCCAAATCAAAATGGCCGCCACAGATTATTAATATCGACCCGCTCTATTTGAAAGACCCTTTATATAATTAATTACAATGCCTTTAACAGTTTACCAGCGTTTTAATACGTCACAAACATACAAACCTTCAAATTCACGTACACTATTTCGCACCCACCACAACAGTCTATAGACTCCTACCAACTGCTACATCAAGTTCTAACATCAAATACCTATTATAAAGCAATATAACTTGTATATAAGATAATTGAAGCTAACTATTATAGACATCTTGACGTAGCTCGGCGCTCCCAAAGATGAATTGTTAAACATCTCCACGATAATACAACAAAATACTGGGAGTACAGAAGGTAACCTACAAACGTACCTCGCTCAAGCCTCGCACACATAGATATCGTTTACGGATTCGGAACCCTTCTTCTTCGTCGTTACACTCTTGGTATAGTGGTCATGGTTGTCTTGTCAGGGTTAGTGACACGCTTAACAAGTTGTCGCCATTCCTTTCTTACATTTGTGAAGTGGACCATTTAGTGCTGCTTTCATTTGGTCGGTCCAACATATAGGTGTTCTGTCGCGTGACCTTATGCCTTAGACTTTTCCTTGCACCACCAGTAGCTCCACAGACGTATTATCTCGGCACGAAACGTGCCCAAGAAAATGAGAACCAGACCTACGATAGAAGAAAGACGTTGTTTGCCGCAGCGGCCGCAAGATTTTTTTCCACGTCATCAAAACGTAGCCATAAAGACCACTGAAGTTCAGAACAGGCACCGAAAAATTTCTATTAACAATGTCTTTTTTTGCCAAGCTGTGAGTGCGTGGGTAATAAACACCGTCCCTGGCTATAATGAAGATGGTATGAATCCCCTCAATCGTGCGAGGGCGCAATGACACTAGGCGCAATGTTGAAATTCATTAACACCCCTGTCTATCGAGCGACTCACACTTGACCGAAGTTGGCGGTAAAATGGCTTTTAGCCCGGCCATATTGACCCAAAGTGATTTTGAACGGAAATATCTTTAGTCTTACTGTCGTAATTTACTGTGGTTTGAACGTTTTAGTAGCTGGAGATACTGGACTCCTCTACCCGCGACGCGAACCGCGCGGATTCAGTGTGTTAAAGTAGTCAAAAAGGGTAACGAGGTCATCTCGTGTCACCTCGCGGCAGCCACGCTGTCTAATCATTCCAAAGAATTTGAATCTTATGGCATAGTCAATAAAACTTTAATTTGCTTGTGAGTGAACGCAAGTACGCGGCCTGAACCCGGTTTCAGTGTTTTAAAGTAGTCAAAACGGGAAACGAGGTCTTAGGTTTGGAACCACTGGACTACATGAAGTGACGAGCAGGTCGTGATCCTTATGGTAAGTTTCACACTACCCCATAACAGTATCACCCAAATTTTTACTTGGCAAAGATCTGAATGTCAACGCGCCGCGTTCCTCAATTGAGACATTATTTTGAAAGTCTCATTTAGTCAGGAATTTCACTTGCTACAGTGCCCTTCAACCGAAACACAGTGATATGATAACACCACTTTATCACGGAAGAATAACTGAAATTGTTGTGGTACCCACCAAGACGGCCTAAAGCCATAGCTTGACCATCGTTTCCCAAAGTGGGTTCCATGGAACCCAGGGATTCCGTGGAAAAGTCTTTTAAAGGAATTTTGAAAGAAAAAAACACTATAGTCTGCGTGAAAGATCAACAAAAAAAAACACGTTGGTTAATTCATTCAATTTCATTCGTTGATAGTTCACACTGATATTAATTTGACTATCTTAACTAGACAAATAATTGGATCACACTTCTCGGGAAAATAAAATATATTTGGTGGGTGTTCTATTATCCATTATGTTAAAAGTTTGGGAGCCCCTGGCTTAGACCCACCACGATAAGTAGTATTGATGTACCAAAATCTCATGAATCGATATTTAAAAAAAACTTGTGATTTTTATATGGCAATGTTAACGTTAGTTAACATTGTCATAAAAATCACAAGACTTAAATTGGACATTAACATTGCCATATAAAAATCACAAGCCTTCTACTGCGATTATGACCTTTGATACTCTTTCGTTAAATTTACATAATAAAAATGCGGCAGTATGTCGGGTTGATTTCTAACCGCCAAAAGTATAAAGGAACGGAAAGTTTGGAAAAATGTGGAAAGTTTGTTGTATTTGAATTTTTATTATTGAATGCAAAAACTGACATTTACGCGGCCGGAGCTGCTGTACCAGTAATGATACTTAGTTCTATTGCAGCAGTAATTGAAGATGAACCGTTATATAAAATTTTATGAAAAAATACAACGATCAAGACTTGTTCGTCCTAGTAGGTTTAGGATCTACTTACCTTAATCTTGCCTTACCATCTCTATATTATAATTTCTTATTTTTTTATTTGATTCCGGTATGTACATTACAAGTATAAAGTTTACCTTCTGTACTCTCCTTATTTTGTGATATTATGTGCCGATTAAGTCAGTCAAATCCTTACAGGGGGTGATCAAACCATGACACTGTACTGATTTTTTTGAAAAAAAAGTGGGTTCCTTATTTAGACTTGGTAGCGCAGATTAATCGCTCCACGATAGTTTACTGGTATTGATATGGGTTTGAGATAAATACCTATTTTGAGGAAGTCTTTTTCGGTCCTGCTAAATAATCTTTTAAAGTTTTTTTTTATTTCTGGCCTGGCCTGTACCCCCTACTTGCCCTAGTCTGGCCTGTGGGTCTAGTGGTTAGTGACCCTGACCGCTAAGCAAGAGGTCGTGGGTTCGATCCCCACCCAGGATAATACCTTTTGTGATGAGCACGATGGTTTATTCTGTGTCTGGGTGTTATTTATCTTTAATATGTATGTATTTAGAAATATAATAAGTATGTTTATCAGTAGTCTGGTTTGCATAGTACAAGCTCTGCTTAGATTGGGATCAGATAGCGTTATGTGAATTGTCCCAAGATATTATTTATTTTATTTATTCTAAAATTATAGTTCGTAAAATATAGCTTGATACCTGTGACGTTTGTCAGAATGACATGTAATAGGTATGGGACGTCTTTCGTATTTTATCGATATTTATATGGAATGAGTTTATTAAAAAAAAATACATTTTAACGATATTGAAAGAAAGAAAAAAGGAAATGAAAGATGAATTTGAAGGTATTTAAAAGTTTAATTGTCAAATGGTGTACAGCCGAGATCAACTTCCAAGTCGAATTCTGATTCATCACTGGAGCAGTCCTGTAGATTAATAATTAATTCTTGATCGCATATGTTGTCAAATTGAATATCGCGCTCCCAATATTTTTGAATCACATTTTTTGTCTTCTCAACTACCTTTTTCCAATCATCAGCATTTACATGTACACAAGCTTCATGTAGTAATGTCAACATTTTGTTCGCTGTGAAAGGCGGTGCTACATTATGTCTGGCAGCGTAACCTAGAAAAAAAAGGTATTCGATCAAACAAAAAACCTACTACATTCTTTGTAAGCTTTTTATATATGTTTTTTTAGATTATACGAACCTTTGACTTGAGCCCAGATTAGTTCTATTGCATTGTAATGGCAATGATATGGTGGTAAACGGATGACGGTGTGGCCCATTTCCTTTGCAATTTCGTCTATAATATATCTTGGAGTGGGGGGCTTATGAATGCTTACTAATCTTAGCAATTCTTTCTTGAGCATGCTGTTGTCGGCTTTTACTCCTTTGTTTTGCAGCCAAGTAATAATTTCAATTTTACGATTGCTTGTCGTAGGCGCCTTATGTTTTTGTACTGAATGATACGGAGCGTTGTCCATCAGAATAAAATGTGGTTCACTCAAATTATTTAGAAGAGTTAGAAACCACTCCTTAAATTTTGTAAAATCCATTTCTTCATGGTACTCTGTTGTTTTTACTGATTTAAACGCCAGTAAACAATTGGGCACAAAACCAGACGATGTCCCCGCATGAGTAATTATTAATCTTTGTCCTTTGCCTTCGGGCACCTTGGTGGTAGACTCCGCTTTATCGTCTGTCCACGATCTTAAAACAGTGTGGTTTGCGTTGAGCCATGTTTCATCAAGAAAAACCACTTTATTCCAATCTGTTATATTTTTGACTTTGCGCAAAAAGTCAATTCGGGTCAAAGCAATGTCTGTTCGCTCCATTAAAATTTTTCTTTTATCGCTTTTCTTATAAGCAAAGCCGATTTTTTTCAATATTTTGGACAACGATGGTGGACTTCCTTTAAATAAATCCGCGTCTTTAAGCGAAACGGATACTTTTTTTAACGTGGGAAATTCACCACGTGCGTAATACGCATATATATGATTTCGAATTGCGGCAGCATCAAAGTCGTCAATTTCGGTGACTGGCGAAACTCTCTTCCTTTTTTTATTAGGAGTCGATAATATTTTACCTCCCTCATCTTCGGCCACCATCTCCTTTGACGATTCTCCATACTTTTCTTTTCTAATTCGAGACACTGTAGCTCGTCCGATACCAAGAGCGTCAGCAACTCTATTGCACACTTGCTCCAACGGTAGTAGCGGTCCGCCATTTTGATTCTCGCGCTCAAAATACTCACGCAAACGAATCACAAACTCGCGACTTTCGCTATTCAAAACAGTTTTTTTTTGTTCTTTTCGGCATTGTGGTGCAAAAAAAAACAAATAACTAGAAATAACAACAAAACTTAACAAAGCAACAGTAATAACGACAAAACAATATTAATCACGTAGCGGTAGCGTATACAAGGCGTGGGCACTCGTACTGACTCAAAAAAGATGGCGCCCGCTTGATCGCTGCATGCGAAAGCAGTAGGTATTGCAAGACTAAAAAAATACGATTTCGTTGTGAAAAAACGATTAGATATAATCATTTATACAATTTATATTAATGAAATTGTCATACATTTATTTTATCGATATTCGCTGGCCAGTCGATTACACATCCCTACCAGGCTGCGAAAAGAGTTTATGAAGTAAGCTAACAAAAAAATATAAATAATAAAATATAATAAATATTTTAAATTACCTTTGTTTATACTAGTATCTCCTTGATAACAAGTTCTATTTGAAAAAAGTGTTCTAGATTTCTATACAAATGTCTTATTAATATTTAAAAAATTAAAACTTTTCCAACAACAAATTTATTGTAGCAGTCTTTTAAACGTAGTCTCTAAAGTCACAGGTATCAAGCTATATTTTACGAACTATAATGTTGACCACTTTATGTAATTTCGAAGTAAACGCGTAACAATGAGTATACCAGTTAGGTGACGAGGTACCAACATGGCTTATGTTGATAAATAACGACTCCTTTCGCTTGGTAAAGTAGGTACAAGGTCACACATTGAAGTGCGGTGACCTTGTCGCGGGTAAAATCGCGAATCTTCGAATTCGAATTTTGACTTACACATTTATAAAAAAAAATATTTTTCCAAAATTCAGTATCATGGTGTGCAAGAATTCGACTGACTAAATCCGAATATTGTATAGGTAACTACTGTTCCTGTGTAGTTTCTAACCTCAGATTTAATATTAAACTAGGCCCGCTAAGCACTGTTTATATATTAAGTAACATACAGTCTAGGGCAAGTAGGGCATGTCAAAAGGTTATATCAGGTCAAGTACCTACTTATTATATTTCTAAGGCCTCTGACTTGTAGATATGCTTTTTTATGCCGACCGCTAAGGCGGCAGACAAGCATAGTTCGACAAAATGTGTAGTAATTAAAATTATTACTTACTAGCTGTCCCAGCAAACTTCGTACCGCTCCGTTATTTATTTTTTCGTTACTTTAATTTTTTTTTTAAATATATTCCTTCTACAGAGTAATTACAAAACTAAAAATAAAGAATGAATGAATTTGGTAAAGTCGTTCTCTAGTTATCTCGTGATCAAGGGAAATAGAGATTCATATTTAGGGTTCCGTAGCCAAAATGGCAAAACGGAACCCTTATAGTTTCGCCATGTCCGTCCCACATACACATACTTTATACTTACGCCGACAGAGTAAAAGAATAAAATCTTGAAAAACTTTTTTTTAAGGTAGGTACATACACACATCTCCACTTTACATACAGGGGAGGTCCCCTATATGTAAAGTGGAGATGTGATTTTTTTTTCTTACCTACCCTATCGTGTGAAGTAACATTAGATAGGTGTTTTAAAAACGTTTGGGATTGGTAAGACCATTTTTAGATTTAGGGATCTGTTTGTGAAATATTAAGATATATAGTACAAATTTGTTAGAGTCAAGTGTCTGCCCCCCCCCCCTGCCAGCTATGAGCATGTGAAAAAAATCATGGTATTAGTATATATAGTGAAATTGAAAGGAAAACTATCACAGTTAAGAAAGCTTTACAAGTTTACGAGTACCAACTGATCAATAGAGAAGTAACACAATTTCATACAAATTCCATTGAAAATTGTAGGTATAACGTTGTAAGTATGAAACAAAAACAATAGAAAACCCACTTCATAAGCCGCAATATTTGGATATAAAAATATAAATGTTAATCAAAATCAATAAACTAATATAATTAATTATATGGCATTGGTTTTGTCGACCCTGTACGACAAAACCAATGCCCTCTGGATGTAGGAAAGTACCCTAAATATTGGAGTTATCAAATTTTTCTCTAGAAATTAAAAATAACTGCATTTTAAGATTTTCTAAAAATCACTTGTCATAGCCGGGAATGTACCCACGATAGCTAAAGAGTTTTTTTGTTTTGAGGTGGCTTGCTTGAAGCTTGAGGCAGGTCATAGACTACTTTTATCGTGATCTGTGGATTCTTATTTTATTTCAACCAACCCAAAGAGTTGTAGAAATGGCGGCAAACTGCCATGTCGCTATTTTTACAGCTCCGCGTTTAAAGTGTAAAACAGTGAAAAATATACTTGAAATACGTGATAACTGGACAAGAACGAGACTTTGTGATTGAAAGAAGAAAACTAGAAAGAAATTATACTTGAAACTGGCGTATGCACATAATGTGCGAGCCATAATCTCTACCGATTAATAATATTGGAGGGAAGAGGAAAAAAAAAAACTACTCAAACATTTGCCAGCATTAAAGAGCAAAACCACATGTATGTTTTGCCTTAGCTTTACCGCAGTCAATCAATAGAATAAACACAGTAGAAATGTTGGCATAGATTAAAGGTTTATACTTTAAAAACCCGATGATTTGTAATTCAATGTAGGTTTGTAAAAACGTTGAAAGATTAGAATTCGTTAAGCGAAAATCTGTCGGAAACCTGAATAATTGAGGGCTTAGTATCTCACCGACCGACCAACCCCGAGGAGAAATATACGCCACAAAAATTATACTTCATATCGTATTAAAGAATGTTGTGGGATTTCGTCTCAAAGTCGGTTCGTAAAGCCTTGATTATGAGCTCGCATTTTATATTGTTTGTTGTAAAAAGGATGACGTCATATTTTTATTGCGTTTATAGCGTAAGATAGGAATAATCATCACGTCATAATTTTGAGGTTATAGCCTGTATGTAAATGTAAAATATGGCACGGAAATCTTTACTTTAAAAAAAAATGTATATATGTATATATACTATCTTTTATGTTATCGCAATAACAACTATCCTGGATCCTTCCGCTTGACTCAAACTATCTCCATGCTAAAATTCAATTCACGGACTTCAGCTGTTTAATCGTGACAATGTAACAGACAGTCAGAGAACAGACTTTCATATTAATTAAAAAACAAGCTGACCTGCGCAACTTCGTATGCGTAAATTTTCCCCAATTTTGCAACATTTTACATTGACGCTCCGCTCCTATTGGTCGTAGCGTGATGTTATATAGCCTATAACCTTCCTCGATAAATGCGCTATCCAACAGTAAAATATTTTTTTAATTCCAACCCGTAGATCCTGAGATTATCGCGTTCAAATAAACAAACTAACTCTTTGGCTTTATAATATTTGTATAGATTTGTTTGGATTTGGATATGCTATTTTAGCTCTTTTTATTTTATTTAAATGAACTCGCGCAATATGGCACAGCCCTGTGTTGTAGGGGACTTTATTACAGACAACCCTAACGCTGGCTTCACACGTTGGCGTCAACGCTATTTTCTAGATCCATACGTTGGACGACTTGCTTTGGTACCGACGTTGGGGCCAACGTGTGGAGCCGGCGTAAGGCTCAACATAAATAATCTGTTGTAGGTACTGTATTATCTGTAGTATGCAACCAATAAATAAACTGCGTTTTGCCATTGTAGTAATTGGAATGTTGTTCCACTACCTTCCCAAAAAAGTCCTCCTACGTAAAATGTTTACTTGACCAATTTATATTAGGTATAAGTACTACTTATTCCGTCAGTCCTCTATCACGGTGTATAATTGTAATATATCATACCTGCATATACAGTTTATAAACAAGCAAACATTAGCAATTTACAAAGAGCCGCTGCGATATTTTATTGCCTAGTTCGTTTCTTTGGCTTTCCTATTGCTTTGCAAACTTGATATTACATAGGGTATCTAATATGTTACTTCCTAACGGCCGGCCTCAATAAATTATCTATTGTTAACTGTATTAAAATAGCTAATTCCAGTAGCGAATAAAGATACACGACATAGTGGGATCTCTATCGCTAATTTACCACAGAAAAAACAACAATTCAATTTTCAAACATCGGAATCCCTACAAGTCTATTAACCTTTCCTAATTTCCATTATGAGACTATTTTTCAAGGTCTCAGCCCTAAAAACAGTTAAAACATAGTGTAGGTACCTAAGTGTAATAGTAAAGACAAAGTGATCCCACGTATGCAATGCATTATGACATATAGACTCTTGAATTTGCATGAAAGCAGTTGAATCAGAAACATACTATCTTACGCCACGGTATCACACGCGTCCCACCCAACATTAGAATCCAGGTTGGCGTGGTAAGGTGGAGGGGATATCATATGCCATTTCACGCGTAGACCAGGACTACAGAAATAGAAATGATAAGTGAGTCCGACGCTTTGATTATATAATGTCTAGATTCCTAATCCGGTATCTAAAATTGAACCAAAGAACAATCAAAAAGTACGTTGAAGTGGATTTACTTTTTGATAGGTAAAAAGCCGCCATCCGATGTTTCAGCCATAGTTGTTCTCTCCAACGAGTGTCAAACGTCAAAGAGGGAATGCTTCATTTTTTTATAGGCTTATTGAGAGAATGCTCCATCTAGACATTATATAATCAAGTCTGACGTTAATATGCATTATGTAGTGTGCACACGAACTCTCCCACGTTGCATACGTGGGCTCAGTTGATAGTTTGTCCTAACCATAAGTGTACAAAGGTACATGTACATATAAACAAAACAAATCATTCGTTATTCCTGCGGTTTATTTGGATTATTTTGTAGTCAGAAAAAGTGACAGGTGTGCCAGTTAAATCACAAAACTCGTAACAAATTTAATCTATTCAGGTGCCAACGGAACCCAACGCCGCATCTGAATATCTGTGCCACTAAAATGTGGCACGTTTCGTTTTACAGTGGACCAGATATTTGCAAATCGTGCAAAATATTTTCATAATACGAATAAGTAAAACAGGAATTTGGTCAGTATTTTACAGTCACGTAGCAGTTTTCCGTTGACTTTGAGATCGTAGAAGCCTACGAAGTATACGTTAATTATATCTATACTAATACTAGCTGTCCCGCGCAACTTTGTCTGCGTAAATTTCCCATTGCTGCTCCCCTCCTATTGGTCTTAGCGTGATGTTATATAGCCTATAGCCTTCCTCGATAAATGGGCTATCCAACAGTTAAAGATTTTTTCAATTCGGATTAGTAGTTCCTGAGATTGCCGCGTTCAAACAAAGAAACAAACAAACTCTTTAGCTTTATAATATTAGTATAGATTATAAAGCTGAAGAGTTTGTTTGTTTGTTAAAATTAAAATTCTTTTACTGTTGGATAGCCTATTTATCGAGGAAGGCTATAGGCTAAGACCAATAGGAGCGGATTTTTTTCCGGTGTTACTAGGATACATACACGGCCCTTTCGGATCGGACAGATATATATTTACATTTACACACTGTATATTTGAACAGCTAAATACTCGTACCTTACATCTTATTGTTTTTAAACTTTCGCGATTTTTATACATATTAGTTATATTTCGGGACTTAATCGCGTGAATTATTTAAAGGTACGAACCTTTTATTTACCCGACGTTTCGATCGAATTGCACCGATCGTGGTCACAAGTCTGCTATCGCTGAGCATTTGTTGGAATCAGGACCAAATCACTGGATAGAATTGCATAAGCCACAGGTACTTTCCACCGATCGCCACTATTATTCCAGGATAGTACGCGAGGCGGTTGAGATCAAGAAGTATAAGAACTTCAACCGAGAAGATGGATACCGGCTCTCACCATCTTGGAACCCTGTTATCAGCAAATGTAATCGTAGCCGTAAAGACACCGCGCCTCAGTGTAAAGACGTTGTAAGTGTAGTGTGTAGAAGTACCGACAGTAAAAATTATCAAAATTATCAAGACCAGGCGAGGGTAGTTGAAAAACCCCGCGCCGTACGGAGACATCGCTAAGCTGCCATCAGTCGACCCGTGACCACGATCGGTGCAATTCGATCGAAACGTCGGGTAAATAAAAGGTTCGTACCTTTAAATAATTCACGCGATTAAGTCACGAAATATAACTAATACCTACATCTTCTTTAGAATACCTATACAATACGAAGTAATCACTGCATTTAAATAATCTTTGAGTTATGCGGGTGCTCGGTATTCAACAGTTCACATCGACCGGCTGCACTATCGGCCGGGTGCAGTTGTACGGATTTGGAGGTCGTCTCTTATGCTATGTGCAGTCATGTTTGTTCGGAATATTCTATATTGATATTGCACATATTGTTGCTAGGTAAACTACTATGTATATTATATGTATAAATGCAATTGCAAGCAAGTGTCAGCAGCGTTGCTGTGACCATTAAACTAAGCGTGGAGTTCCGTATCAAATCTTATTTACCTTTAAAATATAAAAGCAGTAATTACGGTCATCATATAAAGCTGAAATGCAATATCAATATATTTTAGCATGACATAGTGTCATGCTAAAATATATTGATATTGCATTTCAATATATTTTAGCATGCATGCATGTATACGCATCTCAATATATATAGCGAAAACCGGACAAGTGCATGTCGGGCCACGTACAATATAGGGTTCCGTAGTCCCTCATCATAGTAATGCGGTCTAAGAAGTGGGTTTTCTGTTCTTTTGTAAAAAAATATATTAAAAGAATGAAAAAAAAAATGATTCAGCGATTCCCTATTTAGATCTGATGCAATATCTTCACCCTTGTGATCTGTTGCTACTTCGTTTTCGGTTGCTATGACATTTAAGTTGCCATTCGATCATATACGACTACCTCCTCACGACTGGTCCGCTATTACTAAAAACTTATGAAGCCTACTTAGCTGTGATAGTTTTCCTTTTAATTTCGCTATATAGGTACACTCTATCCTGCAACTCCTATCCTCTTCACATATCCGGCAACAACCATTTAGCTGGCAAAGTGGGGGGCAACTGACTCTAACAAAAATTGCACTTTAAAGCTTAATATTTCACAAACGGATCCCTAAATCAAAAAATATTTTTAACTGACCTGCAATATTTTTGAAAGACCTATCCTACGATACCCCACACGATGGGGTAGACGAGAAAAAAAAACACATCCCTAATTAACATGTAGGAGAAGGTACCCTAAAACTGTTGTCAGCGTAACATGTATATCCATGCCAAATTAGAGCTTTCTAGTGCTACTGTTCTAGTAATCTAGGGATAGACTATCTAGGGATAGGCGCACATAGCATAGCATAACTATAAGGGTACCTTGTTTCCTACGGAACCCTAAAAATGATTTTTTAGGACCATAGCACCAGAGTACCCGCTTAATGTCGTTACATTACTACTGTCCGGCTCGCATCTACGTGCCGACATAAGGGTACCTACTAGTATATGAGTCGTACGGCCGAAGTAATTGCATTTGACTCAGGCAGACATTGATGGTATTTTACGAGTGACCGAATTTGCTTTGTTACGAATAATAATCAGCGGACGCATTATTATATTATAAATAAAGCATTGGCATAAGTATTTTAAAAGGACACGGATTGTATAGAGTAGAAGAAATAACGTACCTATTATGTATTTTTTTTTTTTGGTACTTTGAAGTTTTTGCGAAAATCTAAATTTGCACATATCTTTTTATCGTGTTGACTCAGGACCTTGATTTTTATACACCTAATAGGGACATATAGACCTCAGTATCTGTTATGAATTTCAACTTGCTAGGATCACCCGTTCCTGAGAAAATTGGTGGTGACATACGGATAGACAGACGGACAAGAGAGTGATCTAATAAGGGTTCCTTTTTTTACCTTTTGAGGTACGGAACCCTCAAAAGAAGCAATATTTATTAAAAACTGTAAAAATCGTAAGTTTTGACCCAAATTTATTAATCACCTACAGTGTTTGGGACCTATGTAAATGTCTGTTAAATTAATTCTATACCTACTAATATTATAATCTATACTAATATTATAAAGCTGAAGAGTTTGTTTGAACACGATTATATCAGGAACTACTTTTAAAAAAAAAAACGGAAATAATTTACGCCGACGAAGTTGCGCGGGTCAGCTAGTATTTTATAAAATTATCCTTGAATTCTGAATGGTCTTTTTTGTTACTTATTGTATTTACAGCAAAAATCACACCCAAAAATTCCCGCTCTTTGTCTGCTAATATTCACCCTCTGAAATCCCTACTAACTTTATGAATAATACTGTTAATACTTCTATTTTTTTAAATCACTATAAACTACTTTACAAGGCACGTTTTATTGCACCAAAATGCCAAAAAGAAAAGTAGCTGCATTTCTGTAAATAGCCTAAGCTTCTAAAACTCTCAGCTCTAAAACAGCTTACGAAAGTTTAGACTGCATGGTAGCATTAAGAGTTGGGAGTAGCCATTAGTATTAATATATACAGACAGACATTATTACTTTCATTTGGTTTACTGGCCACCTGACGCAGAACATTAAAGCCTTCATGCGAGCTCTCTTTTAAATATTCAAAACTTCATCTCCCAAAGTTCGGTCGTTGTTTGCGCCAGGTACCTATTATTTCGCCGAGGAATTACACCTGTTTAGTAAATCAGTAGCTATCATTATTTAGGGACGAGCTTAGGGTTAAACATTTCTCTAAAACCTAATTGCACTGTGTACAATAGGTACTTGAGGTTAATGCGTTGTAGTAATTTACCGACAATGCAAACGGAAAAATATATATATTTTTTTATTTTATTTGCGAGTGTAACCATTATTGTACCTGCGTTTGCTAAATTGGTTCTTTTATCAACGGGATTTCTAAATAGGATCTTTTTTTATTAACAGTTAAATACCAGAGAACATAATCCCCGCCATTTTAAATATTGACGTTCATAGGCAATACTGTATGTTTTAAAAATAAGTACCTATGTATTAACCATTGACGTATAAACCCGGACTGCACCATCCCTTTCAATTATAAAGTAAAAATTGACTGCAAAGCGTGAAAGAGAGACAAAACTCGTGCGGCCTTTGACAGGTATTATCCACAAAGTAGCGTTGTCTCTTTCTAGAGGTGGTCAATTTTGTGAGGTTATGGCACAGTCCTATTCTCTACGTCAAGGGTATTAACTTTTTCCTAGATTTGTAAAATGACGGCAAACTAACATGTCGCTATTTTTATAGCTCCGCGTTTAACGTGTAAAATCACAGAACAAATATACTCTGCGAGTGCAAAATATACTTAAAATACGTGATAACTGGGTAAAACCGAGACTTTGTGATTCAAAGAAGAAAACTTTAAAGTATATAAACTTGACACTGAAAGAAAATAATGCGAGCCTAACCCCTACCGAGTAATATCGGCGGGAAGAAAAAAATAAAAAACTTTTTCCTAAATATTAAAAAAAAAAACAATTTTGCATTTTTTTAATTCATCATTTTTTTCCTAAACGTTAAAATGAAAGTCCTGACTTATTAGAACCCCCCACTTCCAGACCTCCGGGCACACTCAGCTCAAACTCTGACACCTAGAGAGCTAAAATGTTACAGAGAGGTTTATTTTATGATTTCAAGAACCTCGAGCTCTCGGAGAGTGAAAAATCTTAAAGCGAAACGAAACCAAAGGCGAACATAATGTAAATAACATCCTCAATCAATCAGTTTTGAAAGATAATAAACATGGCATTAATTAAAAAGTTTATCTATAACTTAGTCAATTGAATTGTGTAACGACAATCAAATCATAATAATGCGCCCATAAAACAGCTTCTTGGCTATTTCAACTCGGTAATAACAAAAGTTGCCCAGATTACTGTACACAAATAATGAATGGCGAAATAAAGACCTAATCACACTCGATACTATAGCTACCAAGATTGTTTGGTTGCTGTTATATCGTTGTACTGTCCGTTTAATGGTTTGTTAATGCATTTAGATAGCTAAAACTATAAGGGCGCTTATCGTAGACGCAGAAGACAGGCTTAACAGGCACGTAAAGTCTGCGTCCAACTGTGTTATGACATATTTCGAAAACGGTCACCCATCGATGGACTGACAGTAGAAACATTGCTTAACGTCGCAGATATCTCGATCTGCTTGATCACCACTGAGTCACCTTTCATTATACTCGTACCTACTTATTACACTCTTTTTTTCGTACTTGTTAAAATTTTCTGAAACATTTGCTAGCTACCATAAACGTAGGTAGGTACATATCTATACTAATATTATAAAGCTAAAGAGTTTATTTGTTTAGTTAAACACAGTAATCTCAAAACTACTGGTTCGAATTGAAAAAAATATTTTAGCGTTGGATAGCCCATTTATCGAGGAAGGCTAAAGGTATATATATATATATATATATATATATATATATATATTATATATATATATATATAACATCAGACTAAGACCAATAGGAGCGGAGCATCAATGAAAAATGTTGCAAAAACAGGGAAAATTAGCGCAGGTCAGCTTGTCTACTGTAAAAGACGCCAAAGGTTAAAATATCACATGTAATCTAGCCATAAACAACAAGACCACATCATCGCATTCCAGCTTTATTTCTCTTGAGAGAATTAAAACTTCTCTTGAGAGAATTAAAACTTCTAAGTATAGTTTCCCAGTCTTACCCCTAGAGGACTTGAATAGATAGAAACACATACAGGTATGATGTTATAGTTTCCAAATAAGTATCAAACTGTAGTTGGTTGTCTGTGAATAACAAATAAATTGAGCCTGTGTGGTAATTTATATTGTACAATGCGTGCCGGCTTAAGAATAGTACCACCCCATCTCTAACCGTGGGTGTCGTCAAGGCGACTAAGGGATTTCACCCCGGAGGACGCGCTGCAGCGTCCTCTGCGTATTTAAAGCCTTACTGGGATCGCCAACCCGCTCGTCAAGCGTGGCGATTATGGCAATTACCCCCAGGATCTACATACTAGTAGGTTCTACTGGGGAGACCCGTGCCCAGGAGTGGGCCATCATATGGGTTGTTATGTATGTATGTATGTAATGCTTGATTTGTTAACCGCCGCTGTGGCGCGGTGAAATAAACTATCGTGCTCATCATACAAAGTTTATCCTGGGTGGGGATCGAATCCACGACCTCTTGCGTTGCAGTTGGACACACTCCCACCGCGCCACCGAGGCAGTCAAAAGCCTGTTAGCATGATGTTAAATCCGGCACTACCATTTGCCTCTCGTGCCCTCCCCCCCCCCCCGGTATATAATACTGGATCCGCCCATATACACATCTAAATACAATAAGGCGTTAGGCTGGAATAAATAAGCTCACAAACATATTACAGACTCATGTAAATATATAATTATGTACCAGTATAGGTGTATTAGAATCGTATGAAAAATGAGGAAATTAAAAGATGGTAACACGAGGTTAAGGTAAGTAGGATGAACAAGTTTTGATCGTTATATTTTTTCATTGAATTAGTTTAATATTATATAACGGTTCATTATTAATTTCTACTTCAATAAAATGAATAAATATTCTGTACAGCAGCACCGGCCGCGTGAATGACAATTTTTACATTTAATATTAAAAATTCAATCACAACAAACTTTCAAACTTTCTTGTTCTTTCCGTTGCTATACACTTTTAGCGGTTAAAAAACAACTCAACATACGCATCGCATTCGCATTTTTATTATGTAAATTTAAGAATACATGTATCAACGAAAAAGTATCAAAGGTCATAATCGCAGTAGGAGCTACTGTCAGTTAACATTGCTTAACATTTAACTTTTTTAAAATTTCGTTTCTTGAGATTCTGGTACACAGTGGCGCAAGCCATTGGTTAAGACCATTGGACCCATTATACTACGAACATGAACCCACTCCATTTTTTTTTTTTTTTGATGTAGCGGGAAAAATTCCTTACGAACACCTCCACCGTCCGGGGAAGACGGTGGAGGTAGTGTGGGGTTTGCACCCACTAAAAAACCCGCCGTGTATCGCCCGCCACCTTCGCGAACGGGCCGCCGGAATTTGTTATACCGTCGGCGGCCCGCCCAGTGGCAATGCCCGGACGCGATGATGAACCCACTCCTAACCCAAGCCATTGCGTTAATCTGGAGGGGCTAATAAGATTGCTAGTAATGTGGGACCCAAACCCACATTGCTAGTTATATTTTTTTTAAAAAGTCTGTGTACTTCATTGACGTATAGACTTGGACCGCGAAAAAAAGTAAATATTGATTGCAAAGCGTGAAAGAGAAAAAAACTCGTGCGGTCTCTTTCTAGAGAGTGGTCAATTTTGTGACGTTATGGCGCAGTCCTGGTCTCTATGTATTGACGTGGGTTTACTTGAAAACATTACCATTACACACTTTTTGGGGCAGTCGTTATAATGTGCAACGTGTGACTGCTACGCAAGTGATCGTGGGTTCGATTCCCACAGGAGCACCAATGTGTGTGGTCTACAAATTGTAGTTCCGAGTCTAGGTGTACTTTTTGTCCGTGACTTGTATGTTTGTAAAGTCCCCGCAACACAGGGCTTGTAGATAATGCGGTAGTCGCCTTTAAAAAAAACCACTTCAATTTAAATGACGCATTTATGGCACCTTTACTTATTTTGTCAAAAATATCCACCGAATAATGTAGAAATCAGATGTTATACATTTTGCTATAGCCTTCACAGTCTGAAGAATGAACGAAGGAACTAAAAGCATTTATCATAGTGATTTATGTATTGCATTAAAAGTTATAGAGTAATAAGTAAACCGTTGCCGACTTGGTATATTTATGCTACAGATTATATTAATAGTTTCTGAGGGTATTCCTTGTTTACGTTTGGTAAAGGGATTTGTAGAGTATCGCGTCTCATTATTGCTAAACTTTATCTAAATCTTTTCTAAGAATGTGGGTCATAGACAACATGGTTTATGACTTATGATACGTGTGATTTATTTTTTAAGTTTTTATTGTATTACTCTAAGTACAATATAACTAGTGATGTGGGTCACTCATTATCTAGGTATTAGTACCTAATGTTGTTAACCTCTCTGATAAAGTTGAATATTTTTATAAACAAATAGCTGACCCGCGCAACTTCATCTGCGTCAACTTTCCTCGTTTTTGCAACATTCAGCCTATAGTCTTTCTCGATAAATAGGCTATCCAACACTAAAAGATTTTTAAATTCATCGTAGTTCCTGTTATTACCGCGTTCAACCAAACAAACTTTTCAGCTTTATAATATTATATAAGTATACCGCTGTAGGGTACACCTAGTCCGGCAATAAGTTCTGTTACAAATGAAAATGCATTTTTTAAATGAAGTATTGTAATATTACTAAAGTGTCATATATACATATAAAAACAATAAAAGTTTTTATGTAACAGTATTTATGGCCGGACTAGTTATGATCCCTGTGTCCTAAGGAACATTTCATATCATGGACAAAAAGTACCGTACCTAAGACATAGACATGAAAATTAAAGTCAAATGTACCAGCTTCAGTTGCCTCTAAGTACTATAGAGGTCAGTGACCTGCTCTTAGGAGTTCACATCAATAATAATAATAATATGAATTGTAATGGGTGCTATATAAACGTCTATATTGCGATTGTAATGCCTCAACCAGTCCCGCAGTAGGTAACTTTATCACTTTTATCTCAAAATGCTTCAGGTACTAGAGATTACTAGACAAAATATGTACTTACTAGAATACTTTTTTTTTGTTAACAGGATAAGCACTATCTATGCATAATGGCGTCCGACTCTCCAGAACAGAACCTAACGCAGTACTTCAGCTTGTGCAACGATTTCATTCACGCCGCAAGATTAAGAGATGGCAACGTTTTGATACATTGGTGAGTATTGCTAGATATAATTGTTACAAAATAGAAAACCTAAATATTAAAATTATTTAACAGAAGAACTAGGTATAAACTTTATGTCAAGAGACAATAATTAGAATATATTTCGGGACTTAATCGCGGTAATTATTTAAAGGTACGAACCTTTTATTTACCCGACGTTTCGATCGAATATTCCGATCGTGGTCACAGTCGGTGCAATTTGATCGAAACGTCGGGTAAATAAAAGTTACGTACCTTTAAATAATTCAAGGGACATTAAACTATATTCCTACCTAGTTCTTCTATTAAGTTGTGGAAGTCCACAATTTAGACATCTCACATGATGAAATCCGTTTGGACTGCAAAGCGTGTCAAATAAATAGACATAAGTACATACATAAGTACATAAATGTGCTCGGAAATCATTATTCTCCTTCTGGTACCGTAAGATAAAAGTAAGATAATACTAAATTAAAATTCGTGTGCTGGAAATAGGAGTTCAGGCGATGTCCTAAAAAATAATCTTTTTTTTTTTAAAAAGACGACTCCCGCAGTAGGTTACAAGTCCTGTGTCGCGGGGGACTTTACAAACATACAAGTCACGGACACAAAGTACCTACACCCAGACCCGGAACAAAAATTTTTAGATCACACAAAGTAGTGTTCCGTGTAGGTTGGATCACTTATTGTTTGTACAATTGTAGTTCTAAATACTCAAGTATACTTGCTATTACTACTGTACCTTATGAAGGTTAAGTAGTAGACTGTGCCAAGGCAGGACATAACCCCAAAAGTGTATTACATTTTTCTCGGCATTGTAGCGCGTCTCAGGTGGTGCCTATTTCGTTCCCGCAAAGAATGAGTTATCAATTTTCGTGATATTTACAAATTTGCCCGTATTTTGTGCGTCCTAACGACTGCCGCACCTTCACCCCATTTTTTCCCCAACGAGCATTAGATGGAGTAAGCATTACTTATTTTTCAATTATGGTATAACTTACCCTACTTACGTATGCAAAATTTGTGTGCTAAGTACAACTTTTTAGTAAATGGTATACTTATAAAATACCCATATTTTATTTTCATAACCGTTAGACTGCTATGTAAAAAATTTAGCACACTTATAGTATCGTGGTTTAATGTGAATAGTTATTATTTTATAATCAGGACTATAGCCTCTTTGTTAAAAATAGTGACTAAACAAATCCACAAGGAGATGGCTAAAAGAATTGATTAGACTGCCTCTGTGGCGCGGTGGGAGTGTATCGGACTGCTACGCAAGAGGTCGTGGGTTCGATTCCCACGCGTTGTTCCGAGCCTGGGTGTACTTTGTGTCCGTGACTTGTATGTTTGTAAAGTCCCCCGTGACACAGGGTTGTACCCTACTGCGGGAGTCATCTTTCTATATAAAAAACTAGCTGTCCCGCGCAACTTCGTATGCGTAAATTTTCCCCGTTTTTGCAACATTTCTCGTTGCTGCTCCGCTCCTATTAGTCGTAGCGCGATGTTATATAGCTTATAGCCTTCCTCGATGAATGGTCTATCCAACAAAAAAAGAATTATTAAAATCGGTCCAGTACTTTTTGAGTTTATTCGTTACATACAAAAATACAAATCTTTCCTATTTATAATATTATTGTAGAAAATCATGTGTTTAAAAGGTTCAGAAAAGGATTTCAATTCTGTCATCCAGGCAGGAGTCCTGTAAAATCAAGGCCTACAGACGCTTATAATATAAGCCTATGATAACAATAACTGTCAATATACCTCCTTAACTTATTAACTAAACAGTATTTTGAAAACTCAAGCTTTGTTTCACAAAGGCAATTAATGTAATACTTAACAAAGCGAACCAATTAAATTATCATGAAATAAAGCTGTAGGATTCGATTCCCCTTCAGTTCATTCCAATAATAAACAGTGTTTGTTTTGTAGATTATTATTATTGCTTTCCTTAGTACTGCTATCCCATCTTTGTAGCGATAAATTGGTAGCTTAACTTTTACGAGCACTGAAACTATCGTTGCTAACATTATTTCAATTGAATGGCTTTTAAAATACATTTTAGTAAAGATTGTTCTACATTTATTTGTTGCTAAATGCTATCAGATAAAAATGACTTGCGATTACATGTTACATGATACAGTTAGCTAAACTTTTTTAAATTTCACTTTTGCCCCCCATAAATGACCCCCATTTTCAAAATTCAGACTTCGTATTATTTTTCTATTTCCTATTTTTTTTTCAAAGATTAGGTTTGGTAGCTTTGGAGATAAGGGGGGGGGGTCGTCTTACTTTTAATAATAATAATAATAATATGATTAAAAAAATATATTTGACATAGTCACAACAAAATTAAGCTTGCGAAACTTTTTTAGTTTGCCCCAAAAGTGGCTCTTAAATTCAAAACTTATTTACGTTACACGTCTGTGTTTGGATCACAAAAATATATATGTGTACCAAATTTGAAGTTCATTGGTCCCGTAGATTTGGAGCAAATTAGCTGTAACAGACGGACAGACAGTAACACGAGTGATCCTATAAGGTTTCATTTTGAGGTACGGAACCCTAAAGACTCGTTTTTATTTTAGGCTAGATAATAATTATATGAATATTGTTATATTCACGCAAAGCATTTCATATCTATTATAAAGCTAAAAAGTTTTTTTGTTTGTTTGTTTGTTTGAACGTGATAATCTCAGGAACCACAGGTCCGAATGTAAAAAATAAAAACTTGTTGGATAGCCATAGATATCGAGGAAGATTATAAGTTATATAACGGTTTGCTACAACTAATAGGAGCGGAGAAGCAATGAGAAATTTTGCAAACGGTGAAAATTTACGCAGACGAAGTTGCGCGGGACAGCTAGTAATTATTATATATACGAAGCTTCATAGGAAAAGACATTTAAGTAGCTTCAAAACACATGAAAGCGTTGTATTACCGCATCAAGAATACGCCGCATTTATTCGAGAACAACATGTCGCTCCCTAAATTACTATTTTACTAACCCTTACGAATGAATTCGCAAACAAAAGCTATACAAAATAGGAGTAAATAATTTGAGACATTTTATTCTCGTCCTAAAAATGATACTGCCGACTCAGAGAACTAACCACCATTTATAAAGTAGGGATTTCTTTGTGACTACACTCACAAAGTCACATAATGAAGGGCGAGCCTAACACACACGGTAACATAAATCATCGTCATAACGTATAAATATGAAGGCCAAGTTAAATAAGCAGTTTTTTAACTGAGATCCGATGTTTCACGCTGTAAACGCAATGGTTTGTCCCCATACGCGGATCCAGGGGGTGGGCACAGGGCACGTCCCCCTCCCCTTGCTCACAACTCAACGCGTTCCAAGATTTGTTTGTGAGAGCGTAGTTTGAGCATTCATATCAACCCATATGATGCTTCACTGCTGTGCACGAATCTCCATATTAGATCGCAGTGAGACGTTAAAGTACGCAGAGGACGCTGCTGCCCGTCCTGCCGTGTGAAATCCCTTAGTCGCCTTGACGACACCCACGTGAAGAGATGGGGTGGCACTATTCTTATGCCGGTACCACACGGCCATTAATTTGAGCATTGAGTACTTAACAGAATTTGCGTGAAAAGTTGATTGAAAGTTCCAATTCCATTACAGTCTAGTTACGATTAAATACACGTCGAGCTAATAAAAGCAGGTTAATAAGTAACCTATTTTATCCTCATTTATTAGCCCTATGAATACGTGATAAATATCACGACAACTGTGAAAAGGTCGTATAACTACTCCAAACGATTGAACGCTGATATCGATTAATAATTCAATACAACTGCCCACTAACTACAAAATCAGCCCTCTAAAGAACACCCTGTATTAAAAGCTTAATAGATACCAACTTGATCTCTCAAAAAGTATCAACTTATAGAGACCGTGTCATAAGTCTACACGATATACCAATCGCTAGTTATCTTTTTCATAAAAAAACAATGTATTTTTTTAAGAACAGAGTTTTAAAAGACACATGACAGACAAGATAATGTTAATACATAAAGAAAACCGAACAAAACGTAATTAAACGTACAATGTATAACATGCTACGAACGTAGCTTATGTTCGTAGCATTCAACGAAAATATTCGTAGCAAAAGCTACATGATATAATGTTATTGTTGTTGTAAAATTAGATTTTGTGAAAGAATTCTAAGCGCTTTGGCGATGTAGCCTTGAGAAACTGCGAAGTTACAAAAGCGTTGTAAAGCTATGATTTTAATGATGCATCATTTGCGGGGAGCTAGAGAATATTTTGAAACTTCGGGAATGATGTCGTAGACAAGACACTGCTAATGACGAGAATGAAAGTAGGTGTGAAAGTGGCTTTTGAAAATAATTGTGGTATGTAGTTATAGAACTAATGTGAGTTCAGAAGGTTTTTATATTTATCTACTACTAGCCCACTTTTTTGTTTGGCATAGGGTGTTGAATTAATTGTCCGCAGTAGGGGTGTGAAGTCAAATCAGTCTCTTTTTATTAAATACTAGCTGCCCGCCCCAGCTTCACGCGAGCAATAAAATATAGCACATGACACTCACAAATAACGTCTATTGGAAAAAAATCTGTTCAGTAGATCCAAAGATTACTCTCTACAACTTCACAAATTTTACCCCTTTGTAATATTACTAGCTGCCTGCCCCGGCTTCGCACTGATGTCATATCATATAGTGTTTTATACTTTGAGTTATTACATTATTACAATTTTCGTTGGCATCTTTAATTAATTTGATAATAAAACATCTAACAGCTTATCTTACTCCCCGATAATGTAGCTTTCTAATTGTGAAAGAATTGTTGAAATCGGTCCAGTAGTTTTTAAGTTTATTCGTTACAGACAAAGATACAAATCTTTTCTCTTTATAAGTATAGATTACTAACTGACCCGTGCACACTTTATTGAGCCTATGACACTCACAAATAACGTTGCTTTCTATTAATAAAATAATTTTCAAAATCGGTTTAGTAGATCCAGAGATTATACCTCACAAACTTACAGATTTTACCTGTTTATAATATTAATATAGAAGTATATATAATTATAATATATTGTATAGATATATAGTATTCATCAAAACAAATACCCTCTGTAAGCTAGCTTTCGCCTGCGGCTCCGCCCGCGTGGATGTCGGCTATCGCGATAAAAACTATCCTTTATCCCGTATAGTTTGATTTCCCGGAAATCAAACTATCTCCACACCAAGTTTCATATAAATCGGTTCAGTTAGTAGAGCGTGAAAACTTAACAGATAGACAGACAGTATCATAAGTTGCGATCATCAATTCATTACTTTTCGAATTTTCCATCATGATTACAATTTCAAAAACATGTTAAATTGTGAAAGAACATTTATTTATTTTTTTCCTTTTTTTTGTATAACATTTTTCATTGCTGCTCCGCTCCTATTGGTCGTAGCGTGATGTTATAACCCATAGCCTTCCTCGATAAATGGGCTATCCAACAATAAAATATTTTTTCAGTGCAGCCCAGTAGTTCCTGAGATTATCGCATTCAAACAAACAAACAAACTCTTAGGGGTATGAAAATATTTTCCCCATTTTTGCAACATTTTTCCTTGCTGCTGTAGCGCGATGTTTTATTTTATAGGGGTGGTAATTATCACTTAGGGGCATAAATAATAGATAGTAATTTTCCCTTTTTTCTTTTTTTTTCCTTTTTTTTATAACATTTTTCATTGCTGCTCCGCTCCTATTGGTCGTAGCGTGATGTTATAACCCATAGCCTTCCTCGATAAATGGGCTATCCAACAATAAATTTTTTTTTCAGTGCAGCCCAGTAGTTCCTGAGATTATCGCATTCAAACAAACAAACAAACTTTTAGGGGTATGAAAAATAGATGTTGGCCGATTCTCATAGATACCGGATAAGCACAAGAAATTTCATCAAAATCGGTCAAGCCGTTTCGGAGGAGTATGGCAACGAAAACTGTGACACTAGAATTTTATACATTAGAAGATGTAGGGTATCTTGTTTGCATCGTTTTGTGCAGGCGTTTTTTTTAAGCATTACTTAGACTACGATTCTATTTTCTAGGGTTAGGTATTTATTATGTATAGTTGCTTCAGTACAATTTAGATTACGCTACTCTACGCTACGAAAATGTTATCTCGATGCTGATTGCACTTCATTTCCAAGATTTCAACGCAAGGATAAACTTGCGTCTTTTTATTTAATTGTAGAAAGAATAATTCCAAACATGTTTGATTCGAATCCACGATTCATTTCGTTTCTATCGCTTTAATACGATTTAGCTAATATCTTCCATTAGCAGGCATTATTAATTGCGTTTTTCCCGAAAGTAATCCCTGTGTTCTTTTCTATAGAACAAGAGAAAAACAAAGTATGTTCTTATTATCTGTTCAATTCTTTCAATAACTGGGCAGCGCCAACATCTCGCCGTGCATCGCATCTCGAGCTCGATCGAGAGTTGTTGACGTCACCGCCTTCTTTATCATTGAAGATGTAGAGCACATGAGATAATTGAATTGTGTTTACAAGTTTCCGTTATAATGTGGGTTATACATTGCCAAGTTTAATGATAACGGATACATCTTTTAGTGGTTAGTGACCCTGACAGGTAAGCCAGAGGCCGCGGGTTTGATCCCCACCCAGGATAAAGTTTTGTGTGATGAACACGATGGTTTATTCTTTGTCTGGGTGTCATTTATCTATGATATGTATGTATTTAGAAAAATATAAGTATGTTTATCAGTTGTCTGGTTGCCATAGTACAAGCTCTGTTTAGTTTGGGATCAGATGGCGTTGTGTGAGTTGTCCCAAGATATTATTATCATTATCTTCAAATAAACTTTTCATGCAAACTGAACTCATTTCGTAATGGTATTCAATTCAAATTAAAACATTACTTTTGCGCCACCCGTTACAATTGTCTACGGAAATTAGTAAAATCAAAATTGAATACCATTACGAAATGAGTTCAGTTTGCATGAAATTTATTTTGTGGTAATCTCTAGATCATATTTTAAACTGTAATAGAATATTTGACTGAAGTCAAATCAGCACCTTTTTAACAATTTTTGTATAACCACGTTTTTTTATAGCCTTATCATTACTTTTAATATTTCTTGTCATGATTTAAAATTAATAAACACGTTAAATTATAGTTGAACATATTTTTTCAGTACTCGTTATGACTATTATTACTTGGCTAATACAAAATTTTGAGAGTAGTCAAATACCCAATTGAGTAGATGACTACAATAACAATAAATCTTTTTACACTATACAGGAAATAGCATTTGCAAAATATTAAGGCGCGGGACGCTAGTGAGATTTGCTGGATTTTTCGGTTTTATGATGTGCTGGTTTCCTTATGGTGTTTTCTATAGCCGATTGGGCACAATATGTCGAAACAAATTACACACAACAAATTAAAATTAGCAAACCGGCTTTAGAAATAAAAACAATAAATATTGTTACCAAAAAAAAAATAACCGACTTCAATCACGGTTGTTCTGCTTACTTTAATTGAGGAGTTTCGTCGTCTATCTCCGAACTTCATCATCAGATCTTCACGAAATTTATATAGGACCATTTCAGATTAAACCTCATTCGAACAAAAAACAATTTGAAAATCAGTCTATGACATAAAAATACATACATCCTCCTCCTTTTTGAAGTCAGTTAAAAATAAATAGGAACTAAGTACTCTTACCGTTTAGGAGTTATAGTGTGGCCATTAGTGCTGTGCACTCCCTGAGGTATGCACGGCGAGGTGGGGGGCGAAGAAAAAAGTGCATGAGTTCACATGAGGTCGATACATGTCGGACAGATCTTACGATATCAGTTTGCATTTCTAAGGCAAGACTTGTGGCGGGACGTTGCGTTGGTCGGAGGCTATCTATCTGTAATATATACTTACTTTGTTGATTAAAATGTAACCCTCATACTCATATTTTATTAAAAATATGCAGGTGATAAATAAGAATTGAAAGTTATAATTCACAACAGGACTTGTTTTATTAAACATTTTTTATATTTACAAACAATTATATATTCTAACGAAAGTTATTCTGACATAGATTCTGTTTCAACTTCATCTTCCATTTCGTCATCATCTTCATCTTCCTCTTCGCCACCGGAACTTGAATCAGAGTCTTGCAAATTTATTATGAATGAATCGATAACATTATCGAACCTACTATCGCGACTCCAGTAATCATTTTCATTTTTCTGGACATGATCGTCGCATTTCTGCCATTTTTCCGCCGTGAATTCCGAAAACAATTTATCCAATAAGATTATCTTTTCGTCTAGAGAAGAATTAATATAGTTTTGGGCTATGTTGTTTTTAATATCAGCCCAGACCAACTCGATTGGATTTAAATCTGGATGGTACGGAGGTAAACGCAGAACAGTGTGTCCACTGGCTTTCAGGAGTTCGTCAATTCTATACACGGGTTCTTTTTGTGTATTTTTGATAAGAAGTAGCAGTTGAGCCTTTGACATGGTTCCTGAAAATTCTACATTATGGCGTAGCAACCAGTTCTGCATTTCACTTTTGAGGCTTGATATAGTTGGTTTCTTCTCAATCTGAACGCTGTGGTAAGACGCGTTGTCCATTACAACCACAGAATTCGGCAGCAACTTATCTTTTAACTTTTCATCTACCCACTTATAAAAAGTAGGTCCGCTCATATCTCCATGATAGTCACCGGTTCTAGCATCGGATTTGAATATAGTCAATGTATCATCCACTAAGCCATTTCGACACCCAGCGTGGAGTATTACTAGTCGCCGTCCTTTCCCAATATCAGCATGAATACCGGGTTCTGACGATGATTGCCAACATTTGCTGGCATGGTGACTGGCGTTGATGTATGTTTCATCAAGAAAATATATGTTTCGGTTTTCCGTTCTGTAATTTCTGATTTGTGTAAGATATTTTTTCCGCCACACTGTAATATTAGGCTGCTCTATAAGGAGATGTCTCTTTGATTTGCATTTTTTGTAACGGTAGCCCATTTTGTGTAAAAGCTGTCTTAAATATTCCCGTCCACAATTCAATATGCCATCCTGTCTCAAACTTGATAGTAACTTACGGACACTTGGTATTTTTTTTTCAACTTCGTAAAACTGATGAATTTTTCTTCTGATAACTCCAAGGTCAAAATCATCCACAACGTGTTTTTTCTTTAGAACTTTTGGTTTTTTTGGCGATTGAAATTTTAATTGGCTTGAATTTTCAATTGATAAATAGCCCGCAGAAATCACATTATGTACGGTTCTTTTGCTGTATCCCGTAGCCTCCGCAACGATTTTAGCAATATTCACGTCATTTTTAAATTCAAAGCTTTCTTTGTCTGCTTTTCTTTTCTTAAAATATTCAGCCACCTTAAAAATGACAGTCTTCATATCACGAGATAACGCACGACCCATCTTTGAATATTTATCTCGTGTGCGTCTGACATAGACAGTCCGATACAAATAACACTACCTGCCGTCACAAGCGTTGACGGCGCACTGACAGCGCAGCAGCCGATTCTAACCCCCCCGTCTCACCGCGCGCATACCTCAGGGAGTGCACAGCACTAATGGTCATACTATAGAAGTAGGTACGTTACCTTTATAAAGAGAGTGAGTTTCACCTAACTGAACTTTATATATGTTATAGATTTCACATCATTTATCATGAGATACGAAGTTTGCAAAATGTATATCCGCCGACGTTTAATTATTACAGACTTAATTAAAAGCATGTATTAACAAAGTATTGGTGATTCCATTAACTCGCCTCCGAAAGTCCCAGAAGCGGGCGTGTGTTATCTCCATTAAATTGAATCGTTAGATTAAACGATCAGTTTTAAACGAGATCGTTTCCCAATTTAAATTTCAATGTCACACAAGACCATAGTACTATCATGACTACAGATTAACAACTAATCAAGGACAAACTTAAAGGGTTAATGTTTATTCAATCGTTATATTGAACGATCATTTTAAATGTGATCGTTACCCAGTTTAAATAATCGTCTACACGGGATCTTAATCATGTTTAACAACTGATCAGAATACCCATTCCTTAACAGACACAGACTTTCATTCGAAAGCCTTAATTCCACTACGCAAGCCCAATAGAAATTGGTGTCGATGTCTTCGAATTTTGATTCCAGAATAATATGCCGGTTTTCCTATATATAATGGATTGTAAACACTAGATAATCTCCGTAGAATTAGAGTTCTATTTTGAAAGGAAACTTCTTTTTCAGTCTAGCAGGGATGTCACGCAGCGTGACAGTAGCAGTGGCCTACATCATGTCAGTGACATCGCTAACGTGGCGAGAAGCCCTGAAGGTGGTCCGAGCTGGACGAGCGGTCGCCAACCCTAACCTCGGCTTCCAGCGGCAACTACAGGAATTCGAAACTTATAAACTTGTTGAGGTAAGAAAAGCACATTGTCTTGCTAATCTAGTCATAATCATATACAATGGTGGGAGCTCTGCCCCTCCCTTATTAAGAGAACATGTCTGCCTCACTCTTCCGCACACAACCATTACTTCACAGTGCGCAGAAGCGCAGGTCAAAATAAATTAGAATATTCGTTCGTACATATGTTAGATTACAAACGCCATGACTATGACAATACGAAAATGCTCGTTTTTGCATTTTTCTGCAACTTCAAGATTTATTTGCGGGATCATATTAAGACATATCCTTAAATTTCTTTATTTCATCTACTAGAAACACTCTTTAACTAGTTACACAATATTTAGGTTTTCTATATACATTTTTGAGAGAGCCGAACCCTGTTTCGCGCAATCTGCCCTGAAATTCTGTGAAGAATAAACACTACTTTGAGTGATAGTCATAAGGGATGGCTTTAAGTAGAAAAGCACAGGTTAGGTACTCCATAATCTTTGTTTCAAATCAAGGAGTTTCTACATTAAAAGATAGATCGGTACTATAGGCCGACCGCTTAACTCGTATATCGCCTGCGCGGTGAGAAGGGAGCGCGGGGTGATGTTAACGGGTGGGTGAGCGGGGTGCGCGGGAAGTTCTCTGTCCCGCGCACCCCGCTCACCCACCCGTTAACATCACCCCGCGCTCCCTTCTCACCGCGCAGGCGATATACGAGTTAAGCGGTCGGCCTATAGCTCGAGACTTCATGGCTCTGGGTATAACCTATATTCATTGCGGCCATTTTTCAAATGTTCACAGATAAATACAATGCATGCTTTTATCGTTAAATTCAATATTTTAAGTTATAATCCATAAATATATTTTCGTTGGCAATATAAAAGCACTAAAAATGAAAGCCTAGAGCAAGTTAGCCAGAAAAGAAAAAACTCAAATACATTTTATGTCGACAACACGACGTCTGCAAGTTGAGATATGAAGGAAAGTTGTCAGGACGAACAAAGACACGAACTATAACGAGTTTGTAAAGAAACATGGCAGAGTAACTATACCGTCAAAGTAATTTCTAGAAATAGGGTAATTTAAGTCTGATTACCTAGTTTGATACTGATCGATAATACTTACTTGTAGGTTTGAGGTCGGGTCATTGTACATTGGTATGAGTAATGCTCGTTAGTATAATGTAGTATACAATTATTTATTCAGGTTTGTAAAATAAAATGAAAATAAAGCAAAAGGCATTTTTGACTTACTGGTACCTACGAGTATATCAACTCACAGGTCAAACCACTGAATGGATGCGATGAAATTTGGTACACAGAGTTGGTGGAGAGCCAAGACCGATGAAGTGCTAATACTTTAACTTCCATATAGAACAAAAGCGATTACTGTCAATTACGGATATGTAGATTCCATCTTACGCTAGGGTGTTATGTTTTAGGGTAATTCTTGCGAGAAGGGTGACATTTTTAAAGCACATAAAAGGTGTATAAGTCATATGTAACATTAAATCTACAAATAGTTTTAAGCCTCATTTCAAGTCACATAAAATACTAACACTACCAAGCCTATATATATCCTTAAAACGTCATTGTTTGTAAGGAAACACAAACAAATTTATGCTAAAGCTTCCGAAAATCGGAGAAGACCTATAAGAATAGAATATATATAAATTATGCCTAAGTAAATCATGCACAAAAGGATTTATTGTATGGCATCAAAAAATATAATCCTTTACCAAATCAGATTAAAGATTATATAACATAATGCAATTTAAAAACAAATAACATACATTATTAATCGATAAATGCTACTATACAGTTGCAGAATTCATTCCGATGATATGTAATTTATTGTTTATTCTCCATAATTATTAAGAAGTAGTATTACAGACACTTCGAATTAGAATTTGAGAACTAAGTATTGTTATAAAACACACCTTTGTATCACCAAATTCACACTAATAAATTATCTGATTTGATTTGAAAAATAAAAAGTATCGTAGATGAAGTATGTAGACACACGCATATATGTAGCCATTTGCCACAACTACGAAATCAATCCAAGCTAGTTATTGTGATAATGAATCAAGCTGTCACGCTTTGGACACAACAGCCATTAATCAAAGTAATATATAGTTGCATTGCGACGTACAGGACTGAAACCAGTTGCCACACTTATGTTAGCCTGGCTGTGTGCACTTGAATTATAGTACCCATCTAACCATTACACAATTGTCTAGTCTTATATTAAACTGGTTAGGCTTTAAATTTCGAAGCATATCTGCGGGTCAATTCACGTATTTAAAGCAGTGCAGTTGCAGTTAAGTTTCGATTAAAAAGGCCATTTTCGTATTCTTGTAACTTTGAGATCGATCTTAAAAACGCTTGTGCACCGTACTAGAATGTCGTTACTGCGCTCTCGAGACGTATACTTCACGCAAGCGTATTTGAGATCGATCCCAAAGTTACAAGAAAACAAAAAAGGCCGATTTAACCGAAACTTAATTGCAACTGAACAGCAACAGCACTGCTTTAAATAGGTGAATTGACCCGTTGGTTTGCTGGTTGGTTAAAGTAGGTCCGATTCTATCCTACTATTATTACAACAAGTCTGATTTGGTCTTCTGAAGTTCCTACTTTCCAAATCGGACATTTATAAATCCTATAATTTGTTATTGTTTCTTGTACTTTGATTAAACTTGTCAAACCGACTTTTTATGAGACATCTGCACGGGTCTTTACGGTCGTCCGTCAGGGTTGTATGAATCACGATACCAACGGTGGCGGTGCTGAGCCCTTGCGCCACCGTGTGTGGACAAGAGACCTTGGTAGGAATATTGGAATTGTGTTTCATTAACTGGACACCAATTGTATGACATTTGTGAGCTTGATTGTGACTTTAAGGACTTGAACTTGTTGACTTGACAACTCACACAACGCTATCTGATCCCAATCTAAGCAGAAGCTTGTACTATGGAAACCAGACAACTGATAAACATACTTATATATTTCTAAATACATACATATTATAGACAAAAAACACCCAGACACAGGATAAACCTTCGTGCTCATCACACAAAGTTTTATCATGGGTGGGAATTTTACCCACGACCTGCGGCTTAGCAGTCAGGTTCTCTAACCACTAGACCAACAGGCTACACTATTGCATTAGGTTATTCACTGTAAAGATAGTTGTAAGTATATTGCTATGTTAAATAAATAAATTAATCCTTGGCATTTTCACAGAAAAGACTGGGAAAGGATTTAACTGCCTACAATCTAGCCTAAGGCAGCATATTTTAGGGTTAACAAACCTACAAAAAGACCGCCATAACGGAAACTCAGTAAGGCTTATATTAATAAGTATTATAAGAGTTCAATAGGTATATCAGTCGTTTAATTGCGTGACTAAACATCAAAGAGTAGGTACCTACTCGAAGGTAGCGACAGTCTCTCGCGTGACAAGTCTTGCGTGCCGATGCCCCTGTAACCGCCACTGTAGTAGTAACTTCTGAAATATTTTCATTTTCCTATGAGTATAAGCTATAGATATCGTTATTTTGATATTCTTCTATCGAATTGACGTCATTGTATTTTATATCATTACTTCATGACTCAGTGGCGACCCTGCATAGGTTAAATACACGAAACTAGAAGAAGACTGGAAAGAACTCAAAATACGTAAGAGGCTTTTTTATAACTATAGTGTACTAGTAGTAAGGGCAAAAGAAAAAAACGGCGCCTCGAAAGGTTAAAGTTCGATGTCTGACGTCTTTAGTAACAAATTTATAATGTTGACTCCATTTTGGTTATAACCTTCTTGGTGAAAAATAATAAAAAGGCAAACCTTTTTTCGCTTTTTGTTTCCTCTGCCAATAGCAATTTTTTTTTTTTGTTAATACCAAGTAAGATATCATACTATCTAATATATAAAATTCTCGTGTCACAGTTTTCGTTGCCATACTCCTCTGAAACGGTTTGACCGATTTTGATGAAATTTTGTGTGCATATTGGGTAGGTCTGAGAATCGGACAACATCTATTTTTCATCCCCCTAAGAGTTTGTTTGTTTGTTTGAATGCGATAATCTCAGGAACTACAGGGCTGCACTGAAAAATTTATTTTATTGTTGGATAGCCCATTTATCGAGGAAGGCTATAGGTTATAACATCACGCTACGACCAATAGGAGCGGAGCAGCAATGAAAAATGTTTTAAAAAAAAGGAAGAAAAAAGGGAAAATTACAATCTATTATTCATGCCCCTAAGTGATAAGGGTTATCCACCCCTAACATTTATAACTATACTATAATATTAGAAGAGAGAGAAGAGTTTGTTTGTTTGTTTGAACGCGATAATCTCAGAAACTACGGGTCCAAATTGAAAAAATATTTTACTTTTAGATAGCCCATTTATCGAGGAATGCTATAGGCTATAAAACATCGCGCTACAACTAATGGGAGCGGAGCAGCAAGTAAAAATGTTTGCAAAAATGGGGAAAATTTACGCAGACGAAGTTGCGCGGGTCAGCTAGTATATTATAGAATATTGACTTTTTTATGTGAACACTGCTAGTTGTACCTATTAATAAGAAGCGATCTCATCGTATCGCTACAATATATTGAACCAAACCCTATGGCCATTTTATTCTAAGAAGCAAGAAATTATATTAAAATATTACCTAGTTACCTACGGTCTTCATCGAATTATATCAATAAGCAGGTTTTTTTTTTGTACACAACATTTTTAAATTTAAAATATCAATAAGCAGGTTAGGAACCTACATAAATGTTCGCTCTAAATTTTAGGTACGTATAATTAGATATTTTTTTTCTTATAGGAGAGAAGACGACTAAAGGAGCGCTACCCTTCATTGGCGTTATCTGATCGAGATATGTCAGAGTGCCGTATCATGCTGGATTCATACCAGACCATGTTGAATCAACGGACCATCTGCGAAGGAAAATGTTCTATGGGCCGACAGTGCCCCACTGGTAATATTCCAATGTTACACCTAAACAATATGTTGATTGTTGATAAACTTTTGCGATTTGTACACATTATGAAAAAATATATATTACGGGTCTTAATCGCGTTAATAATTTAAGGTAAAATAGCTTGTTTATGGCCCGACGTTTCGATCGTATTGCAACGGCCGTGGTCACGGGTAGACTATCCTTAGAAGACCCGTAATATATATATTTTCATAATATGTTGATTATACCCGGAGTGCCTGGGGCACATAAGGCTCAGTTACTAACAAGGCCCGCATTAGTTGGTAACATGTATTTACCCCCACCACTGGCTAACATGCCGGATTTTTGGTACTTACCAACCCCATGACCGCTCACGAAACGTCTTTAAACGACAAAAATGTGAGCCTTATTAGCCTGAGGTACATTCTAGGTATCGGTAGTTATTGTGTTTCATATTTACTTATGTAGTTACAAAAAATAATGTTATATAATAAGTCTTCAGCTACCAGTATGATAAATATAAAATGAGTAATGCTTAATATCTATGGTAAGAACTTTGATTATATAATGTCTAGATGGAGCATTCCCTCAGTAAGCTATAAAAAAATGAAGCTACTATTTTTGACGTTTGACATTCGTTGAAAATGGCCCCCTAGAATAACTATGGCTAGAACATCTGATAAGAGTTTTCTTACTTCTCAAAAAGTATGTCCATTTGACTGTACTTTTTGACAGTTTCCTAAGAATCTAGACATTATATAATCAAAGGGTAGGAATAAGCACAGTTCATATTTTATTTCCTGTTGTTAAGGTTTTATAGATTCAAAAGCATAGGTATCGTTTTACCAATTTTTGTATTGATTTTTAAGAAACATACTTTATGTGTAGCTATCTGATTTCTCACATATTTTATGCAATCCAAGGGCTGTTCAAAATTAAATAGGTACACCAGTGCTATACAGCTACACAAATAAAACTACTGAATAAGTATGTTATTCTTCTTCAGGTTTCCATTAGATCGTGAAGCAGCCCGTCCGATCGAGAATGGAAAGCATTTCATTCATTTGAAAACGTCACGCATGTCATGTTTTTTAATCACTATTCACCGTTGGATTGGATCTACCTAAAATTATATATAAAACGACATTTTAATGAGTAATATAGCATAAAGTGATAAAATTCAAAAGCTTAATGCGTCTGCCGTCATAATTTATCTATAGAGCTTCCATTTTTTAATTCATATTTATACTATATTCAAATTTTAACGTACGAGTTGTCAAAATGGCGCCAAACTGTGCTATCATCACATAACAGCAAGAACGTGTAAGAAATGTAAGAATAAAATTAAGTAGGTACTTGTTTTAATAAGTACAAATGCAATAAGACCTAGTTTTGTGCAAAAACTATACTTACTTGTCAATTACTGACAGTATTAAAAAGTCTATTTCATATCGCAATGGCAACTTTGAAGGTCAGTCTTCGTAAATAAAAATAAATAAATCGGTTAGTAACCGGCGAACGCAACTATCGCACATTGAAAAAATCGAATTAAGAACCTCCTTTTTCAAAGTCAACGGTTGACAAACGATTCTCAGTAATAGGTTCGGTCTTTAGGGAAAACCTTAGCGTTCCCAATAACATCAGATCTGACCTCGGGTCGTATTCTGAAAAAATGCCATCAAAATTCTCATCACGTCTCTATAGCTACTTCAATTCGGTGTCGCGAAGCTCAACGTACTTTTAATTCAATACTAGACGCCCTACTTTTAAAGTGCCTCATACCTCTCATAATTCGGTTATGGTTGGCAATTTCGTAATTATATCATTAGACTAGGTGTTTTTCTTGAAAACTTTGAAGGAATTTTGAACTATTTTTTTAGATCTACTTACTTTTGATAGATTTTTTCATCTAGTTAGTTTTTTCAAAGACAGGTGTAGTAGGACAATTGACAAAGAAAATCATTGTGCCTTACCTTTTCTTGTACCTATAATTTTTTTGTCATCTGGTTTTCTTCGATGCAAATTCAAAAGTTAAAGCACTAATTTGTAATAGGTATTTAAATACTTATACCTATTAATGATAGGTAGATCTGAGTTTGCTAAATACACGTCATTAAAAGCACCTATCTACCGACCACTTCTATTGACAACTCGGTCTTATTAACCTGAGCGCTCGGCCCCCATCCAGTATGGCCACGATATAAATAACGTTATATTATAACGCGCTTATGTTTGACATTTGAGAAGGTATAGGTTATGAAGATAGTATCTAAATATAATCCACGCTTAGAATACCTACTTGAAGTCAAAATATTTCACCTTTTGAGGTTTCGTTCTACAATGTTTGGACAACTGTCCATAAGTCAAGGTGGAATATTTACTAATTCAGGGTGTGGACTCCATTTAAATGTTATTTTCATCGTGTGGGTAGATACCTATTTACGGCACAATTCAGTGATATATATACATCCTGTGATATACTACCTACTTACATTAATAGGTATGTTGACTGTCAAGTCAAATCAGTCTCTTTTTATGAAATGTCAAAACGACAAGCTCTATAGAAATGTGTATGGAATAGCAACCTATGACGTCTTATATTCCTATCATCAAATAATTACTTTTAGTATCCGTTTTCATGCTTTTAAATTCAAAAACATGTTAAATTGAAAAAGAACAGTTATTTTCAGAGCATTTTAAGATCTACTGATTAGTATAAAATAATTTACTTTTATTGTAGTCAACTACACAATTATAATTGGATAGTTGACAACAGTAAAATCAATTATTTTTGACTAATCAAGCAAACAAGCACAAGTAGGTCATCAATACTTTGATAAATAATAGTCCCTCGTAACATGTTTATGAATTTATAGTCAATAATAACGAAAACTAAAAGTATGATTTAATGATTTATTCTTATATGTCAGTTAAACCACAAACAGAGCTTGTAGTTTGACAATAATTCAAAAGGGTATGTTCCACTTTGCACGTGAGCACTGTAAAGGTTCATTTCCGTGCATCGCGACCGATCGCGTGCCGCTCGCGGCTTACGACAAGCGGCTGAGGTAAGTGACAGACGCGCGCGGCCGACGACTGTCGTAGGCCTGCGCGCGCACTGTGAATATTGTCGCATCGGCCGCGAGCGTCAGCCGCTTGTCGTAAGCCGCGAGCGGCTCGCGATCGGCCGCGATGCTCGGAAATGAACCTTTAGGTGTGACGTCAATTTAGTATACTGCGAAACCGTTCTTTAAAATTAGCTATACCTACTGGTTTCTGTTTAAAACGGAACGCCGTCCAGGATACTGTTATCCACATATATATAATTTTTCAAGTACAACTTATAAGATCAACAAGAAAAAAGATTTTTTGAATATTTAAAATTGAATATTCAAGGTAAATAACAATTGAATGAATTGTATAATATCTAAATCAATGGAATTAATTTAAATTTCTGGTCGCTGTTCACTGATCACCTGATCAAAGTACAGCGAGCACCTTACCTCGAAAACACCAGTGCTCATAGTGCAAAAATGGCGATGATTTATGACGTCACATACTTTCCAAGGCTACTGCGGCAGTATACACTAACTGTAACGGAACGAATTTCTCCTCAGTAAAAGCACTGAACAGTGCTCCCAGTGTAGGTATATCGGAAAATTAATAATAATTAATATTTTTACAGTCTAATAACCTATTAAACAAAAATGACAGACATAAGCGTGTTAAATGCACGTTTAAAATAACGTGACGAGTAGCCGTGATCATACAGAATTACGTCAAATAATACGAGTAGCTACCACAATTTGCGATGTTGTACCACTACTGCACTAGTGTTATAGGTGTTTTGTATGCACGTTTCACACCCACTATAGCAGTATCATTGCGTCTCTCACATCAGGGGTATGCAGAACAGGATCGAAGAGACAACCGCGGCAGAGGAAGCCGTCCGTTGCAGCAGGGCCCGGGGAAGGTCCCGGCCTGAAGAGATCACCTTCTACACTTTCTACTACTTCTACTGCGTCGGGGTATCGACCGAGGTCCTCGCCTGCAGGACTTTATAGTTATACTGGAGGTGAGTGTTTTAAAACACCTACACAATGTGAGACAACATGTTGATTTCTTTCCATACGCCAGAACGGATTTTCATTAAATACATTTTAGAATTATTCCGATTGAGTTCAATCGATATATGTAATTAGCTCGATAGTTATGCTAGTTAAATTTCTTATTAAAAACCGTATCAAAATCATTTCACTCCTTATGTTGCTACGATGGCTCGTCCCATAGTACGCAAACTGACATTCACTGTAGGTAAACTTGTAAAACCCCTCAATTTGCGGCGGGGGTTAAAAATAGACTCGCTGACCGATAAAGCTACAGGCGCAAAGATGTGAATTTGTATACGAGTTCCTTATTCAAACACTATTTTATTTTATTTTCGGAAGACTTACAGCTAAACAATACGAAATAGTGTACTGTAATTATATATGTATAATATGGAGGTATAACATAACACCGCTAAGGACTAAAAAGGTGACACCAAGCCTAAGGAAGTTTTCTATTTTGATCCGTCAAAGCGCTACACAAAGTAGTAGGTATATTGTTGTATTTCAGTATTTATTTAATATTATCTATCTAGCTATTTTTATTTGTGTGTTATGTAAGATTAATATAAAGTTTTTCAATAACAATTAGGTTACTGCACCTTCACATTCCATTTCTACATCACCCCAAGGTAGACTGGCAGAGAATGCTTTTAGCATTAAGTCCACCATTGTACAACTTTGTGCATAAAGTTTTAAATAAATAAATAAATATATAGGTAGGTACTTGTATTATATAATAATAATAGCCTTTATTCAGATCAACTTAACCTAATAACAATAATCTAAAGCAAACTTAAATTAAATTTAAAACTTATTCTAGTATTTGCTTGTTTTTTATCTTTTGCAGATATGTTTGCCAATCGGCGAAGGCCTCCTCCAACCTCTTCCATTCTGATCTTTCTAGAGCCACTCTGATCCTCATCACTCCGGCGACTTCTTATATATCGTCATCCCACGTTTTCTGCGGTTTGCATCTTTTCCTTTTACCGTCCCTGGGATACCTCCTTGTCACTTTCTTACTCCATTTGTTAAGATATACATCATAAATAAGAAAATTGGTTGATCCTCCAGCACCGTGCCTGCCGTCACGCTCGGCGTCAGTGTTGAGTGCATGTGACCTGCGTCCGGTGGGCGGCAGCACGGCGAAACAGTTCCAAACGAAGCATTTCGATCTTAACCTGTCAAAGGCGCGATATCTATGATTTTATGCCATTTAACAAAACCACAAATTTATGTTCCATGGTTTATTCTCCAGCACCGTCCCGGCCGTCACGCTCAGCGTCAGGGTTATGCGTGACCCGTGTGACGGACCCGGTAGGTGGAGGCACGGCGATGGCAGTGGGAGGCACGGAGTATTCCCGGCGCCGCGCTGCATCAGCGCCCGCCACGCCGGCGCTCTCACCCGCATCGTCGCCGCCCGGCTCCCCTCATAGAGCAACACCTCATAGGTAAGTATCATCAACATTATCATAATTATCAAGCTCTTTTATTTATGACACCTTTGCATCCAGAGCGATCACTTCAATAAGTAGCGAGCTTTTATTGCCTGTTCTTTTCTCCGGTTATCAATTGTTTGCTAACGGGCACATTTACATGTACCTAACATGTAAATGTAGAATCAACTTTTGACAAGTGTAGTGTTTTACTTCCCTAGTGAATAAAGAATTTTTATTATTATTGTTAAGTAGGTACCCACGCAATTCAGTAATAGTAGACAATCCGTTTATTGATTATCATAATTTTGTTACAATTGGATGAAAGGTAGGTATATTGATTTGGTTGGGTTGAACTGGGGAAGCTGAATGACAAATTGCGTCCGTGAGTCGTTTAATATTTCAATTGAATTATACTTTAATAAACGCTTATTAGACAATGGCCAAAATATCCCAATCTCATGATCACAACCACACACCCATCAAATTGAGTTTTCGCAATAAAAATCCATTTCAATTATTATCCAGTTTCGCTTCAATTATTCTCAATGAATTCAATACCAATCCAAGAGCTTTGGATGAAATACTCGCTTCATAAGCCTTACTCAATTTTTGTGTTCACATTTTAATTTTCGTTTTCATCAATAGGCCTGGCTGTGCTTGGGTGATTCCTACGGTGAAGTGGGACCCAGCCTCATTGTGACGTCACCCCGTCATGTCTGAAGAGGCTTTAATCATTCTCCCCGCACCCTCACCCCCAAGGTTAAAAACTCATTGTTTTTCTTTTGTTCGCACAATTATTTAGCTACCATCATAGACGCTTTCAAAGTTTTGAAAAGTTAATTCTCTTTGTTTAAATATACAATGAATAAGTAAGTGTGCTTCAGATTCTAGGGATTTACTGTTAAGATACCTACAGTTGGCAATTAAATTTAAAGTTTCTGTATTTGTATGCCCCGGTGTATCATTTGTGTTAAATTTCTAGATTAAACTGATGGCACCTACCAACTTTATTTATTATAGCTGACCCGCACAACTTCGTCTGCGTATATTTTCCCCGTTTTTGTAACATTTCTCATTGTTGCTCCGCTCCTATTGGTCCTAGCGTGATGTTATATAGACTATAGCCTTCCTCGATAAATGGGCTACCCAACAGTAAATAAATGCGTAATTAAGTCATACTACCAATAGGTATGAACAAATCACGCATTTCTACATTATCATAGGAGCAAAGAGAAGTATTTAAATCGAAGATATCTACAAAATATTTGATCTACGAACGAAAGTAGAAGCATCAATTGAGTAAAATTTCCTTATAGCCGAGAGGCAATTAAACTAATGAAGCGTTTTTTTAATATTGTTGCAAACAGTACAATTCGCCCTGAATAGAGCCTCTTAAGCTATTGTTTCTCATTCTGTACACTATTATCTTTATTGCTAGAAGTAGGACGACTCTGCGTCGCCATTTTCATTCAATTGTCTACAGATAAGACGGAAACATATTTCTGCATTTACTTTTGATGTTTATATGACCCAGAACCAGAAAAAAATGTACTATATACGCAATATAATTCGGACAGTAAAAACCACAACTCTAAGGTCTGCGTTTTATTATCAAACGCCGTCCAGGGAGTCGTATAAGTAGGACGACTCTGCGTCACGATTTTCATTAAATTGTCTTTAGATACGGAAACATATTTCTGCATCAGCCAAACTTCATAGTTATACCTGTGGTTATACGTTGAACGAAAATAAACATACCTGTGGTAAAATACCTACGTGTAGGTACACTTACAGACGGACCCTTAAATTGGAACAAGAGCCCCATTGGAGACATGGCGGCACTTCCCCCCCCCCCCCCGGGCTTGTGAACTGATTTTTTTACGTGACAACGTCTTATAAATCGATGACCGGGTGCACGCACGAAAAAATGGACGCAGCGAATGGCGATTGCAGCGATAAAATTGGAACTAGCGTTATTGTTGTACACGTAAAATTTTCGTCCGTAAACCGACTTTACAGACAAACATTTTTGTTTTATATATATATATATATATATATATATATATTGAATTTGCCCATTTGTCGTGCCTCCCCCCCCCCCCCCCCACCAGAATAAAAACAACCACACATTTGATTAAACCGGCCAAGTATGAGTCACTCGCGCATGGGGTAAAACCGGTATAACAGCCACCACTGCCTAGGGGAGCATTTGCCTGTCTTAAATTTCCCAAAAAAGGTTTTTCAGTTCAGTCTGAGGGGGGGGGGGAAATTGCCCCTGTTGCCCCCCCCACTTTTAACCGCGCCTGCTTGCATAACAGCTCCTTACCCGTGCTACCGAGTTGTCATGTGTACCTATACGCTAACTGGCATGCCTATAGCAGGCATAAATACAACTATAAATATTATAGCATCCAACTGTTCTGTTTTACTGGTATCTGTATTTCCGCTCTTTAGCTAAATTTCTTGCATACTAAATGCTTTCAACCCGACAGAAAGCGGTTACACGTCAAAACAGCCCACGTTTAAAAATATACTCGTAGTTTACGTATTCAGCAACTTTGCTTTGAAAAACCACACGGGGTTGAAACCAGAATATTTACAGTACACATTCTTGCTTTTAACAGCCCTCTGGTCTTTCACCACATACTTTAACATTCAGGCAAACAAAATTTCAAACTGAAAACATAATTGGACGTCCTGTATGCATATGATATGAAGAGAAGGACTGAACTGCCCTGGTATTAGATTCATATTTAACGAACGAAGTACCTACGCCGGAACGTAATAAAATTTTATGTTGCGCTGACGTACGTAGGGCACATTTGACCGAGTAAGGCCTCGTACAGACGTACGCGTTTTCTGCGCGCGAGGGTTCAGCGCGCGTCGCGTGTTTTCCCAAAAGTTTTGGCAATTTCGGGTTTTATGCTAATTACATCAAACTTTACAAATACAATAAATGCATTTTTGAAAGATATAAAAATTTGAAATCCAGACTCCGGGTTGCAACCCGGAGTCTGGATTTGAAGACCATGAAGCTAAGAAACTGCTAAGTTAGTTTAGCTTAGTGCGCATAGCTGACGCAGCTTTTGATAATTGTGTGCAAGCAAACTGCAAACTATGCAAACTTAACTATGTGAGCTAACTAAAATATGCAAAGCTAAGTTAGTTGGGCATGCCGATGCGCATATACGGGAGCTAAGCTAACAATCGCCCACCTATCGTGCCATGCCACCCTTCGCCAGTGCTGTCCAGTGTTTTGTACGGTCGTTTTGTTCCACAGATTACCCCCTAATAGATTCCGCATGCAGGGCAACAGACGCGCGCCACTCATACTTGATTTCGCTAGCATATAAAACAATACCTAAAATCACGACGTCAGTGACGACCAACTTCACGACCTACGACCACGTGCAATTGAAAATAATTATAAAAATTGCTTTGTATATATATTACCCTAAAAATGGCTTCCTGTTCTGTGAAATGGTGAGCAAAGTTGGCGAAGACATCAAATTACCAAAAAGATGGCATAACATTTCACCGGTAAGTAAATTTTAATATAAGTAAATATTAAATTGACTAAGCAGCGGAGTTCAATTTATTCTGGTTAGTTATTTAAAAAAACCCTCAAAATTTCGAACCCGTTGATGTCTTTTTGAAATGTCCCTTTCACTCATTAGCTAAATTATATAGCATTCCTGCTCTTACGATGATACGTGTATCGATAGTGTTGGGATATCGGATGATATAAGTCATTATCGATGGTTTGTCGTAATCGTTACTAGGTCATTTGAAGTAGTAAAGTTAAAGTAGGTATAAAACACAAGCTGTGACCTGCGGCTTCGCCCGCTTGAATATCGGTTAGCGGCGAAGAACTATATGAAATACTTCCTTGAAAAAATATATCGCTGATGGCAAAAGCCGCAGGGACAGACGTTCGGAAACGACTTTGGTTAATACTATGTAAAGATATAACAAAAAGGAACCTACTTTGCTTTTTGTACGAGTATATCCTCGTTATCTTCGTTTTTTTTTGTTTGAAAGGCTATTCCATTGAGGTATTACCACCATTATCAGAATCTAACGATGGAATATCAGGGAGATCGAGAGATTACCTTAAATCTTAAGAGAGTATTTGTTAAACTTATCTATCATTTACTTATAATTTACTTAGGTCTTTGCGTCGAGTAAAAAGAAATTTATGAACCGTCTTTTACCAAACTTCATTCAACCGGGCTGCAGCAGTCCAGACACTTATAAAATTACTTTCGCAATTAATTTGATTTAGTAATAACAGTAATTTAAGTGAGATATGTATTAATTTAAAGGTTTCCTAGATGCCCCGAGAGAAAGAAGAAATGGGTAGATGCAACCTCTCGTGGGGAGAATTGGTTTCCCACCCGTAACAGTGTTATTTGCTCAAGACATGATGCAATCAAGACAAGATATATAATATTGCATTTGCAATTATATTTCTGTTTTTTTTTTCTTTTTGTATATTTTGCTGTGTGTTAGTATAAGAATTCATAAATGTTTAATGTATAATGTATATTTTAATCTTACATATTTTTTTATTATTAATCTTTTGATCAATACTTGAAGAAGTTTTATTTAAAAACAATTAGGATTTTGATAGTAGCTTAGTTTTATTTTACACCCATTGAATAAAAATATAGAATAATAATGTATCATCATTGATCATCCTTCGAACCTAATTAAAATCTTAGAACCTAATTAATACCTACTTAAAATAATAAACCAAATTAAAGTAATCTAATTCCATATTTCAATATTTTATCGACAACCTATACCTAGATGGGACAGCGATGAGATCGCTGTCCCATCACTATTATTCGGTCCACTCGAAGTTTGACCTTGAAATAACCAATCATAGCCCACTTGTACCGTCCCGCGCGCCCTTTTCCTTCCTCCAAAATGAGTGAACTCGGTGGCGAACAAAATTACAGTAATGCGGAATCTATTAGGGGGTAATCTGTGTTTTGTTCCGAATATGCAGCAATTTACTGTAATTTTTAGACAATTTCCTACACCAGGGCTCGGAACCGGTTTATAAATAGCGGTTATTATTGGTAATAAAACCGGTTTAATTGTGCCCGTCGATTAACCGGTTAATCAAGATACCGGTATTAATCATAAACGAAAACGAAATAATTTTGATTACCGGTTAAAACAGAGAGCGTAATGCTAACCGATAATGTGAGCTGAATTAACCGGTTAAATTCAAACAAACGATTCGTGACGCAAGCCACGGTCGTTCGGTCTCGACCTCACGTCATTGAAACTTAGTACTTTTTCTTTCCCACATGTATGGGTTAGACCGTCGTCGTGCGTCGTGTTAAATCATGTTCCCTGCAAATTTACAAGCATGCGGCCGTTATTTAGTGTAGGTTAATTATATTTTGTGTGTATATTCATCATGGGAAAAAGAAAATAAAATAAGATTTAATCTATGTTCGCTTAAAATTAAGAGACCAATAAATCGAAATGTTTGATGAAAGGTTGTAAACACCACGCACGCCTCCGTAAAGCGCGGGTTCCGGAAACTACCCTCGCTTGATTTTTATCACTCACTATTACGAAACTGTCGGTACTTCGAGACACAACACTAACGACATCTGCACACTGGCGTGTAATATTTGTTTCGACGGTGTGTACACTTAATCATCGCGGGATTTTACGATATTGAGAAACGATATCCATCTTCTAGGTTGAAATTGACGTGTTTTTTTTATTTTAACCTCTGCCCGCGCCATGCGGGAGTAATAGTGACGGTCAGTGGAGAGGATCTGTGGTTCGTGTAGTTCAATCAGTTCATTATTGAATATATTCGCGATTAAGACCCGCAGCTTATAAAACTCCATAATGTGTACAAATCGTGAAAGTTTACGAACTAATAAGCTTAGGACTTCTTTAGAAGTGCTAACCAATTACGAAATAAAGTTTTTAATTATTACATGGTCACTACATTACACTTGGCCAGCGGAACTTACATACGTATCACTAAATACAAAATTTTGTGAGACATGAATCATTTAATACATCTACTGTTGCGTCTACAGACGAATCCGTTAAAGTGGACGATGATGAAAGGATACAAAAGCTCACTACAACGTTGCTATGGGAGATTTCAATGCTAATGTGGGAGTACAAAAACGCGGCGAAACGAAAATTGGACCTAACTGCGTAGGGCGCAGAAATCACATGGCCCAAATGCTCGTTAATTTTCTACGTTCGTCGGAGCTTTTCTTATTGAATTCTTTCTTTAAAAAGAAGCCTCACAGAAAGTAGACATGGCAAAGCCCTGATGGTGTAATAAGAAACTAGATAGATTTCATAATTACGGACAAGCTGCAAATAATTAGAGACGTCTCGGTGATCAACAGGCTCAATACTGGCAGCGATCACATATTGGTTCGAGGGTCTCTAATTATTAGCTTCAAGGTCGAAAAATTCCAAATAATGAGGCCCATTCTCCGACCTACTGCCCCCCAGATAGCCTCATGCCCCGAAAAGTTATAGTGGGAGCTTCAAAACCGTTTCGCATCGCTGGAAACACAAACGAGAAAACCGACACTGGTCAAAACGCTACAGGATGTATCTCGGAAGTTGTTTCCCGGAAAACGCAAAAAAAGGGAGTCCGAACTCTCACTCGAGATTCTTGAACTAATGAGGGTAAGACGAGACACGCAGATGTCTTTGTCAGATATGAGAGCCATAAACCTGAAGATCAGGAAGCTGACATGACCTGACCTCCTACGCTACAGCACTCGCAACATTGAGACGGCGATCGATCGAAATAGAGGCACTTAAGTTTTCTCACAGCAGCTAGGCAGACCCTGTCTGACAATACTAAACACAGCGAGTGGTAAAACCTCAAGGCTGGAGATATTTGGGGAAATCGAGAGTTTTTATGGACATGTATGCATCACGGATGGCTCAACCTATGGGACTTAGCGTCGATGATCACAGAACCCCACTCACGTGCCACTATACCGAGGGCATATCGGATGTCGAGGGTCAGGGTGAGGTCGGGGCAGTTTTCGAGCAACTTAAGAATGACAAAGTGCCCTGTGATGACAGAATCATTACAGAGCAGGTGGGACCCCAGTCCTGAAAGAGCTAGCAAATCTCTTCAACTCCGTCATCCACCAAGGCTTAACACAAGCGTGTGGCGGGAGTGCGTGGTCTGTTCTTAAAAAAATTATAACCCCATGCTGAAGAACTACAGACCTATCTCATACCTGAGCCACGTCTACAAGTTGTTCTCGAGAGTGATCACCAACCGCCTCTCTAGAAAACTCGACGAGTTCCAGCCCCCGGAACAAGCTGGGTTTCGAAAAGGCTTCAATACCGTGGACCACATCCATACATGACTGCAAGACGAATTCAATAGAGCGTCATATCCCCGAAACTGTTCACCTACGCTCTCGAAGACATCTTCAAGACACTTGATTGGACTGGATAGGTCATAAACATAAACCGTGAGTAAATCTCACACCTTCGGTTTGCCGACCATATTGTCGTAGTAGCGCAGTCGCTGGAGCAGCTCAGCGAAATGCTGCACAGCCTAAATGGAGCCTCTAGATGTGTGGGTCTCGGCCGTAGGTAACTTAAATGTGAGTTTGATTTGTTTCCAGTTTGGTAAAAGCAACTTCGAACAAGAAGTCGATAGAAGGATTCAATTGGGTTGGGTAGCGTTTAGCAAACTTCGTCGAGTTTTCACTCCGCCTTAACCGCAATGCCTGAAGGATCAACGTAACCAGTGCGTCCTACCTGTTATGACCTACGGTGCCAAGTCATTTATTACGGTTGAGTTAGTCAAAAAAAAAACAAAATTGTGCAGCGGGCTATGGAACGACGTATGCTTGGGAGGATAAAACTCGCAATAAGGTCATCCGACAAAGAACTAAAGTTACCGGCATAGCTCGCAAGTGTTGGACATAGGCATCTCCTAATTTTTGCCACAACAGCCGGTCCTCTGCCTTCCGCATCCAGTCCATCCTAGCCACCTTATTTAGGTCGTCGGACCTGGCTGGGGGCCGTCCTACCTTACGTTATAGTACTCAATGTGGCACAAGCTTTTGATAAAGTCTGGCATGAAGGCTTGCTATATAAACTGAAAACAATGTTACCAGATCAATTTGCTACTGTCCTAGAATCTTACATTTCTAGTAGAGCATTTCGAATACGCCAAGAGGATGTTTGTTCTAAAAATAAAGAAATAAAAGCTGGAATTCCATAAGGCAGTGTTCTAGGACCGGTCCTGCACCTTTTATACACCCGTGATATTCCAGAGCTCGAAAATAATGCTATTACAACCTTTGCTGACGATACAGCCATCATAGCAGTAGGAAATACCCACAACGAATCAGTAGAAAAGGTTCAAGTAGCCATCAACCAAGTCTTAGAGTGGACGACAAAATGGAGAATAAAACTTAATGAGAGTAAGTCCGTTCACGTTGACTTCACAAATAAAAAAGGTCAATACTGCCCGGTGCTTATAAATGGCCAACCAATACCCTACTTGAACGAAGCTAAGTACCTCGGTATGACGCTTGACCCAAAGCTACGCTGGAAAGCACATGTCAAGAAAAAAACAGAAGAGCTATCCCTACGCTACCAGAAGAAGTACTGGCTACTGGGAAGACACTCTTCCCTCTCAGTATACAACAAAGTCCTGCTATATAAACAGGTGTTAATGCCAGTATAGACTTATGTAAACAGCTTTGGGGCTGTACCGCTCAGAGCAATCGACAAATAATACAAAGATTCCAGAACAAAGTGCTCAAGAATATTGTCAACGCCCCTTGGTACTTAAGAAACTGTGATTTCCACCGGGACCTTAAAATGGATGACATAGAGACAGTTATACAAAAAATAGCTGAAGCACATCAAAGCAGGCTTCAACAACACGTGAACGTCGAGGTAATCCAGCTCCTTGATACCACTGAGTTAAAAAGAAGATTGAAACGGCTGAAGCCGTTTGAATAAGTGTAATATAATAGTGACATATTAAATGTAGTGTAAGTGCAACGTAAAAGAACACATGAACAAAGTGACTTCACATATGTAATAGAGACAATAAGATGAGTGTTATTGGACACATTCTTAGGTTTAAGTCCTTATAGCAATTTAGGTCATAATTAAATTACTCATTAGTCTTTAGGCTAGATTGTAATATATATAAAGTATTGTAATAGATACTTATATAAAAAAAAAATCGAAGTAGTAGTTCCTGAGATTGCCGCGTTCAAACAAACAAACTCTTCAGGTTTTTAATATTAGTATAGATAGTATGTTACTTTTTAGATTCAATTCAATTGTTTTACTTTATTTCACTGTATGTTTACTTACTATCATCTGTATCAGAAAGTATATTTTCGGCAACACCAAGAAAAAGCGGTTGACTATCCTGTAAGACTTCATTCGTTGATAAGAATCTATATCATTTTTGTATGTTAAGAAATGTACTGATATTCACAATTTCACTCAATTATTATTTCATTTATAATTCAGTGCGCAAACGTAAATGTTTAACTATACAAATGTAAACATATACAAAATACTCTGTGAATCTGAACGTTGACTAAACAGACGAAACACTCGGTTCAAAAAATTAATAGAGATACGCGTACTCACTAATGTCCTTGAAACTCAAATTAACCGGTTTATTTCACTGAACAGTATCGGAATTTGTGAAAAACCGGTTTTAACCTTAACCTGAATTCATTTCGGTTCGGGGTCAATGACCAAAACCGGTTTGGAAATTTAACCGGTTTCCGAGCCCTGTCCTACACTATGGAACATAGAGTCGATGTAATATCACAACTTAAAAAAATATTTATATAATAAATTAATATTATAAATTATAATTAATTATATTCTTGGCGATCGTACGTCCGTCGAATTGAACTTGGCAACACTGACTGAGCTTTCGATTAGTTTTTGGTGTGCACTGACATATTTCTAGTGTAGCTCATCTTGGCTTAGCTTAGCTGGCTCGGCATAGCTTAGTTTTAGGTCTGCAATCCGCTTTAAGTCCATCGCATAACGAGGAACGACCCAGTAATATTAACTGTGTCTACAGAATTAGGTAGAGGTACATTCTTAGATAAATCAGGCTATTGTAGGATTGTCCTAAAATAGTCTGAAAATTAGTACTTTAGAACTTGATCACAAAAACAAATAGACACATAATAAAAAGAAGATTTGGAACAGGAACTTATGTCGCCATAGTCTCATATTCCTTACTTTCTGTAGAGTGAATACTTTTGACATTTCAGGAGACTGATTTGGCTTGGTAGTCGAGTGTGGTCGAATAATTATTGATAAACAAACGAATTTCTCTAATTTATGGTTTAATAAACGAACGAACAGGAACATAGGAACTATCCTGATTGAAGATCCTTTTCATTCGTTCCGGTTTCAATCCGGCGCCGGGTGCCCGGCCGCCGGCTACCCAGCGGCGAATGTATGGTGACCAGATCGGACAGACGCCGGAACATGTGAAAGCTACCGTATATCGCCCATACACTTCGCGCCGGTTAAACCGGAAAGTGTGAAAAGGACCTTAGTTTTCAGTCACAGCTAGGGTTGCCAGATGGTCAGGAATCACCTAGATTCTCCCGACATTTTCAGAAACTCTTATCCCTTCCCGCGAAAGCGCTTATCGTGATTTACTACGACAATCAGCGAACGGAGCGACCGTTCCAGCAGGGGGCGCTGAAAGCGTCCTCGGCTAGTCTTGGGCATTTATGGCGTTTATTTGTACCAGCCCCCCTATATTTTAACTAAATAAAACCTCAGCTCAAATACAACATTCATAAATTTTATTTTTTCCAGACAAAAGCCTTAAAATCCCGACATTTTGAAACGTTATCCAGATACTTCGATTTTTCGATCTGGCAACCCTAGTCACAGCGTAGCTGCACGTTAACCTTATTTTGTGTTTGGTCACAAAGCAAAATGAAGAAAAAACAACGAAATTGTGACGCTAATTGAAATAGAGATGACGTCATGTTGAATTCGACACAATCAACTTGAGTGCTTTTGAAACAAATAAGCTTTAGTTAGTATGTAATGTATAATCTCGCATTCTGGTTTCCAAACCAGTCATAGCTGAAAATTTGTTGAATCATAAAGATACTAGCTTTCACCTGCCGCTCCGCCTGCGTTTGTGTCGGTTATCGCTTAAAACTATTCCTATACTACCTGGGCCTCAAACTATCTCCATACCAAATTTCATTTAAGTCGGTTCACCGGTTTCAGCGTAAAAACGTAACAGACAGACAAACATAGTTACTTTTACATTTATAATATTCGTTTGGATATAGGTATATGCTACATTACGTCAAAGTGTCATCAAAATTCATTCAGTAGGTTTACGTAAAAGAACAACAAACCCACCGTGAATTTGTAGTCGTTTTGGAGCCGAAAATTTTGAACTTTCAGATTTATAATATTGGTGGCATCCTTAATCACTAGTATTGTTACCCCTAGTCTGGTATTTTTAAGGGGCTAATCAACTCATACTTCTCACAGCTTCGACTAACGAACTTCGATTAAATAGTCACCTGGTATGACGAAGGCGAAACGCCTTGTAGGTATTTGAATCTAATTCACCGAGTTGAAAATATATTAGCTAAGTTGGAATTGTGCCCAATTGAGGGCAATTGTCTCAGCCATTAAGTGGAGCTTAAACATTATTAATGGCAGAATTGACTTAATAAATGGGGTGAACTGTAGAGTCCAACTAAAATTTAATGATTTATAATGCAATTGATAATCTAATAAATACGAATGACGATTGAAAGACTGGCTCACACATAGAGATATGATACATCACACTTAAATCTACTTATCTACGAGCTAGGCATAGGTTAGGCATTTACATAAACTTAGGTACCTATTTTCTTTACATTCTAATTATTTAGTTCTATAGGTACCTACTAATTCGTTTTACGAAAGTTAAAGGTAATATTCGAATTTTTATAAGTTTCTACAAGGTTATCAGGAATGGTTAATAGGTTGTGTTAATATGGATCAACGTGATTTATTCCAAATACAAAGAATGCTGGAAACAATGTGATCGCGCGCAAACGCCAAGGAATCAAAATATCAAAAGGGTAAGTATACCCTTTTGATATTTTGATTCCTTGGCGTTTCGACTACCATAGCTATTCTGAACATAGGTGTTCGTAGAAAAGCTTGTACGGCGCCTAAAGCGAATGACGTCATTAATTCACTTCGGAAAAACAAACAAATCCTGCACAGTTGCAACGACTACTACGAGCTCGTCTGATTAGGGACGAGACGGGACTAATACGAGCAAGTCAATAAAAAGGGTAACGGAAGTAAAAGACTTGGGAGTAAATTTTAATACCGAGTTGAACTTCAGAGATCACATAATACGCTGTTTTAAAAAAGCTTATAGAAACTTAGGTTGCATGCTCCGCTTAGTACATAATTTACATTACAGCAGTGATCGCCTTATATAATGCATTGGTAAGGAGTCAGCTTGAATGCAGCGCAGTCATTTTGGCTCCTCATGAATCTAAATATAGGCTCATGCTGGAGCGCGTATAAAATAAATTTGCAAGATTTTTATACTCGCGACTATATGGTGTATGGATATACACCATATAGTCGCGAGTATAAAAATCTTCTTTTTTCTTGTTCTCGCGAGTGTAAAAATCTGCTTCTGTCTTCTTCTTAGTTCTTGCCACTGATGTACCCAACTTTATTTGTCCTGGGCATGGTGGGGTATAACGAGCTGAGAATCAGAAGAGACCTAGCCTCAGAATACACATATAACCTAGCACTCGTTTCGTACATGCATAATGCAGACATCATAGCGCAGATGGGGTTATGCGTGCCGGACACAACGTGTGGCGTCGAAGACAGCCACGGTTAAATACACGGTAAAACGGTAATAGCTGTGGAGTTAGACCTATTCGTTTGTACTCAGAGTGAATTCACAAGAGTATCTATATATATTATAACTTATAGAATTTAGTAGTAAGTATATGTATATTGAATATGTATATAAATTGTTTTGTTATAGGTAGGTAGATAATTTTGTTACACTATCGCTTTGGGTTTAATTGGTTTAATGTATGTAGGTATTGGTAGTTGTATTATTGGAGTAAATAAATAAAAGTCAAAATGATTAAAAAACATGGATTCAGGCGCAGATCCAAAACTTAGTTCACACGGAGGGGGCAACATTTGGCTCAACCGGCCAAATGTGAGTTGCTCTGTCGCTTGTATGGCGGGAAGGATGCATTTGATTCAATACCGGTACACCAGCCACCAGCCCGCCGAGTGAGGGCAATTGTCTGTCGAAATACACCGGTCAAAAACATCCAGAATCAAAATTCTCAAATACCCCCTCCCCCCCCCCCAAAAAAGGAGGCACTCGCTTCCCCCAGACTTGACTGGGGCGAGTCAGGCGAGTGCCTCCTTTTTTTGCTGCTTTGTGCAATTATAATTATAACTATAATAGCACTCGCCTCCCCCCCCCCCCCCACACACACACAGCGAATAACGAAAAATATGATAGTTACCAATCTGTGAATGATATTCATCAGTTGAATTATGATAGTTAACTTATGTGGATGAACAATGGCGTTAATCCCCGTATTGTTCCCCGTATTCGCTAACCAACAGGATTGATGATAAACTGTGTTATTAACATCCGAAATATTTCAGATCACGTGCGCTACAACGGTGTTCGTAGCAGGCATCCATGCGAGTCGTGCGACGTCCAACATCCGCCCAATGTCACCCGCACAACAGCATCCAACATCACCCACGTCCTTAATATTAAAGCACAATTCTATATTTGGGCTTCGTTGGCTTCAATTTGATGCCTGCAAGTGTTAGTGGTTACAGAACTTTTATACTGGGTACGGTCAATAGTGAACGGTCAATCCAGGACTTTTATATTGGGTAAAATAGTAATTGTGTGTTTTTGTACGATCTCTGGCGTCTTAGGTATGGCACTGGACTATTACTGGCCTGTAACGCCAAGATTTGTTTATGGAAGAATTTATTATAAGCAATATTGTAAAGGAAGTATTGGACTATAAATTGAGCGGAAATAATATGTCTGGTTATGTTTGTTGATAATAAAGTTAACATTCTGTAAATTATAAGATAGATTGTTAACTATCAATTAAAAATAATCGAATGTTCAATTTCATACTCAGATTATTATTGTAAATTATATTGAACAATTTAATAAAGATTGAATAATGATAGTTAACAATTTGTGAATGATACTGAACAGTCTAATTATGATAGTTAACAATCTGGTGAATGATATAGCACAGCTGAAAAATGATGTTTGACAGTCGGTTAATAATAATTAATAAAGATAAATAGAGCGGTTAATGAAGTAAACGGTTGGTTAAGGCAGAGAATAGGCTGTTTAAGATATAGAAAAAGGAGAAGAAAAAGATTTTGGTGAAGTATGATGATATTGAAAAGTTAGACGTTTGAGAATATTGGCGATTCTAAAATTGTTATTTGCCTTTGCGGTGTCAATCGTGATATAAATGTAATGTCTATTTATACTTAAATAGTAACAACTCATCAACGAAACTATGCTAGATACCATTTCTCGCTCATAAGTGATGTAAAATAGAGTGATGCGAAGAAAACTGCAATGAAAAGATTTTAGTCCTGTTGTAACATCGATTTTAATTTATCGAGAGGATACGGTACCTAGTTAATATCGAATTTTGTAGCTGATAGTAGACTTAAAAGTCATCTATGGTTTTTTTTTAACCAGATTCTTCAGCTAACATTAAATATTTTATAACATTCTAAAGCCATTAACGTAAAATTGGTTCAAAACCAATCTCTGTAAAGTCCAACGATTGTTCGGAATATAATGTATCGATGTTACCGAGAAAATGTCTTATTAGTTCAATTATTTAAATGATATGAAAGATAGTACAACGTGGCATGTATTTAATGTAAGTACCTATATTTTATTAGAATTGCAATGAAACTGCGTTATTTTGTTAGCCAATGTTAATGCTCTCATTGGCTGACTTATTTTTAATGTTATTATGTAAAGAATTGTTTATTTATAGTATAAATACCTACTCGGATTACTAATTTTAAATATATATTTTTAACTGTTACCTATTTATAGTTCTAGCAATCCTACTTGAAGCCGGCCTGAAGTTAGGCTGTGTAAGATGTCCGCGAATTTTAGAAATGTGCTCTTAATTGTTTACACAAAACATTTAAGTATTGGTTTTAACGACTAAAAATAAAATCAATTTTGATTGAATAGTACTAATAATAGTGGGTAACCCGGCCTCTTAAATTGCGCAAATTGTACTTTTATGTAGAGTCCATTTAATGAGTCCAAAATCAAAGTAAAACCTTATCCGTTAGTTGATACATAATGTGCAAAAGAAAATGTACGGGTCTTAATCGCGTAAATATTTTATTTTAAAGCTAAATTACCTTTGGCACCACGGCCGTTGCAATACGGTACAAACTTACGGGCAATACGGCTTATAAAATTCTATAATATGTACAAATCGCGAAAGTTTACAAACATATAAAATGTAGGTATTTTTAATTGGCTTACCAAATATTATAAAAAAATGTAAGTAGGTATGCTGTGAATTAGTAATCCGAGCTTAGCTTGTAATGGCATTACTATTGTAGCTATTGAATTACCTTGTAGAAATATTTATTTTAAAAAAACCTTTAAAAACTACTTTTTTTTTTTTTTTTTTTTTTTTATAAAGATAACTAGCAATGTGGGATTGTGGTTCCACATTACTAGCAATCCTGTTAACCCCTCCAGCTAAGCTCTATGGCTTGTGTTAGGAGTGGGTTCACGTCGGTAGTATAATGGCCAGGATTCGAACCCACGACCTCACGATTGCGAGACCGATGCCTTAGCCATTAGGCTACCGCCGCTTCTATCTATTTACCTACTTACTTAATAGGCAGACCTCGAGTGACCTGATTTATTGTAAATGCTTGTTATTATAAGTAAATACTTTATCTATTATGAAAATTCAAATTAAGTTCGATTTCACACGATCCTGAATGTCTTAATTGGATTCTAACTTATAAAAGTCCCACGCCACCCAATTTATACCCATCGAATGGAGTATAAATTTGTACAAAAAAAACGCCTAGCTGCCTAATGTGGCTTGTTTTAGCAAGAAAAACTTGTCTTGGATTAATAAAATGTAGCAAGCAAATGGCTGAAATAATTAATATTGCTCAAAATGAAAAAATGAATCCGTTCCTAGCCATGCACAATTTTACTTTAGAGCTCTGCACTTGCACAATTTAATTGCTCATCTTTTACGATCAATGTTTCCAAATGTTATGGTGCCGATAATTTATAAAAAGTCTACCCGATTTCAAAATCTAGGGTCTAGTAAGGTCTTTCAAAAGTATCCAAAAGATTCGAGCGTTGCTATGACAGTTACCGTTTTTGAAAAATATGGATGACTGGTCTAATAACATTTCGGAATGAACTTATACTAATACAGGTGATAGGTCTACTTTTACTCGTTTAAAATACTTCTACGCTATCTTGAATTGTATCGTAAATTTCAAAGGGATATTGTACGACGAGAAAACGTTCTAAGAGCCTGGCTCATCGTAGATACTTATGATACATACCTATCTAGGGATTATAAATATAACTAATGCCTAAAGGCTCCCACACACTACCAGGCAGCCGGCGGATATCAACCTGTCAGATAATAGCAACAGAGCACAGGCAAAGTTTTCTATTAAAGTTTTGTACTGACGGCCAATCCAACCCATAGAGTGTGCCGGTGCGATCTATGTCGTCACGAATCGACCGGACAATCCGGAACAATCGAATACACACTAGCAAGTAGCCGGCCGGTAGGCGTTCAGGTACTTAGAAGACGTCACAGTCCACTGCCGGCGCTAATGCTAGTGAGTAACCCCCCAGAGGCGGTTTTCTACCATCGACAGGCAATAATTGCTATGTGTGTGGACTATGCAGATCCAAGATGACAGACTACAGGCGGACTGGTAATTAGTGGGAGACTAAATGAGAGAACTTTGATGCAGTTGAAGTAGGCTTATCCCACACCGTACGACACTCATATTGATCCATCGAGTCTTTCGTATGTTCCTTGATACATTTAGATATCGCTCGCTTTCTCAAGTTACAAGATCTCCAATAACTTATTAGTTTAATCCTAGGGTCAAACTATGTTGTGAATTTTTGCATATCTCTCTTTCTCATTAAAAGGCTTAGCCTGATTTAGAAAATTGTGATTTAGATGCCTTTAGCACGGTGGTATAATAATAATAATAAATAGTATATTAATAATAAATTTCTTTATGATTACTTATGAAGTGCTGCCACTGTAGCTTTGTTATTAAATCTATCGTAAGTCTGTAAATATTTCTGTAAATACTAAAATAAATGGCATGCTTCAAATATTTGGTTAAGACGTGGAAGATATTGAGGAAATTGCTTTTCTGAATCTGATATCTTGCACGATAGGTGGTCGGAAAAAATGTGAAGGAACAAAGTATCTACCTATAGTTTGAATTTATGATTGGGTACTCTGTTTCTTTATCTGGCACCTATTCTTCCCTAGTTATACCTACTTAGTCAAGAATGGAAGACGTAAAGCAATATAATTTGATTGATAGGACTTACATTTTGTGTTATTCTTGTGTTATCAATATGTAGGCTGGAAAGATTAGATTCGTGTCCTATCAAGAGTTTAAAACTTTATATATAGTTATGTTTCTTTCGAGAAAAATACTCAATTCAGTACCTACCAACAAAACTTTCCACCGGTGCGTGAGATTTACAATTAAGAGTTATTTACATGATGGTAATTACGTGCCTGTTGCATACAATTAAAATGAAGCAATAAATGCCTTGCATGTTTGAATTATTGCTTTTGAATGTAGGTACCTGAAAATGGCATTAAGTAGGTATATAATAGCACATTATGATAAAAGTGCGGTAAGTTGATAATTACAGCCGAGGCGATATTGTTACAAGAAAGCAGAGGCTGTAATTATCAAAGCGCACGTATGTCATACGACGTTTTATAACACATTTGCGAGGAAAGGAAATAAATAAAAAAACAATACAGCCAAAAGAATAGCGCGCGGAATAACTTTTACTTGTTCACAAATTAGCGATGCGCGCGCATCAGCGCTTTTTTTTTAAGGCAAAAGCACAAAGTCAAGTCAAAGTCAAAGTCAAAGTCAAATATCTTTATTTCGTAAAATCAGGTTAATGATTATTTGAAAACGTCAAATTAAAACATACTGAAAATTTTATAAAATTGTTTGAATTAAATTATAATAAAAATTTAATGTTTGAAAAAAAAAAACAAAATGAGGTTAGGTGGCAGTTCCAAGTGTAAAGCTCATGAGAAGAAGCTGCCAAGAAACTCATGTGCCACTCTTTTAAAATCATCAAGTTTTTCTTTACAAAAATAAATTTTACTGAATGAACCATTGTGTTTGGTGAGTGTAATCGTTTATAAAATAAGGATAACTAAATAATAATACTATTTGTAACTCTAAAATGAGTATATATAAACGTATTCAGCAAACACAATACTTCACTTCTTACAAAGTAAATATGTATCTAAACATATAATCTTAAAGTACATTTTAATAGCCTGTGAGAGAAAGCAGTTCAATCCCAAGCGTTTTTGTCTTCCATATAATCAATTATTGAGTAGTAACTTTTCATACACAATTTTTTCTTAATGGTACACTTAAATTTATTACGACTTAATTTTTGAATATCGCTAGGGATTTTATTGTAGAAACGTATACATTGGCCCCGAAATGATTTGTTTACTTTTTGTAACCTTGACGCTGGTACAACAAGTTTATGTTTGTTCCGCGTGTTAATATTATGTATATCACATTTCTTACAGAAACTATCAATATTTTTGTGAACATATATAAGGTTTTCATAGATATACTGACATGCAACAGTCATGATATTGATTTCCTTAAATTTTTCTCTAAGTGAGTGTCTACTACTAAGATCGTAAATTGATCGAATAGCTCTCTTCTGCAGAACAAAAATGGTTTGAATGTCGGCAGCATTCCCCCACAGTAGAATACCGTACGACATTAAACTATGAAAGTAACTAAAATAAACTAATCGCGCTGTTTCAACGTCTGTTAGCTGACGAATTTTTCTAACTGCGTACGCTGCAGAACTGAGTCTATTAGACAATTCACTTATATGTGGGCCCCACTGAAGCTTAGAATCTAAAGTAATTCCTAAAAACTTTGTGGTCTCTACAGGGTTCAACAAAAACAGCCAGTATTACTAATAAAGTAAATTAATGTTTTTGAGTTTTGTTAAAGATAAATGGTTGTAATTTATGGTCAAAATTAATTAAATTAAAGAATGTAATGTTTATTTAATACATTTTTTATCCCAAAGTTAATTTTATTCATAAAATGTTGACCACTTTTCTGACATAAAAACTTTTTGCTACGATTTAAAAAAGAACCGTTCGTTTTAGACGGAGCATCTTGATAAACCGTGCGTTTTACATTACATTATCGCACAAGTACGTAATGAGGTACATTACGATATTGAAATTGGTGAAAAAAGAGACCCTTTACGAGCAAATGTGTTTGTTATAAATGAGTTTTTACGCTACCACGCGCCGTTTGTTATCTATGAGTCTAGTCTTTCCATACTTGGGTATTAACTACCTACTTTATGGTACCTTTTTATAACGTTCTAACTACCTTTATCTGCCTCTGTACTATATCTATTAACCTACTCTTAATTAATAGATATCTACTTAGGTGTTGTATTATTTAATGTCTCAACTATTAGCGCTCTTTCTACCTTTATAGGTATTTCTAAAATAAATAGTCTTAAGAACGAAATACCTGTTACACATACAATTGTAAACTCACACACATCAATACAATTTGTGAATTTGATCCATCGCAAATGACAATATTTTATGAAATGTTTAATGAGCACTATTTTTTGTAAATTTTAATGTTACTTTTGGGTGAAAAAAGATGTTAAAAAGCGATTATGAAATTATGTATTTAGATAATAAATAAATATATAAGTACGTAAGTAAATTTTAATTTGTAGGGCTCGTTTGTTTGTTGGCAATGTTGGATGAAAAGTTGCATGACGGCCGTTCAACCTGTTTAATTCTATATTTGTTTGTTTCTTCTTTTCTACCCTCTTTGAAAAACTTAATTTAAGATTATTAGCCTTCATTACATGCCCTTTAATTTCAATAAATATAAAATAAAATAGTAAGGCACTCCCATACTTGCCGACAGGCAAGTGATGAATTGTTATAAAGAGCAATTTACATGATGCAAGTTTCTTATCAGTTGAATGTACAATGAAATTGAAGCAATAAATTACTTGCATGGTAGGTATAAACAACACTTTGGCATCGTGTAAATGATTTTATATTATTTCTCTTGAATGTAAATGGCATCGTGTAGGCCCAGGTTCAGATGACTAGCACTTACCGCGCATTTTGTTAACGCGCGTTATCAACGTCTTTCATAATATTCGAGGCATTTACATGTTAAAAGTTGATAAAGATATCAAATAGCGAACAACACATGGCCGTAGGCGTAGCATAGTCGTAGCCTCGTAGCACATGCCTTACATGTAGGCATGTAGGTACTTCATAAGACGGGGCAAACACCGACAAAGCACGGTTAGTTGTGGGCCAATGTTCAGTTGGTTTTGACGCGGCTCACAGCGTACATCGGTAAACGGTCCGCGCTCAAAGTGCCTCAGTGTGCTATTTTCGTACTACGGCCGTGCGTTCCGCGGCGTATACTTACCTATTCGCCTTTATTTAAGCGTGTCGTATGTATGAAATCGTCATCTGAACGTAAGCTAAATGAGCCTTAAATTTTATATACCTAAAGATACTTATACTTATGTTATGCACTTAGAAGGTAGCCAGTTATATCGACGATTGTATTGGAAGCAATAACACGTGAGATTTCAATAGCATTGTGGAAAATATGGTTATAATTAACTGTACCTATATTTTTAATATAAAATTTAATACCATTCATATTAGTTTTATTTATTAAGTAAGGTAAGTAGCACACTTTAAAGATACAACTCTTCTATATTTATTCTGTTACTTATTTATTTTTGTGTGTTGAAGAGACAATTCGTGTACTAGTAGGTACAAAACCTGTGTAGTGCAAGACTTTAGGTACAAATATCAAAAACAGAATACAAGATCGATTCAAATCTTCAAAGTGAGTGGGGTGGTTTTCCTTACCTAATAAAACTACCCCTAACCCTTAAGTCAAAATCTTGGGTCCCCTATCCCAACAAAATCCTGTGTTAATCAACTACTCTAGGCACTTCCTAGTTCCTTTATAGGGTTCCGTAGTCAAAATGACAAAACGAAACCCTTAGTTTCGCTATGTCCGTCCGCAGTTTAGCTCGGAGACTGTTAGTGCTAGAAAGCGGTAATCTTGCATGCCTACACATACACCGACAAAGTGAAAGAATGAAATCTTGAAAAACATTTTTTTTATGGTACCTACCTCCCCTCTAAGTAAAGTGGGGATCTACTCGCCTACCCCCATTGTGTGAGGTATCATTAGATAGGTATTGTAAAAAAATTATTGTAAGTAAATACTTTATCTATTATGAAAATTCAAACTAAGTTCGATTTCACACGATCCTGAATGTCTTACTTGGATTCTAACTTATAAAAGTCCCACGCCACCCAATTTCTACTCATCGAATGGAGTATAAATTTGTACAAAAAAAACGCCTAGCCGCCTAATGTGGCTTGTTTTAGCAAGAGAAACTTGTCTTGGATTAATAAAATGTAGCAAGCAAATGGTTGAAATAATTAATATTGCTCAAAATGAAAAAATGAATCCGTTCCTAGTCATGCACAATTTTACTTTAGAGCTCTGCACTTGCACAATTTAATTGCTCATCTTTTACGATCAATGTTTCCAAATGTTATGGTGCCGATAATTTATAAAAAGTCTACCTGATTTCAAAATCTAGGGTCTAGTAAGGTCTTTCATAAGTATCCAAAAGATTCGAGCGTTGCTATGACTGTTGCCGTTTTTTGAAAAATATGGATGACTGGTCTAATAACATTTCGGAATGAACTTATACTAATACAGGTGATAGGTCTACTTTTACTCGTTTAAAATACTTCTACGCTATCTTGAATTGTATCGTAAATTTCAAAGGGATATTGTACGACTAGAAAACGTTTTAAGAGCCTGGCTCATCGTGGATACCTACTGTACATCCCTATCTAGGTATTATAATTATAACTAATGGCTAAAGGCTCCCACACACTACCAGGCAGCCGGCGGATATCAACCTGTCAGTTAATAGCAACAGACCATGGACAAAGTTTTCTATTAAAGTTTTGTACTGACGGCCAATCCAACCCATAGAGTGTGCCGGTGCGATCTATGTCGTCACGAATCGACCGGACAATCCGGAACAATCGAATATACACTAGCAAGTAGCCGGCCGGTAGCCGTTCAGGTACTTAGAAGACGTCACAGTCCACTGCCGGCGCTAATGCTAGTGTGTAGCCCCCCAGAGGCTGTTTTCTACCATCGACAGGCAATGATCGCTATGTGTGTGGACTATGCAGATCCAAGATGACAGACTACAGGCGGACTGGTAATTAGTGGGAGCCTAAATGAGAGAACTTTGATGCAGTTGAAGTAGGCTTATCCCACACCGTACGACACTCATACTGATCCAACGAGTCTTTCGTATGTTCCTTGATACATTTAGATATCGCTCGCTTTCTCAATTTACAAGATCTCCAATAACTTATTAGTTTAATCCTAGGGTCAAACTATGTTGTGAATTTTTGCATATCTCTCTTTCTCATTAAAAGGCTTAGCCTGATTTAGAAAATTGTGATTTAGATGCCTTTAGCACGGTGGTATAATAATAATAATAAATAGTATATTAATAATAAATTTCTTTATGATTACTTATGAAGTGCTGCCACTGTAGCTTTGTTATTAAATCTATCGTAAGTCTGTAAATATTTCTGTAAATACTAAAATTGCCTGCTTCAAATATTTGGTTAAGACGTGGAAGATATTGAGGAAATTGCTTTTCTGAATCTGATATCTTGCACGATAGGTGGTCGGAAAAAATGTGAAGGAACAAAGTATCTACCTATAGTTTGAATTTATGATTGGGTACTCTGTTTCTTTATCTGGCACCTATTCTTCCCTAGTTATACCTACTAAGTCAAGAATGTATACATTTTGAAGTCTTGGAAGACGTAAAGCAATATAATTTGATTGATAGGACTTACTTTTTTGTGTTATTCTTGTGTTATCAATATGTAGACTGGAAAGATTAGATTCGTGTCCTATCAATAGTTTAGAACCTATAGATACAATTGTTTTCTCCTCGTTATGTTTCTTTCGAGTAAAATATTCAATTCAGTACCAACAAAACTTTCCACCGGTGCGTGAGATTTACAATTAAGAGTCATTTACATGATGGTAATTACGTGCCTGTTGCATACAATTAAAATTAAGCAATAAATGCCTTGCATGTTTCAATTATTGCTTTTGAATGTAGGTAGGTACCTGAAAAGGGCATTTAGTAGGTATATAATAGCACATTATGATAAAAGTGCGGTTAGTTGATAATTACAGCCGAGGCGATATTGTTACAAGAAAGCAGAGGCTGTAATTATCAAAGCTCACGTATGTCATACGACGTTTTATAACACATTTGCGAGGAAAGGAAATAAATAAAAAAACAATACAGCCAAAAGAATAGCGCGCGGAATAACTTTTACTTGTTCACAAATTAGCGATGCGCGCGCATCAGCGCTTTTTTTTAAGGCAAAAGCACAGAAACAGCCAGTATTACTAATAAAGTAAATTAATGTTTTTGAGTTTTGTTAAAGATAAATGGTTGTAATTTATGGTCAAAATTAATTAAATTAAAGAATTCAATGTTTATTTAATATATTTTTTATCCCAAAGTTAATTTTATTCATAAAATGTTGACCACTTTTCTGACATAAAAACTTTTTGCTACGATTTAAAAAAGAACCGTTCGTTTTAGACGGAGCATCTTGATAAACCGTGCGTTTTACATTACATTATCGCACAAGTACGTAATGAGATATATTACGATATTGATATTGGTGAAATAAGAGACCCTTTACGAGCAAATGTGTTATAAATGAGTTTTTACGCTACCACGCGCCGCGCGCCGTTTGTTATCTTTGAGTCTAGTCTTTCCATACTTGGGTATTAACTACTATAAGGTACCTTTTTATAACGTTCTGACTACCTTTATCTGCCTCTGTACTATATCTATTAACCTACTCTTAATTAATAGATATCTACTTAGGTGTTGTATTATTTAATGTCTCAACTATTAGCGCTCTTTCTACCTTTATAGGTATTTCTAAAATAAATAGTCTTAAGAACGAAATACCTGTTACACATACAATTGTAAACTCACACACATCAATACAATTTGTGAATTTGATCCATCGCAAATGACAATATTTTATGAAATGTTTAATGAGCACTATTTTTTGTAAATTTTAATGTTATTTTTGGGTGAAAAAAGATGTTAAAAAGCGATTATGAAATTATGTATTTAGATAATAAATAAATATATAAGTACGTAAGTAAATTTTAATTTGTAGGGCTCGTTTGTTTGTTGGCAATGTTGGATGAAAAGTTGCATGACGGCCGTTCAACCTGTTTAATTCTATATTTGTTTGTTTCTTCTTTTCTACCTTCTTTGAAATACTTAATTTAAGATTATTAGCCTTCATTACATGCCCTTTAATTTCAATAAATATAAAATAAAATAGTAAGGCACTCCCATACTTGCCGACAGGCAAGTGATGAATTGTTATAAAGAGCAATTTACACGATGCAAGTTTCTTATCAGTTGCATGTACAATGAAATTGAAGCAATAAATTACTTGCATGGTAGGTATAAACAACACTTTGGCATCGTGTAAATGATTTTATATTAATTCTCTTGAATGTAAATGGCATCGTGTAGGCCCAGGTTCAGATGACTAGACCGCGCGTTTTGTTAACGCGCGTTAGCAACGTCTTTCATAATATTCGAGGCATTCACATGTTAAAAGTTGATAAAGATATCAAATAGCGAGCAACGCATGGCCGTAGGCGTAGCATAGTCGTAGCCTCGTAGCACATGCCTCGCATGTAGGCACTTCATAAGCAAGGCAAACACTGACAAAGCACAGTCAATTGTGGGCCAATGTTCAGTTGGTTTTGACGCGGCTCACAGCGTACATCGGTAAACGGTCCGCGCTCAAAGTGCCTCAGTGTGCTATTTTCGTACTACGGCCATGCGTTCCGCGACGTATACTTACCTATTCGCCTTTATTTAAGCATGTCGTATGTATGAAATCGTCATCTGAATGTAAGCTAAATGAGCCTTAAATTTTATATACCTAAAGATACTTATACTTATGTTATGCACTTAGAAGGTAGCCAGTTATATTGACGATTGTATTGGAAGCAATAACACGTGAGATTTCAATAGCATTGTGGAAAATATGGTTATAATTAACTGTACCTATATTTTTAATATAAAATTTAATACCATTCATATTAGTTTTATTTATTAAGTAAGGTAAGTAGCACACTTTAAAGATACAACTCTTCTATATTTATTCTTTTACTTATTTATTTTTGTGTGTTGAAGAGACAATTCGTGTACTAGTAGGTACAAAACCTGTGTAGTGCAAGACTTTAGGTACAAATATCAAAAACAGAATACAAGATCGATTCAAATCTTCAAAGTGAGTGGGGTGGTTTTCCTTACCTAATAAAACTACCCCTAACCCTTAAGTCAAAATCTTGGGTCCCCTATCCCAACAAAATCCTGTGTTAATCAACTACTCTAGGCACTTCCTAGTTCCTTTATAGGGTTCCGTAGTCAAAATGACAAAACGAAACCCTTAGTTTCGCTATGTCCGTCCGCAGTTTAGCTCGGAGACTGTTAGTGCTAGAAAGCGGTAATCTTGCATGCCTACACATACACCGACAAAGTGAAAGAATGAAATCTTGAAAAACATTTTTTTTATGGTACCTACCTCCCCTCTAAGTAAAGTGGGGATCTACTCGCCTACCCCCATTGTGTGGGGTATCATTAGATAGGTATTGTAAAAAAAATTAGGACCATTTTTAGGATTCCGTAGCCAAAATGGCAAAACGGAAACCTTATAGTTTCGCCATGTCCGTCCATCGGTCCGTCCGCAGCTTTTCTTCTCAAAAGTCTATTAGTGCTAGAAGTCTGGATGGGTACACATATTACTTACGCCAACAAAGTAAAAGAATAAAAACTTGAATACCATTTTTTTTAGGATACCCCTAAATGTTAAGTGGGGTTGTGATTTTTTCCCTACTTGGGGTATCATTAGATAGGTATTTTAAAAACGTTGAGAGGTTGTGAAGATCATTTTTAGATTTAGGGATCGGTTATTGAAATATTAAGCGTTAAAGTGCAAATTTTTGCTAGAGTCAAGTGCCCCCTCTCCCTGCCAGCTAAATGGTTAAGGTTGAGTATGTGAAAAAAATCACGGTAGTAGAATTATAGTGAAATTAAAAGGAAAACTATCACAGCTAAGTAGGCTTTACAAGTTTACGAATAACAGCTGATCAAATGTGAAGTAATACAATTTTCGTACTAATTCCATTGAAAATTATTAGATAATAACTAGATAAAACGTTGTAAGTATGAAACAAAAACTACAGAAACCCCATTTCTTAAGCCACATTATTCGGATGGGGGGGACTACGGAACCCTACATTGTGCTGGCCACGCACAATGTAGGGTATATTGTGTGCGGCCCGACATGCACTTGCCCGGTTTTTTTAGTAACCAAAGTTTTTTTAAGTAAGTATTTATAAAGCTCCAGAGTTTGTTTGTTTGTTTGAATTGTACAAATTGAAAAAATGTTTTACTGTTGGATAGCCCATTATGGAGAAAGGCTATATAACATCACGCTACGACCAATAGGAGCGGAGCGGCAATGAAAAATGATGCAAATTACATGGTTTCATTCGCGGCACCCGCGTGGACAAAGGCCACCCCATCTAATTTTCCGGGACTTCTCTTTTTTATACAATATTTCATCCAAATCGGTTCACCGTTTTAAGCGGGAAAACATAAACAGACAGGACAGAGTTGCGTTCACATTATAATTATAGGTAGGATCTTCAGTTTGCGTTGAAGGGACGTAACAACTAGTCCTCCCATATTCTGTCAAGTGGTCGTAGTACAGAATGAAAGCTTCATACAAAAGGCTCTTGGTGCACTTAGATATCTGTGACGATATATATGCGCACCAAGAGCCTTTTGTATGAAGGCTCTATGTGTGCGTGCGTCAAGAGCCTCAAGAGCGCGGAAAATCGAACCAAGAGACGGTATTTATACCTACCGAAAGAGAGTGAGTGCTACGCTCACGCGCTGCGAATGCTCATTTGCGCGCGTGAACTCCAGGCGCTTTGTATACTTACCGAATTTCTTTGGCGATCTGCCTCCCCCCCCCCCTCGAACGCTTTTTTTTTTGGGTCTCAGCCCCCTCGTGCTGGCAACTAACACTTGACCAATGTCGGGTGGGTGGACGAAATGCACCTCTCCCCCGTCGTAAGGTGTTAGATCTGGCACTGCCATTTGCCTCGTACCCCCCCACACCCCCCTAAGTGAAATCCTAGGGGTCTAGACAAAGTCACATTCGAATAGCGATATCGTGAATGGAAAAGAATTAAAGTATAGAATTAGAGACGGAGGAGACCATAGATATTTTTTTTTTTGCGATTGATTAGTAGTTACGGCGTTATCGAATTCGCTACGGAGCGAATGTACCTTGTCTAAACCCCTGGTCCGCCCCTGCGTGGTACATAGGTACATGAGCGTTCCTTCTGTACTCTCTTCATTTTGTAACGTTACTAACAGCTTCTAGAGGTTTTAATTGAAGTGGTTAAGTGAATCAAAGACACTATTGTTATATCAATATCGTTATTTATTTATACATATACTTAAAAACTTGGGAGCTAAAACATTTTAATTAAAAATATCTAACGTTAATCCATGTTATATACTTCAACAATCGATCAGACGAAACACGACACCTCCACATTCTATGTTTGTTACAAAAATAATTATTTTTTAATCCCGGGAAGTAGGTAAGCCTCTTATTCTACATGATTGGCCTAATTCACGTGAAATATTTATTCAAATTTAATATTATTAGATCATATAAAGACATCTCTGGAAATAATATTAGGTACGAGTTCGAAATGTCTGCAAATAGTTCACAAAGACGCTATTTGGAAGGTGGAAAAACAAGTAGTTATGTAATCAACCGATTTTTTACGGAAAACTAAACACTAATAAAATCTACAAAATAACCTATATATCTAGGTATAAGTATTCCGTAGACAACATTTCGATGAACAAAAATTAAGCAGAGGTTCCTTAATTTTATAAAAATGTGCATTCAGTATGACTGCTGATATAAAAATTACCAGTCAAATGCCGGGTAGTCCTGAAATAAAATTACTATGTTTTTACATTAAAAATACAGTAGGTATTCTATTAATTCTTCATATGATCTAAAATGTTTTTACCAATTACAATACCTAGGTATATGTAAAAGGGGTAGGTCAGAAAACCATTTACTTTAATCCCTATTCTGAAATAACACAACCTTTTCGATTAAGTACTAATGTGTAGCTTGATTGTACCTACATAGGATAGTGTAGGACACATTCACATAGGCGGATCCATTCACAGGCGCACTTGCGCCCCCAGACGATTGTTTTGTGTATTGAATTTCTTAGCCCACACAACTCACACTTGGCCGGACAGACGAAAAGCACCCCGTACGGGGAATTACCTACCTATAATAATGTTTTATTCTCTCCAGTCAGTACAGACTTACTAACCACAATTTAAACAGCACCTAGATATTTTGACTACCTCCATGGCGCGGTGGGAGTGTATCCGACTGAGCAAGAGGTCATGGGTTCGATCCCCACCCAGGATAAAACTTTGTGTGATGAACACGATGGTTTATTCTGTGTCTGGGTGTCATTTAACTATAATATGTATGTATTTAGAAATATATAAGTATGTTTATCAATTGTCTGGTTTCCATAGTACAAGCTCTGCTTAGTTTGGGATCAGATAGCGTTGTGTAAGTTGTCCCAAGATATTTTATTTCTTTTTTTTATCTTGCTCTGATTTTGAGATCTGTCTTAAAGCTTATCATGGGTCTCATTTATTAAAGTTTCATAAGGTTTTGGTAACTCCAATCTTTTAATCATGCAGGTTCTAATGTAGGTAAGGCCTTGCTATTACTAATTCAGTCAGAAGGTAATAAAAACATAACCTACCACCTTTTACATTTAATTAGGTATAATTGATTTTTACAAACAGTTTACAGGAAAGGTAATTGACTAAAACATTGTTTTAGAAAAATAACAACACTTTGATTCTCACTACGACACATACCATTCTAAAGCAAAGTAAATATATAGGGGGAATAATAGATTTGACATATTATTTACATTTAGTTAAAGGTAAAATGTACTTAAAGTTTAATAAAATAAATACATAAGTTATAGTACTTATACGTAGATTTAATTAAAAACATTAATTAAATACACAGAGTTTAATTATAACAAAACAACGAAGATTTTAGGATATATTTAACACAAAAATAGTGCTATACTAAGTTTGAGTTTGGCCAAATTCACCAAACGAAGCCTCTCTGAAGCGATCCCTCTTATAAATAATTGCCAGCATAATTCTGTTCTTAGTCTGTTGTTACAATCGACATCTTTTTTATATTTATCACTTTGCTTTTTGGTAAAAGTGAGGTGTACCCATTGACTTAGAGAACAAGACTGCGCCATAACCTCACAAAATTGACCACTCTAGAAAGAGACAACGCTACTTTGTGGACAATACTAAAAATAAAAACTCGTGCTGCCTTTGCAGCACGAGTTTTTTTCTCTCTTTCAATTCAATATTTACTTTTTAATTAGTCAATTAGTAATTTCTTAGTCAATTTTTACTTTTTAATTGAAAGGGATGGCGCAGTCCTGGTCTATATGTCAATGGGTGTACCAGAATCCATTGACGTAGAGAACAGGATCCAAGCGGCGGTAGCCTAATGGCTAAGGCATCGGTCTCGCGTCGTGAGGTCCAGGGTTCGAATCCTACCCATTATACTACTGACGTGAACCCACTCTTAACACAAGCCATAGAGCTTAGCTGGAGGGGTTAACATGATTGCTAGTAATGTGACAAAATCTGTCGATTGTAAAAACGACGGTAAGACTTTGAGGTGAAAAAACTTCAGAATTATTTATTTGAGCATAAATATCCTTCAAAATTTTGAAACCTAAGGAATTTGGACGGCGAAGCAGAGGCAAGCATTGTCAATAATGCTTTATTATTTGGCTGTGTATTCCGTAAGTATTCAAACTCGAATAAATACCTAAACTTTATACTGCAGTTAATAAAGGTAATTTTAGTTTAAAAGTTTTATTACATGGATAAATAGCAGTACTTTGGCAGTGTTTTTCTTTGGTTTTAGGCAAGAAGGAATGTTAATGTGCATCACATTTATAAAGCAAATGAAATTAAATTACAAAGTTATAAATAGAAATCGTTTCCAATGGCATTTGTAGATATTTCGGTGTTATAGGCAAAAGGCACATCCAAGGGATTGATATTGCATTTACAGAGGATGTACAAGTTCGGACTGTCAAACATGGTAAGTACAAATTATATAATAATCAAAGATTATTTTGTTTAATTTTAAATGGATGTAATACATATTTTTCCTACATTGCCATGAATGTAGGTATTAAAGTAGAGGCACTTATTAGTACCATTTCAAAATACTTTGAATTTGATAGTTACTTTTTTTTTATTGGTGTTGATTTTTGTGTTGTTACCATGTTTATTTTTTAATTAGTCTATAGTAGGTAAATTGGACAGTGACGAGGAATAAGTAATAGGAATTTTAATTTTATTAAAATCTAACATATTTATTAGATCATTTTTACCATATTTACTGACGTGCAAACAGACCGAGCTTGTACCCCTTTTAACAGTTTTATATTTTTAAATAGTTAATACCTAATTAATAAGTGAAGCGGTAGCTGTTTTGATCAATAAACGAGGAGCTATCGGTCATTTTAGGCAACACGGTTTCCTACTAACGTGACGTGACCAACACCAGTAAGGCTATTTGTTTGTTTTTCAAACACATCGCCAAAAGTTCGGAGCCATAGACAATATTTCTAAACCAATGGATTAAATTTATGTAGCTAGGTTAGGTCAATTTCCAATTTTGTAACGTAATTCCTTATCACACGTTTTTGTTTGCGGGCTGAGAGGCTAGAAAGTGTTACATTTTGACATCGATCAAAAATAATTTTTTTTATGACAATGTGAAGCTATTTCTATTTGAAGCAGGGCAATTTTTAAAATGATATGTAATACAAACACAAAAATATTATAGAAAAAGGAACTAAGTTTCAATCGGCTGTCCACAAGACAGCTCTCTCTTTCTTATTTTCGATTAAAACATTTTCATTTATTTAGGGTACATTAGCCTTCTGACAAGACTATGGTTTCTTCCTACTTTTAAAATATGTTAAATACCTTAAATGAACGATAGTCCTCGCAACGAGAAATACCGTTATAACTCTATTTTCACAAAAAAGGGAATCGCCATTAATTTTCTACTGTTCTTACAGCGAGTTAATAATAGCTATCTATAGAATAATAATTCCTCTTTTCCTGTACACTTTGTAATGTATCATTTGCTATTTCATTTACTTTTATTTTACATAATTATACAATCTTATGTCCTATAACGCGCCATGTCGCCGTGGTAAGTCGAATACATCGCATCATTTCTACATGATGAAGGCAAGTGACTTAGTTTTTATGATTTAATTTATTATACAGCATTTGAATAATTTATTTTCATAATTTAAGAGTGTATGACATAATGCCATTTGTGATACAATGTAGGCATAAACAATAACTTATATGTACCTACCTATAATCTAACTATACTTAGGGTTGTAGCAAATGTTTGCTGTTAGTCTGTTTTATTTAGGTATTTACTCATACAATAGTACATAGGTACTTATAAGTCATTGTATAAAGCTAAAAACAGTTAATATTCTTGAGGGCACCTTTATATTAATAAATATTAAGATGATTCTATAGATTGCCCAAAATATAGTTTGTTAGAGACCCTAATTAGTGCCCGTAATAAAACGTAAATAGTAATTAATTACAGGACAACACTAAAAATGCAAACATAAATGGGTACCACATAAATAAAACTAGACAACATAAATCTTAGGTTGCTCTAAAACTTAGTACAATTTAGTGTATTTTATATAAATATTATTACATTAATGCTATTAAATCCACCGACGAATAAAGCTTCCATGATTTATATCTTTCTGTATATCGACAACAAATGTACAGCTATGAGTCAGGCATATAAAGTGGTAATTTATCTATTATTTAAAATGTATAGGACTCCAAGGGACACATAAAAATATATTATTTGTTTTTTAAAATGAACTTTTTTTGGTAGGTAATGCTGAGTAATGCATTCATTTCTAAACTTTTTTGTTTTATATAGTAAGCAGTTTTTGTTGTTATTTAACATCTTTAACAAACAAGTAACATCTCTTATCCTATTTTTGTTAAAGAGAAATAATTGCTTGTTAACGACAATAATCTAAAATCACTTTAATTATTAGATTTGATGAATTAAACCATTTACATGTTCATGTTAAATGTTAATTAAGAAAACAGATTTGGTTTTTTAAAACAAATAATTGAAAAAATCGTCACAGTTTTTTTGAGTGTTCAAAAAACTGGACTGTTACAGTCAAATAACAACAATAACCAATACATGGGGCTGGTTGTGCTATACTCATTGTCACTGGTTCACTGGAACTCGTCATCAGAGCTGAGTAGTGTGGTCTTCTCGTGGTAGTTGGTGGCGTGGCAGATGGTGGCCACGCGCTGAGGGGGCGGGCGCGGCGCGAGCGCTGCTCCTTCATCCGCACGCTTGCCGGCGCCTGCACCGCCGCGCATCACTACATTAGTGACATTAGTATTAGTTACAAACACAAACATAACCCTTTAACCAATCTAAACCTCCTCTTTTCCCGCGCATTAGCCAGAATTGCCCCAACGTATAATGAAGTCAAGAAGGCAGTCCTGCGGGTCAATTCACGTATTTAAAGCAGTGCAGTTGCAGTTCAGTTGCAGTTAAGTTTCGATTAAAACGGCCATTTTCGTATTCTTGTAACTTTGGGATCGATCTTCAAAACGCTTGCGCACCGTACTAGAATGTCGTTATTGTTTTCTCGAGACGCATACTTGACGCAATCGTATTTAAGATCGATCCCAAACTTACAAGAATACAAAAATGGCCGTTTTAATCGAAACTTAACTGCAATTGCACTGCTTTATTTACGTGAATTGACCCCTTGGCCACTTAGTGTGTGGGCTTCACATAGCCTTCACGTTGAAATAGCTGACTAGTGTGCGGAAGATTAATACGCTACATTTGGTTATAGAAAACACTAACTCCTGTGGCTGCAGTTAGTTTTTGACGAGACGGAATAAATGTTGGTCACTTATCGGCATGACACAGCTAGATGATGATATAGAAAACCTTGCGTTCTGCAGTTAGATCACACTTAGCAGTTAGATACGGTACTTCACGTCAACTTCACTTCAATACAGAGCACTGAACCAGTGCCGGCCCGAAGAAAGATTTTGTTTGGAGCTTGCAAATAAATTTAGCGCCCTTTGCAAATCATATTAGCGCCCTTTGCAAATCAATTTAACGCCCTTTGCAAATCAATTTAGCGCCCTTTGCAAATCAATTTAGCGCTCTTTGCAAATAAATTTAGCGCCCTTTGCAAATCAATTTACCGCCCTTTGCAAATCAATTTAACGCCCTTTGCAAATCAATTTAACGCCCTTTGCAAATCAATTTAGCGCCCTTTGCAAATCAATTTAGCGCTCTTTGCAAATAAATTTAGCGCCCTTTGCAAATCAATTTAGCGCTCTTTGCAAACCAATGTAGCGCCCATTGCAAATCAATTTAGCTTTCTGACTGCGGCCAACATTTTCAACGATAGAGACAGCACTTTTGCTATAAAAAAATGTAGCATATTCAGTAATAATTTGTACTTCTGTCAAATGCATAGTGTGAGATTTATTTCCTGGCGCGTCAAATGCGTTATTGTAAGTTTTGTGTGCATCGAGTCTACTAAAACAATGCTTGGGTTTCACAATTCAGTGGAATGTTGTGCGTTATAATGTATTCAATTGAAGTGTTTGTGTAATTTGTAGTGGAAAGAAAGATAATTCCTTGTAATATCACACATCTTCTAAAAAATGGCGTAAGTTTAAAAACCCTTTTATAGAAAATGCGTCTAAATTATTGTTCCAGGTCCTTATTCACATTCCTTTTATTTTTTCATTTTCGCGACAAGCCCGTGCGAACTGGCGCATGCGCTGCTGCTGCAAGGATGTCCGCAATTATAAGCGCAAATCTCCTTTTACCATTATGATAAGATCTTGACAGTTCGCAAAGGCTTGCCGCAAACACGGAAAAAATAACGTTAATAAGAATCTTGATAATTTTTAAACGCATTTGTCTCACTTTTGGTTTTTATGTCACGACAGCGACAAGACAGAGTCAAGTATCTAATATTTTTATTTTTTTGCTCAAGTATATCAAGATTTTCATTTCTAACTATTAAGACAATTGATAAGAACTAAGTTGGTACATCTGTAACCAGAGCGCCCAATTTCAGTATGTGCCAAACATCAGCTCAATTGGGTGTAATGAAATAAAATTTTCTTAAGCCAAAAACTCAAACGTGACTCAGTTTGGGATCAGTGCGTTTACTCTTAAGCTGTCTCTGTCACATAAAGGTAAACAGTAGAGACAGAAATTCTTTTGAGCACGACCCCAAAGTATCTATCGTTTGACTACTCAGGGAATAGTCATTCGAAATCAAAAATCCCGATCCACGACGCCTTTTTTTCTATTTTATCACGATATAGAATTATTTCCACAATATAGACTAAATCCAATCATGCTAGGTGCTGATGATATTTTAATAATGAAACATTCAAAATACATAAAATCATTCATTTTAAAGCATGCCAGCAAATAAATTGATAAAAGCAGAGGGTTAAAACATTCTTACCTTCTTTCCATCTTCAGATCTTAAAAACCTAGGTTATACTATTTCATGGGGTCCGTGTATATATTAGTTATATTCAGTAATTATCCATAAGTAAGTATTATATAATACAGGAGCATGCTAAAGATAAAATTAGACTAGGTTATAAAAATAGTCACTATTACTATAGTCATGAGAATCTTAAACGCGCCATAAATACTATAACACTATAATATTTACCTTAACTTAAAATATCGCTCACCATACAGATTGTATGAACAGGACCAAAATACTACACTTCTATTTATTTATTTTAAAATATCTTAAAATAAGATGCCCAGTAGATATCATCTTAAGATGCGAAATATATCATGACAAACATTCGAGGGAAAGAAAGAGTAGATATACTATCGTGTCTCATATCATATCATAAGATACTAAAATATTATACATATATCTGGATATCTTTGGCGCCTTTTAGGCACCTGTCCCTCCAACAGCGAGAAAGCGAGTAGCGATTTTATCGCTCACGAAACGTACATACTTATGTAGATCCCGCGTGTGCCCAGAGACGAGAGACATATATATTAGTTGAGCTTAGACCGTTCACACCGCCGGCGAGTACTCGCTCAATACTGCACCTCGTTTGTTTACACGGACAGGATCTACAATATACATCTATTGTACGTTTTTTGATCGATAAAATCGCTTCTCGCTCATCGCTGTTGGTGGGACAGGTGCCCAAGTATATTAGAGTCAGATATTGTAACTAAATATAAATTAAGCATCTTTTTTTTCAAGAAAAAAGTTTTTGTTCATTGGTTGTAAATTATAATAAAAATAAAATAATGAGTAGGTATGTAATATCCTTTATTTATTATTAGTGAGAGGCGAAGTACAAGTGTTTTTGAAAATCAAACTATGGTGAACTGTAAAAAAGTATTATTACAACTTAATCCTAACCAGCGTAATATTAAAAATATTAATCAAAACTATAATTAATATTAAAATCTCCTATTTATAAAATAATATTATGATAACAATATTTTAGGAAATGAAACATAAAGGATGGCTTTACAGGTTGTTAGTTATTTTTAATTAAATTATGTTATCTTTAGGTCTAAGCGTGCATTATTACAAAGCGTTGGCAATAATCCCGCCTCGATTTTTTTTTACTGAAGTTGGAAAAAAAGAAATGCCGCTCTTTGGTTTAGCAACAAAAAGTTAGTTTCACGACGAATAGAGTAAAAAGAATAACTATTTAATAAGAAAATGTACAAAAGAACAACCCGATAAATGCCAAAAATCATTTTACAAAAAGAAAAGACTATCGGAGTTTACTACATTTTTCGAATTCTAGCACTCAACTAAGGATCATATCCTGTAACTATAAGAAAATAAAGTAACAAATTAATACAAAAAAAAAGAAATTAATAATAATCACAGAAAAAAACATTTACACTAATTCTTAAATACGAAATACTATAGGCATATAAGTACAAAGTAATTACTAGTTATGGCAATGAATAGTCCGAATTATTTTAAACGAAAAAATAATTGTAATTAAATTTTAATGAGATGTGGTTTCGTAGGTGCATCTATATTGTACAAAACTTTGGGACGTTTAGCTGATGTTATGAAGTAGACGGAATACGGTCAATACAGAATTATCATATCGAAATAAATCTAAAATTGCTGTGTAAAGGGCTGTAATGTTCCGCCCGTTTAAAATTAAAGTAAATTTCAAAATATATATATTTTATTGAAATTATTAAATCTTAAAAATCCATAAAACCAGTTTCAAGTTTAATGTATTTAATCTATAGTTATTAACATTAAAAAGCTCCATTAAATTAATTTAATTATTTAGTAAAAAAACGTAGATAAAAAATGGGAAAAAAAAACTTATTGGTACCGGCTTTTTATTAATGGGATAGGAACAATGAAAGTGTAAATGCGACAAGAATGATGTATCGTGACGTTGGCTTTATATATATTTATTAAATTTTGCTACAAAATTTATAATGGGCAGTCACTAATTTATGAGTATTTCGCATCTTTATAAAACCGCGGCTCGATTATTATATATTTCACCTAAGTTCCCAATACGATTTATATTATGTATTGTCAAACTGCCCTAAATATAAAAAAAAATGTTTAAACGAAACCGGACCTCAAGTTTCTCAAATTTAGATATCTTCATACCTATTCCCGAATATGCCATTCTAGTTTTGTTCAAATCTAAGCTTTCTGATATATACTTATCTAATATTTTAGTAAAAATTCGTTATGCGTTTCGGACTAGCCAAATACCTCGATATTATAAAAATAAACATCTTAATTAATATGTGGGTCTAAAAGACCGAGCACCGGAAACCAAATTCAATTAGCCGGATACTGATATTCAGAACAAATTCAATGAAAATGTAAACAAACACTTATTAACTTTTCACGTAAATAATTATAAAATAGGTAAAAATCTTTAAAATTATTATAGTTCCATTTTTATATTTACACTTTCATTCAATTATTTGTTAATACATAGTTTCAGGACGCAGTCTGATGCCTATCTAACATTATATTTTGGACATGCCAAAATTATATATATTTTTTTTATTGTGTAAAATGAGCTACACCCATCATTACGGCGTTTGATATAATAACTCATATATTATAGATACATAAGGTTTTAATTATCAAAGCAAATAATGTAACTAAGTCGTTATGACGTCACGACTTGCTGCTCCTTACAAATCGTTTTAATGTTACGCAATAATGGATCGTATATGTTTCAGAATACAACTCATTTTTTGTTATGTAAAACCTACATAAATATACCTACTTTTACCTTTTGGGACCCCAGTCTGATTTATAGGACAGTTTATTCGTTTGGTGTAAATAAATCAGATCTGTCAAAAAGTTTAACATGCATAGATAGACTAATTGGGATGATGACTACAATGATATAAATTTCAATAATCAGGCAATAGTACGTCTTAACGAGATCTTAATAAATGTGTTATTCCACAATTTAACGTCTGTAAGAATTTATAATGATCAAATCAAATATTAAAAGTAATGATTTAACGATCCTCAGTTGTGACGTCACACCTTTGTATTTCATACAATTTTTTATACAGCATATCATTATGACATTTCATAAAAAGATACTGATTTGACTTGACAGTCATCGTCCCCATTCTTATTAAGATGGCATCAAGACTTTCCTTGTTTTTAACTTGATTTGACGCCTCGTTTAAGGCACTTTTAATTATTTTCTGTGTAATAAGAAGTCTTGAAATTCGGTTTAATATTTGTTTTATATCCGTACTCATTTATATTATATAACAAATTAATTTTCGCATACCGTTTTGATTCCATGACTCGGGTTCAATGTTTAAAAAAATACTGTTCGATTTTCAAAATACTGTTAAATGGAATGTTTTTTTTTTAAATTACTGTTAAAAGAGGGAAATTAAAAACCGGAGTCAAAGTCAAATCTGGATGCTTTATATGATAAAACAATTAAATGTTAATGGTAGTTTCATGCTCGGGCAAAATGTATTTATTATTACATGTATTTAGACAGACAGCAATGCACTTCATGCAGAGCACAGCTATGGCAGAGTTTTATAGTTTCTCATAAGGCAGTTGAGAAGTGACATCTGAAAGAAAATAAAATCAAAAAATAAAACCTAGCCTACTTTGTAAAAATATGTAGTTATAAATAAAGATAAATGAAAACTGGACGCATTTAGACGAAAACAAATATTTTTTTGCCATTGAATTAAAAAATAATACTAATTTAAAACCTATTATGAATGACTACCTATTCATTGACCAACATGTTAGCCGACATGATGGTATGACAGCCTCTAAAGCGCTTAAACGCTATTAGTGCCGACTGTATAAAAATCTATTAAACGACACTAGCTACAAATTCTTAAAATATACAAATTCAAAAAATTACGATAGTTACTATCCGCACTATAACTACCAAAATACAGAAGAAAATCAAACTAAACATTCAAATTGTATTAAGACTTTCATATAGCGATGCCACGCATTACAATAGACAAAACACCATAGACCACTGCAATGGATTTGATACATTTTTTTTTTCGCCTTTTAATATTACCATACAACCTAATATGTATATAATCTGTATTATATTCACTAAAATAATATATTTTTATTTAAATATCAGTATGAGAAAGAAACTCAAGATCCCTGTAAAATAATCACAATGAAAAGGAAAACGTTTGTCATTTGTTTTCTAAATTGTCAAAACTCTCGAATCCGGCAACAATCGTTGCTATTCCTAAAAAAATTGATGTTGGTCTATGCATTCAAGTGGTAATTTTAAAATTATTTATAATGCGTGACATTAATAAACCGTAATTACAAATGTATTTAACGAGCAAATAAAATGCGACCAGGCAGCAAATGGGACATGCGGTATCACAGTGAACGAATACATAAATAACAGGTATAAATAATAGGTATAATAACAGTTACTTACCAGAGCTGTACTGGGTGTATTGTTGGTACTGGGGGTGGAAATTGTGGAACGCATCCGTCATTATGTCCTTGGGATTCATTGTCTCCTGGAAATTTAAGGAGGATTCATGTATTATTTTATTGTGATTGATTAGCGAGAAGTAAATAGATACTAGCTCCAATCTGATGTGTAAGAAAACGAATGAATTATATTTGTTTTGTTAAAAAGACGACTCCCGCAGTAGGGTACAAGCCCTGCGTCGCGGGGGACTTCACAAACATACAATTCACGGACACAATGTACACCCAGACTCGGAACAACAATTTGTGGACCACACAAAGTGATGTCCCGTGTAGGAATCGAACCCCACCGCGCCACAGAGGCAGTCCAATATATCAACGCACAGCTCAAACCACTAAACTGGTTGTGGCATAGGCATCAGCTAAGCCCCCCTAGACAAGTGGCATAAACGCTAATCTAATAGAATGACGTCGGTGTGCGTGGAAAACAATCGCTGAAGATCATTCGCGGTTTTTCACACGCAACCACGTAATTCTATTCGATTAGAAATTGTCTAGGGCGAAAATGATTTTTAATATTAAAACAAACTCTGAAGGTTTAAAACTGGACCCCTTTCCTTCTCTTCTCTCCCCAAACGAAAATGTTGGGGTTAACAATGGGTTCATGCTTCTGCCACCTTACTTTGAGGTTATAAGAGATGGACTGCATAGTGACGGCGCGGTGCCCTACCCCCTTTCCAAACATAACTTTGGGCACCTCATCGAGATCAAACCTTTCCCCCCTTCACCTACTAACACAAAATCTGGACAAAACAACAAAATACATTACCTTGAGGCTACTAGAGATGGACTGCATAGTGACGGCGCGGTGCCCTACCAAAGTGCAACTGCAGTTCCAAACATAACTTTGGGCACCTCATCGAGATCAAACCTTTCCCCCCTTCACCTCCTAACACAAAATCTGGACATAACAACAAAATACATTACCTTGAGGCTACTAGAGATGGACTGCATAGTGACGGAGCGGTGCCCTAACCCCCTTCCAATCATAACTTTGGGCACCTCATCGAGATCAAGCCTTCCCCACCTTCACCTCTTAACACAAAATCTGAACAAAATACATTACCTTGAGGCTACTAGAGATGGACTGCATAGTGACGGAGCGATGTGGATCACGGTGCGCATGCGCATACACGGCGGCCGGGAAGGCGTAGCGCAGAGCTATAGCCGCGGCTAACATCTCCAGGCAGATCAGGAAGTTCTGGTAGCCGGCGGACACCGTACCCGCTGTGGTGGGCACGCCCAACTCGTCGTGTATCGGGGATATCACGTCTGCCTTCTCTAGGATGGCTAGAGCGACTCCTGTTGGTTGTAAATTGAAAGAAATTTGATTATGGAACTATTATCCACTCACCGCACCCGCCATACTAGATAGATAGTAAACAAAAAAGTAAACCAATAACAATTCGTCTGTGTTGTGGTAATCTTGTAAAGAGTTAGATCTTAAATTAACAATTGAAGTTCTGACTAGCACACGGTCAATGTTATTTTGTAAAGAAATTAGATATATTTTGGGACTTTCACACGGGTCGACCCGTGACCACGATCGGTGCAATTCGATCGAAACGTCGGGTAAATAAAAGGTTCGTACGTTTAAATAATTCACGCGATATATTTGTAATATGTATAAAAATCGCGAAAGTTTAAAAACAATCATTTTGTAAAGAGTTTGATGGACCCCCTCCCCCCTAAGTCAAGGGAGTCTAAATAAGAGTTATATTGCATACCCTTCTGAACTCGCTCGACCCAAGGACGAGCGAGTTCAGTCTAGACTCACATAAATTAGGATGGCACCCAATCGCCTTAATTTTAAATGGAAGGTACGCACTTTATTCCTTGATGGATCAGCTGAATCATCACAACATTAGTAATATAAATATTAGTCTGTATCTATGTATTTATTTATGTATGTATGTATGTATTGCTGTAAGTATGTATATTATTGTATAGTTATGTATGTAGGTATATATGTATGTATGTATTTTTGTAAGTATGTATACTATTGTATAGTTATATTGGATTTTAGTATTTATTTTATATTCTTTATCTAGCTATTTTTATTTGTGTATTATGTAAGAATAATAAGGAAGTTCTTATTTTACAATTAGGTTACTGCACCTACACATTCCATTTCTACATCACCCTAAGGTAGACTGGCAGAGAATGCTTTTAGCATTAAGTCCACCTTTGTACAACTTTGTGCATAAAGTTTTAAATAAATAAATAAATAAATAAAATAAATAAAATTGACTTCCCCCCCCCCCCACCTTATAAAAAATATTCTGAGTAGAATTATTATCATCGTTATTGGCAAAGGGTAAAAACATATTTTGAGTGGCAATTTAAGAATGATTAGGCACGTGTAAATGACTCATCAAATCACTTCTGCACTTCTATCAACAGTAAAACGTAAAAGAGATTGATGATCAATCAATCCATCAGAATTGTTAATGCTGGTCTGTTTTTAAACTTATCTAAGATTTATTTTATTTTATTGAATTCAATTGTATTCTTGGTCTCGCACCGTGCGGTTTTAGAGGCTCTTTCCTCCCGCGAACGCTAAGATTGTGAAAGAATGGGATTCTTCAAATGAGAAGTAAATCGATTTTGAAACGGTCGGCAACGCACCCGTGACACCTTTAAAGTTGTTGGCGTCCATGGGCCGGTAACCGCTTAACATCAGGTTGGCCGTATTTCTATTTTTCCCTTTAGGATAAAAAAAACCGGCCAAGTGCGAGTCGAAGGGTACCGTACCATTATCTATACAATATTGGACACTATCACACTAATATTATAAAGCGAAAGTTTGTGAGTATGTGAGTGTGTATGTTTGTTACTTATTCACGTCTAAACGGCTAGAGCGATTTTAATAAAATTTGGTATGGAGTTAGCTGACACCCTGGATTAACACATAGATAAACCACGGGTTACACCGCGGGGCACAGCTAGTATATAATAACTAGCAAAAAACGGCAAAAAAATCATGTTTGTTTACTGGAGCCCCACTTAAACTCAGCTGTCTAGCTATCACGATTCATGAGATACAGCCTGATGACAGACAGGCGGACAGCAAAGTCGTAGTAATACAGTCCTGTTTTTACTCTTTGGGTACGGAACCCTAAAGGTCTCTTCGTATCATATGTTATGAATAAAAAAATGCTATCCAAAACTTACCTTGCCAAAACGATAAGAAAATGACAGATTTGACGGTGAAGAACTTGAGGACCGGGTCGAATGGCTTAAGCATCTCCCTCGTGGCTCCGAGGAAGAGGAACAGGCCGTATAGAGCCAAGCTGACGGAGAAGTTGTACACAATCGTGATGTAGATGTACCCGCCACTTGGGCTCCAGTCACCGTCGTGGTACAGGCCCCTCGACTGTGAAAAAAAAGACAACAGAGTTTCAGTAATAGCACACAGGGGAAGAAAATTGATGAAGGATATTTACAGAATATTAACTCTAAGTTGTGAAATAACATTTAACTTATAAGGCCCAATTTTAACCCGCGACTGTACGACATGGAAATATATCGAATCTGCAATTGTAAACTATAAAATAGAATAAACTATAAAATATAATAGAAGCGGCGGTAGCCTAAGGGCTAAGGCATTGGTCTCGCAATCGTGAGGTCGCAGGTTCGAATGCTACCCATTATACTACCGACGTGAACCCACTCCTAACGCAAGTCTTTGAGCTTAGCTAGAGGGGTTAACAAGATTGCTAGTGATGTGGGACCCAACCCAACCTTGCTAGGTATCTTTTTTTTTTTACAAAAAAAAAGACTATAACATCATAGGCGAGATTAAAATAAGCCTTGATTAAAAATTTATTGTAATTAGATTGAATTGAGCCTCAGGGTGCATACTGTCTTGTTCATTTAACGTGTAATTTAACGTGTTTATTAATTTTAAATTATACAGAAAAACACTAAAAGTAAATAATTTGACTACAGAAAACGTGATGTCATATGCTAGCATTCCATACAGATTTGTAGCGGGTCGTTTTTGACGTCTCTTGAAAAGAGGTTGATTTGACTTCAGTCAAATAGCGTATAGTCACCACCAGACTCGACTAAATGACCCTTTTTTTTTGGGAATTTGTGAATTTTGCCACTGGATCGGATTTTCCCCAAATATGATGGGTGGATATGGTGTACCGATGTTGAGTCAAATGTTATGTTACCCCCCCCCCTCCCCTGAACGAGGTTCTGGATCCGCGTCTGTGTCCATCCCCATCCAACCTCATACCTGCCTACAATGACGGGGAATTTAATGTTAGTTGCTTTTTAATATAGTCGTCTATTTCTAAATAACAGTACACACATTTGAGGAATGTTGAGAATTTGCACGTTATGTTACGGTTGGAGCGAATTTCTATGAATTTACACTATTATTACATTAAACAAGAATATGAAGTGTAACGTGCCGGTCACAACTCTTTCTGAGTTTCTTAATGACACCTATCTGATTTTAAAAATGATTTGTATGTGTTGCTCTAATAAATAAAGGCAATAAAGCATAAATCAGTCTTAACGCTTTCCAGTAAATATATCACGTAATAATTCCAAGTAGATAATGAAGAAAAACGTCATATAAATAAATCACTTTCTTATCTACGAATGAACATTATATACAGACATTTTAAATCTAGTAATCGGTAGAAAGAATTCGTCACAGATATGCTAAAACAAAGCCCATTTGTACGTAAAAGTAATAAAATGTATTATTTCAGAACCGCAGCGCTCGTAAAATAAACACGTAAATAAAATACCTATAACAAAAATGCAATTTTTGTAATAGGTTTATATATATATTACATGTTAAATTCAACCTATAGCTAGACAGATACGAAAAATGAATTCCATGCTATATAGACCAGTCGGACTGTATGTCATTGTGTTAAATTCACTTTAATCATTAATTAAAATATTATATTTTCTGCATGCATTTAATATAGGACACGAGCAGTATAATATATTGTGCTGCTGTTTCGTAAACACATGCGCTTCCAAAGTTTCCTGTTCAGTGCTGTTTTCCTACCGCAATCATGGAAAGCAAAAAATATATCTATACTAATATTATAAAGTGGAAGAGTTTGTTTGTTTAAACGCGCTAATCTCAGGAACTACTGGTCCGATTTGAAAAATTCTTTTTTTGTTGGATAGCCCATTTATCGAGGAAGGCTATAGGCTATATAACATCACGCTACGACTTATAGGAGCGGAGCAGCGACGAGAAATGTTGCGAAAACGGGGAAAATTTACGCATACGAAGTTGCGCGGGACAGCTAGTAGACAATATTTGTCTTTGTAACGAATAAATCAATTGATTAAAGTGTAATTTTAAAAGATATACTGACGTGATCGATCGACTTGATCTAATTTGATAGACATAAGAAGCATTACATTACAAATTCATCTTCCTTTAGCTCAGTGTGCAGGAGCAACCAATGTAACGCATGCAATTTTCAATCGTATATCATAAACATTAGGATCGAGTTTCAGATTGGTATATGTTTTCGCTGGGCCTTAGGGTTCAGCTACATGTTCAATCTTATTCGCAAAATAGTATTTTTTAAATACGCTATTGTGTAGATAACTACTGTAAATTTTCGAGCATTTTTTTTAAAGTAATTTTTCAATGTGGGATTGTGGTCCCATATTACTAGCAATCCTGTTTACCTCCAGCTAAGCTCAATGGCTTGTGTTAGGAGTGGGTTCACGTCGGTAGTAAAATGGGTAGGATTCGAAGCCGCGACCCTTATTTAAAATTAGTCTACAGTCTTAATATCAAGATTTAAAGCTCCTAATTGGTGAAAGGATGTCAGTGTATTTAGGTAATATTTAAAACTACTACTCACTTAACTGATAATCTCAATAGATAAAATTAATAATGGCATATGGTCACTACAAGTCTTTGCACTTTAGTTTCGGCCACGTGAATTTCTATCAGCAGTTTGGAGACAATAAATAACAACGTATACAATATTTATACGTTGTTATTGTCTGTATATTATAAACTAGCTGACCGACGCAAGTTCGTATGCATACATTTTCCCCGTTTTTGCAACATATTTCAATGCTGCTCCGCTCCTTTTGGTCATAGCGTCATGTTATATAGCCTATAACCTTTCTCGATAAATGGGCTATCCAACAGTTCTTGAGCTTATCGCGCTCAAACAAGCAAACAAACTCTTCAGCTTTATAATATTAGTATATTTTCCTTGAATATCTTTCAAGGAAAATATTTAGTTCCCATTCCAAGTTAAATTTTTCCTTCATGTACCTACTGAATGCTGAGTAAATGATGATATTATTTTGAATATGACAACCAAAAACAAGTTATTGACTTTGTCTCGGTCATAATAGTAAGTTACATGGGGTTATATTTTCACATGAGACAACATTTTGTGTGAATCATGAAGATTTATTCCTAGTCTAGGTGCAATTTCCTTTTTGACGTGGTGATTACGTCTTATAAATCGATGACGGAGTGCACGCACGAAAAAGTGTCACGTAGCAACGGTCACGTTATTGATTGGTTGCTAAGCTGTCACGTTACTGACTGGTTCCTAAGCAAAGCGAATGGCCATTCCGCCTGCTGATAGGCTGAAGTATTGTGGTCGTGGAGCACATGCGCGCGCATGCGCGCGGGACCACTAAAGCTGTCATGAGCATGATTGTTTATTAGGTACAATTTCATCAATGTTTTCTTATGACTGTAGGATTGTAGGTCCCACATTACTAGCAATCCTGTTAACTACTACAGCTAAGCTCAATTGATTTGTGTTGGGAGCGGGTTCACGTCGGTAGTATAATGGGTAGGATTCGAACCGGTGACCTCACGACTGCGAGTCTTACATAGGCTACGGCCGCTTTTTTTAACTTTGAAAGAAAGTATTACCTGCAAGAATATGATAATGAAGGCGCACACAGGTTTGATGAGACAGAACTGAAGGGTGGCCTGTTTGCAGAAGCGGAGGAAGCCGATGGTGTAGGTAGCGCCGCTGAGGCAGCAAGTGCCGTTGACGCACGAAGCTCGCACCGGCCGGCCGCGCAGTTCCGACATTATGTTGCCTTCACCGCCAAGGTATTCATAGCAGAGTGACAAGAAACTGTAGATCACGAACGCTGGAACAATATAGTACATTATGTTAATCTATACCTACTAATTTGATAGAGCTTAAGTGTTTGTTTGTTTGTTTGAACGCGATAATCTCAGTCAATAATATCTCTACAAATAAAATCTTAGTTTCAATATGGCGACCGGGTACCCGGCGCCGTATTGAAACCGGAACCGGAACGTATAAAAAGGGCCTTAACAATATATAGCGGTAGCTTAATGGCTAAGGCATCGGTCTCGCAATCGTTAGGTCGCGGGTTCCAATCCTACCCATTATACTACCGACGTGAACCCACTCCTAACACAAGCCTTTGAGCTTAGCTGGAGGGGTTAACAAGATTGCTAGTTATGTGGGACTCAATCCCACATTGCCAGTTATCTTTAAAAAAAAAAAATTATAAATGTATATAAAAAGAGAAACTGACTGACGAACATATCAACGCAGGGCCTAAACTATAAGGGTTATAAACTTGAAATTTTGCACAGGAGTTCCTTTTATAACGTAGGGGAGCACTAATAAGGATTTTTTAATATTCACCCACTAAGAAGGTAAAAGGTGGGTGCAAGATTAGTATGAAACTGCCGTTAAAATATTTTAGTAACAATCTGGCATCCACGCGGGCGAAGCCGCGGGGATAAGCTAATTGTATATAAATCTTCTTTTTAAACTTTCAAAAACACTCTTCAGTCAGTCAGTCGAGTAACGTGTTTTTTATCGTCTTAGTTCAGTAACAATACCACTATTAATTACTATTATAATAATATTTTGTCCATTGGAACATGTTTATAAAATATTTCAATGAATGTGACAATGAACTATAGGTATTATAATGACTTCTTAATATAAATAAATACAAATACAATAATTGCATTTTTGAAAGATAGAAAAATTTGAAATCCAGACTCAGGAATCGAACCCGAGACTTCCGTAGCCAAACCGGGGCCAGAAGCGAACCACCTATCTGGACTTTGTTACTAGATATCAAATTCTTCCATCTCTTAATGCTTACGGGTTAGGCCCCCGTAGCGCCATCTAGTCGTTAGTTAAAGAACTATCACGGCTTTTGTTATTGCTTCATTACAGAGAGCATTTTAACAAATTATGATGACGCAGGCCGAATATTGAAGTAATTTTTATAGGCATTTCTTGCCAAAGACTTTACAAATACAATAATTGCATTTTTGAAAGATAGAAAAATTTGAAATCCAGACTCAGGAATCGAACCCGAGACTTCCGTAGCCAAACCGGGGCCAGAAGCGAACCACCTATCTGGACTATGTTACTAGATATCAAATTCTTCCATCTCTTAATGCTTACGGGTTAGGCCCCCGTAGCGCCATCTAGTCGTTAGTTAATAGTTAGTAAAAAAAAATTTCTATCTTCAAAAATGCAATTATTGTATTTGTAAAGTCTTTGGAAAGAAATGCCTATAAAAATTACTTAAATAAATACAGTTAGTAAATAGACACAAATAGTATGATTTCAGCTATTATAATGAACATAAACAACTAAGTAAATTCCTAACATTAAGCTGTAGCAGAAAGGTATATTTTCAACGTCACTGTAAAGAAGGGGTGTTATAGCTTTAACGTTCTTTTGAAAGCCAGTTTAATCTCAATTTTTTTTTATACGACTAAATAAAGAGACGAGCAGGTCGTGTGCCTGATGGCAAGCGTGAAGCCATAACAGTATTAGTGTCACCTACATCATTATTTGGCAAAGATCTAAATGTCACTGCACCGCGCTCCTCATTTAAGACATTAGTTCGTAAATCTAAAATTTGCACACCACAACGGTAAAATATGGATTGAACAGTACCTAATGTAACTACTAACACAATATGTACCCATGTTTAGCAAATAAAATTGAATTTAATTGAATTGAATCTCATTTGCACAGTAATTACACTTCCTACAGTGCCCTTCAACTGAAACACAGTGATCTGTTAACATCACTTTTTCACGGAAGTACTTATAACTGACACTGGTGGGGTACCCACCAAGACGGTCTATGGCTAACGGCCGGTCTCCTATCGATGGATTTGACTACTAGAGATATATATTTGACATAAGCTACATGCAAAATATGTCAAAATTCTACCTCTAGTAGCCAAATCCATCGATAGGTAGATTATTGAGACCGGCCGTAAGACGTACCACTCATATGATTCTTAAAATTACTTAATGAAAATTAGATCAGCAGTTTTAAAGATGATTAATGAACTTTTGTGCTATCTAGTTTACTATGATCCAAAACCTTGCCAAACAAAGCATAAAAGCAGGACTAGAAATGAACATCAACAAAACTAAAATAATGACCAATAGTATCTAAGCCCCGATTAATATAGAAGGAAGGATGATAGAATACGTCAGCGAATATATATACCTTATTTGACACCAACAGAAACGAGAATGAAGTAGACCGAAGAATTCACATAGAATGGAAAAAGTATTGGGCACAGAAAGAAATCCTCAAAGGAAATTACAGTCTTAAGCTCAAGAAGATAATAATGGACTCATGTATCTCCCTAACATATGCAAGTCAGATTTGGACATTCACTAACAGGACAAAGAACAAAATCCTGTCATGCCAGCATGCCATGGAGGCAAGCATCCTTAAACTAAGACGAATTGATAAAACACGAAATGATGACATGCATACTAATATTATAAATGTAAAGTAACTCTGTCTGTCTGTCTGTTATGCTTTCACGCTCAAACAGCTAAATCGATTTAGATAAAATTTGGTATGGAGATAGTTTGAGTCCCGGGGAAGGACATAGGATATTTTTTTATCGCGATAACCGACATCCACGCGGGCGGAGCCGCGGTCGAAAGCTAGTACGCAATAAAACTAAACATACGGAGGCACTGCAACATGCCATGATACTGTAGTGGAAGTGGGCAGGTCACATAGCAAGATTTCAGGGCAATAGATGGACATTACAAACAACAAAGTGGCTCGGTCCCATTGGGAAAATTGAATAGGAAGACAAAAGAAAAGATGGGTCGATGATTGGACAAACGGCTGGGAAAAACTGGATAAACACTGCCAAAAAACAGGCAAAGATGGGAAAAGATGGAGGAGGCTTTTTCCCTACAAGGGCCATATAATATAATTGATACAATAGGTACATATATATATTTCAGTATGTAACTCTATTAATAATCTTTTTTTTTTTTATCAGTCCTCTTTGCCTGTTTGGATGTAGGAGCTAGTCTATACTATTATTATAAAGTTTGAGATGTGAGTTTGTAACGTTATAGGGGGTAATCTCTGGATCTACTGAACAGATTTTGAAAATTCTTTTACCAATGGAAAGATATGTTATTTGTGAGTGTCATCTATACTAATATTACAAAGCTGAAGAGTTTGTTTGTTTGGACGCGGTAATATCAGGAACTACTAGTCCAAATTACAAAAAATATTACACTGTTGGATAGCCCATTTATCGAGGAAGGCTTAAGGCTATATAACATCACGCTACGACCAATAGGAGCGGAGCAGCAATGAGAAATGTTGCAAAAACGGGAAAAATTTACGCATACGAAAATGCGCGGGACAGCTAGTAGCCTATATAACATTAAGCTACGACAGCAACATTAAGCAACATTAAGCAGCATCAATGAAAAGTGTTGCAAAAACGGGGGGAAAATCACGCAAGCGAAGTTGCGCGGGTCGGCTAATGTTATATAAAAACAACATAATAATACAATACTGTCAGATCATTGTTATTCTGCACAATTTGGACTATGGACTTACACGTTTATCCTTGTATTCCCCATCCTTCCAAACCCAGACGTTATAGCAATAACAACAAAATGTTTATATCCCTAATAGTTTTATATGGATTACCATTTAAAAGTATTTATATTATATTATATTATATTATATTGCCTCTGTGGCGCGGTGGGAGTGTACCCGACTGCTACGTAAGAGGTCGTGGGTTCGATCCCCACCCAGGATAAAAAATTGTGTGATGAGCACGATGGTTTAATATGTGTCTGGGTTGCGAAGACGAAGTTGCGCGGGACAGCCAGTTATAGATAAATAACTTATCTATAACTGGCTGTCCCGCGCAACTTCGTCTGCGTAAATTTCCCCCGTATTTGCAACATTTCTCATTGCTGCTCCGCTCCTATTGGTCCTAGCGTGATGTTACTTAGCCTTCCTCGATAAATGGGCTATCCAACAGTGAAAGATTTTTTCAATTCGGTTCAGTAGTTCCTGAGATTACCGCGTTCAAACAAACACACCAAGAAACAAAACAAACTCTTTAGTTTAATAATATTAGTTTTTATATGAGACTTCAGCTATGTATGTATTTAGAAACATTTAAGTATGTTTATCAATTGTCTGATTGCCATAGTAGTACAAGCTCTGCTTAGTTTAGGATCAGATGACTTTGGGTGAGTTGCCTTATGATATTATTAAGATATTAGATATTATTATTTTTATATGGTCAATTGGAATAATACCTACAAACATAACCAATTTGTATGATTATTACACAATCACCATGTTGGTTATATAAAATGTTATTGGTATATTGAAATAGAAACTAGCAGCACGAGTCATAACCATACAAATAACAAAACTGTCTAATTTGCAAAATGTTAACGAAGGCAAATTGTATAAAAAGTGAAATAAAAACTTATTGCTTTTACAACAATAAATCTATACTAATATTATAAAGCTGAAGAGTTTGTTTGTTTTAACGCGACAATCTCAGGTACTATAGTCCGAATTGAAAAATAATTGTACTGTTGGATAGCCAATTTATCGAGGAAGGCTATAGGCTATACAACATCACGCTACGACCAATAGGAGTTTGTGACGTTGTAGGGGGTAATCTCTAGATCTACTGAACCGATTTTTAAAATTATTTTACTAATACATAACTATATAACATCACGCTATGGTCAATAAGAGCGAATAATCAATAAAAAAATTTGCAAAAACAGGAAAAAATTACGCAGACGAAGTTGCGCGGGTTAGCTAGTAACCAAATATAACACGAAATGACTCGATATTTAATAAATATACAAAAGATCTAAGATATCATAGTTCAAAAGAAATTTACTGAAATGACGTACCCCAAATTATTTAATAGATGTTCAGCTTAAGCTTTCAGTAGCTTTAGAGCAAATTATATATACTTCCGCATAGTAATCGAATATTGCGCAAAATTACATAGTAACTAGCGCTCCGTGTGTGAATTTTGAACTACACAAATACAAATTCATTTATTCACAAGACATGTGGTTACATATAAGTGGTAATAGAAATAAATAAGTTCTTTCACATTCTACCATAACAATGGTGCGTGAATATGTCATACAACTGATATAATTTTATTTTTTTAAATTTTATATTGCATGAAAATTTTATGTTAATTAATGTCAAAAAAATAAAATACAATTAATATGATGTCAAATATTCAATGTCAATAATACTAATAGGTACCTAATTGTTTAGAAAATTGTTAACCATTAAATTAAAACTAGATTTTTTTACATTAATTATTTACATCATCTTTTTAAGTCATAAATTCATTCAAATTATAAAAACACTAGCTGTCCCGCGCAACTTCGTATGCGTAAATTATTCCCGTTTTTGCAACATTTCTCGTCGCTACTCCGCTCCTATTAGTCGTAGCGCGATGTTATATAGCCTATAGCCTTCCTCGATAAATGGGCTATCCAACAAAAAAATATTTTTTCAAATCGGAACTGTAGTTCCTGAGATTAGCGCGTTTAAACAAACAAACAAACAAATAAACAAACAAACTCTACCGCTTTATAATATTAGTATAGATTTTAACCTAAAAATGTTGCTGTGTACTCCCGTGCTATTCTAGTAAGGTTCGTGCTTGCTACTGTGGCATACTGCATTAATACGATTACAATTCAAAGGTATCGTTAAGTAGGTACATGCTAGAGCTACTGATCAATATTAAAACAACACTGAGAAACAGACGTTCACTGCACTAACTAACGTAGTGGCCACGTTAGTTAGTGCAGTAAACGTCTGCTTCTAGTAAAAGTATTAGGACACTGTTCCAGCGTAATAATAGCGATAATCTGTTAAATCATTGACTAAACATATGCAAACATCTTACTTTTAACATACAACCGTGACCTAGATTATAAATGCTAGCTGACCATATTTGGCCTTTTATTTAACTGGTCTAAAAATAATACTTTGAAGCAACGGTAGCCTAATGGGTAAGGCATTGGTCTCGCAAACCTTCGCAGCAATGTTTAAAAAAAATCGTGAGGTGACAGGTTTGAATCCTACGCATTATAATACCGACGAGAACCTACTCCTAACACAAACTAGTTATCTTTATAAAAAAAAAATAATACTAAGTAGGTACTTTAAAGAACTTGACACAAAAACTTTTCTTCGAACGGCAGATCATATATCGAGTATGCATATTATAAAAAAAAATCTCTCGCCGCGTCTGTATATGAACTACTGAGCGAATTTTCATGCGGTCTTCACTATCGTTCAGATCATTTTTTTCCGGATGGTTTATATTAGAGATGAAAGGATAGTTTGGCCGGATACCGGAAATCCGGACGAACATTGCCGTTTCAATGTGAACGAATTGCTCACGACCGTGAACCTTATATTTGGTGGGCAGCTAATGCCCAGTAAGTTTTCTTAGTTGTAAAATGTTTTTTTATGATTACTGATTGTATTTGTTCTTATTATAATTGTTGGTATTTATGTGTGTTGATTCCAAAATAAATATATTTTCTTTCTTTCTTTCTAATTCGTATTTTTAACTATCCGGTATTCGGCCGGATAGTATTTTTAGGCCGCAAACCGGATAGTTACCGGATATTTGTTTCATCCCTAGTTTATAATATAATACATGCATATTATGTGAATTGACAGTTCAGAAAACTTCGTCCCAAGACGGCGCGACGCTAGTTCATCAAATAAAGCTATGAAACCAACCCGATTAAACTTGCTTTCTAATGAAAAAAAAACACATCAAAGTACGCTCATCCGTTTGAGCGCCACAATAGCAAATACAGACCTATACCACCGCTCCTTATGCGTCAGGGGTAAACATATTTACTCGACCATAAAATAACACTAACATTACTGTTTACTCATTCCTCGCCATAATTAATGTCAAAAATGATTGAAGGACTCATCGTCTTGTAGAATTAACCAGCGGCGAAGGGTTAGGGTTGTGAGATAACTCGGTACAAAAACATATCTTGCTGGGCATAAAGTACTTATAATACCTAGTTAATAACTAGAATTCAAAGGGAAGCCGATAAGAATGGTGTTCTGAAGAATCATCACAAGTAGAGTCTAACCTAAACTTCATACAGGGCACCGTATGTTGAGTTATTAAAATTTGGCAAACAAAGTGCTGAAGTATCTAAGTATGATCTTCTTCAAATATTCTTCTTAAAAACCACGGTCAATCAAGAACATTTCGTAAGAGAGTGGCAATCCTAGACAAGACACATATAACTACATGGTGTTTATGCTACGAATAGGTACGTTTAATTTACTATGGAGGTGCCATCTATCTCTCTCTACGATGTCTGATGATCCAGACCCGTTTGACTTCAAGCAGGTATTACAGGTATCAATACCCGACATAACTAGGCTTGACCATATGGCTGTAAGCATGGGCAGATCCAGAATTTGCCTCTGGGAGGGGTGCATGAGAGGTGAATACAGTGCCGGATGTAACATGCCTACGACAGGGGGGTGCATTTCGTTTGTCCGGCCAAGTGCGAGTTGCACGCACGACGAGGGGGAGGGGGGGTGCCCCAAAAAGGGGAAAAACAAGAGGCAAATACAATAATACACGTCCCCCCGTGCACCGCTTCCCCCTGCTGGATCCGCCTATGCTGTAGGCTGTATGTATGTATACCAGACATATTGACTAATAGACGGAAGCATACTTGAGCGATCCGATTCCAATCCAAAACATTATTAAACGATCCAATAATAAATTCGTTAAAATGTTAGCACGAGAGAAATAATAATTTATTCAGATGTCACGTATTTCGATATTCTGTATATTTAATTAATGACCTGATTACGATTACTTATCATTCGTAACGAGATACTCTTTTCGCTACCAGTCTATTGCCTCATCAAGGTTGCCGACCCTGTTATACACTGCGAGTATGTTATGAACGCGAAACAGAATGTCTAGTTAATGTAATCGATTCTCTGATCGCAGCGATCAAATCGATTAATAGGCCGACGCACTCCAGATGGTTGAGGCAATATTCTAAATTTAAATAATGCATCTTAGTTTTTTAGGTCACGCACGAGGCAGTGATACTTATGGTTTATTTCTGTGTTTTATAATAATAATGGCCTCGTAACCGATGCCGGTCATGGCGGCTAGTCTCATCAAATCTATCCATGTACGGAGGAGATATTATAGTTTACGTATAGTCCGATGGGACGAAAATTCGACCCGACCGTAGAGATAGGCGCAGGACCGAGACGGTTTAACGTGCTCTCCGAGGAACGGAGGGTGTGTGAGTGTGACATTTTTTGATCATAGTCACCTATCTATGAACCGACTATAGTAACGTTGCTTAACCTCATAGATCTCTCGACCAACTCGGTCACTCAAGAATTTTATACAGTTTTACCGTTATGAAAAGTTAGTGCGAATTGTATTTTTTATTTGTTAACTAATCATCATAATTGCAAATGGCGGCTTTATAAGTCTTGATACGTTGATATGCTGACCGTTGTTTAGCAGTAGTTATCTAATCAATTTACATAGTCTGCTGACACACTTATATCCATTAACGGATATCCTACACATCGCTGGTTTTATATACAAAGATATACGTCGGCATACATGGTTATACAGTTTAAGTTTAGGTCTCATTACGAAGTCGCAAGAATTTGGGACGCTTATGTCATCCTGTTTACACATCTCACACCACTGAACATATTTTAATGAAGTAGGTACCTACCTACTGTAAATTCAGGGATAACTACAGAGGGGATGCAGGTACTTAAGGGATCACTTTAGGAATACTTAAGACTTAGTATGTTTTTATGTCCATTATTTTTAATAAATTATCTATACTAATATTATAAAGAGGAAAGATTTGATTGTATGTTTGTATTGAATAGGTTCCGAAACTATTGGACGGATTTGAAAAATTCTTTCATCGTTGTGAAGCTACACTAACCCCGGGTGACATAGGCTACTTTTTAACCCTGTATTTCTTCGGGAACGGGAACTACGCGGGTGAAACCGCGAGGCGTCCGCTAGTGTTTAATAAATAAATATGAAGCCATCTTTTGTCGAGTCAGTCAAAGATAGTTAAGTAGATATTACGAAAATACTTTATGATACTAAAGAGTGTATTTTAAAAACGGAACAATTAAGTCAGGTTAACTAATAATCGTTGCAGCAAGATGAAAACTTTCTCAGAAGAACTAACGAAACATTTAACTGTCTTTATTTTTTAAACGAACTGCATTCACAAGTTTTCGAAAAAGTAAATAGGTCATTTTCAACAAAACAGTTTTTGTTAACAGGGAAATTTAAAACTTTCTGTAGCTACAACGGTTAAGATACCTGGCCGTATCGCCGAGTATATAAATCCACTTAATAGTAATAGTAGGTGCATGAAAGATGTTAAATATTTTACCTTCATAACAATCTCTGACGGTGAAGAAATATACATAGTAGGAGTTTCCATTGAAGAACAGCAGCGAGATCCAACTGTAGCAACCGTATATTGGTACGATAAACAATATACGCACTATCCAACGCTGTTCCGATGGGTTTGTGTACCAGCGGAGATGCTGGTAAATCTGCAATGAAAAACAAACAACTTTAATAAACTATGAACACTTATTTCAAGTTAAAATTCTTGTTATAACGTGTTCACTCCACACAAGGACAAACACCAACGGTCGAGCAACACACACATACTAAATCTCGTAATTATTTTAAGGCTAAATACTGTCTACCCGTGACCACGGCCATTGCAATACGGTCGAAACGGCGGTCAATAAACAAAGATACTTATACGCGATTAAGAACCGTAGCTTATAAAATTCTATAATGAACACACACATAGACAGCTCAGAGACAGAATCTCGAACCAATTTGTTCCGACATAATCTGATGATGAATGATGTGTTTCGGTTGTAGGGTATTTGTAGCAAGTGAAATAACTGAGCAAATGAGACTAACTAACTAATGGCTCAAATGAGGAGCGCTTTGCGACAATCAGATCTTTGCGGAACAAGGATTTGGGTGGTACTGATACTGTTATGGGCTAGCGTGATGCTTACCATCAGGCTTACGACCTGCTCGTCTCTTAAATGAATGGTGTAAAAAAGGCCAAGATGTTTTGTATCACAAGACTCATACTATCTGAGAGAAATTAAGGTAAATAAATCAACATGTGGATTGGCGGCAATCATATCTCTTCGAATTTTATTTTTGCCATCGTAACGACTTATAAATCTACGACCGGCTGCACTCACGAAAAAGTCTCACGTTCCGTTCACGCCGCTACTTAGTTTGATAGCTCCATAATAATAATAAATATTTTTAAGGGGGCACTCCATACATGTAACAGAAGCTGATTTTCTTTTTCAGCAAATTTCAACACGTGACACATTATTCGACAGGTCTTTCAAAAACATTTTGAGCTTTCTAATAAACTTATTTGATTGAGTGAATAATTTTGGAAATAATCGCTCCAAAAGTTGCATAAATCGTGTACTGTTCAAAAGTTCGGGGGGGGGGGGCTTAACTTTTGAACCGTGTAACCAAAAAATATGGAAAAAATCACAAAGATGAGCGCTTAATAAATATTTTAAACTAAAATTATTTCGGATAATATCGGATATACCGTCATTGAGTTATTGCCAAAAAACTGCGTTTCTCAACAAAAGGGCGTAACTGCATACGTCCTATATATTTTCTCCAAATCATTAGCTCTTTAACCCTAACTACAAAATATATAAACAATATATGCTTTTCTGCAATGAAATCAATGAAAGTTGACCGTTTCGCATCGTTTATTATTATAATGCGCTAAGAACGGTAAGTTTCACTAAAATTTGTCATAAATATTTATTATTACTAATTCATACGTAACATTTTGTTGTTGTCTGTTACTATGTATCTTGCCAAATATAATCATTCTAGGTCAACAGGAAGTACCCTCAGACATAAACATTTTAAGGTATCGAACCCGAGACTTCCGTATGCCAAACCGGGGCCGGAATTGAACGAAATATGTTACGCGAGTTGGGCCCTCGCTAGAAATGCCTATAAAAATGACTATAATAGATCGCTGTATTTTTATTCCATCGACTTATAAGCTTCAATTGATTATTCAGGATCCAGGGTGGATTCGTTTGCCCATTTGCCAGTGCCAAATATTGGCGGGATCAGGCACAGGCGGGAATGCGCCCCCCGTCGTGCGAGCTACTCACACTTGGCCGGTGCCGGGTGAAACGAAATGCCCTCCCCCCCCCCCCGTCGTAAGGTGCCTTTTTGTGCCCCCCCCCCCCTAGAATAAAATTGGGATCTACCCATGTATACTATATAAAGACCGTAGACTCATTATGAACTATCTGACCCTTCTCGGCTTCGTCTGCGTAAATTTTCCCGGTTTATGAAATATTTTTCATTGCTGCATCCGCACCTATTGGTCGTAGCGTGATGTTATATAGCCTATAACTTTTCTCGATAAATGGACTATCCAACAGTACAAGAATTTTTCTTTGGGTCCAGTAGTTCCTGAGATTTGTAATTTGATACCGCAATAATTTTCAGAGAAAATGAGTGTTGACAAATAAAACAAGCAAAGTCAACGTTTTTAGAAAGGGCATTATCCTTTTGAAGTACGGAAACCTAAACAAACAAATTAATATGAACCTAGCGATTATAAAAGAGACAAATATTTCTTTGATTAATTAATCAGTAAAATAATAATCGTAACTGACTGATTTAATCAACGCATAGCTAACAAGCCAAACATTACGCGGATTGAGTTGAAATTTGGCAGGCAGATAGTTATTATGACGTAAGTATCTAACTAAGACCCTATTTTTGGAAATTCAGCTCCTAAAGGAGTGAAACCGAGGTTCTAAATTTCAATCAAAATCTGAAAAACTACTGAACATATGCTTCCTTCAAAAACATCGAGATTGATTTTACCCGAAAAAAATCTTACACTGGCGAATTCGTGGGTAAAAGCTAATTAATCTATGAAATAGTAATCATAAGGTCGCCAACCCGGATAGCAAATAGGGTCAAAATCATACATTACAAAGATACGCTCTCTTCATTTACGTCTAAAATCATTAGATAAAGTTGTGCCATTAATTGACCAAGACGTAACGGTACATCACTACGCCATTCTAAAGTAACGTTTTTATTTAGAGAGTATTTTAACTGACCTGCAGTTGAGTTTAGCCGACAAAGCCTTTTGAATATACTTAACACTCGTTTTCAACAGTGGTTCGGAGTCACTAGTAACACTAATTGAGTATTGGGATACTAAGACCAAATTATTTAACATATAATAAATCAGGCATTATCAGGCGCGGATACAAGGCGGGTCACAGGGGCACTTGCCCCCCCCCCCCCCAGGTTGACTGAATAACCTTTTTTTTGGGTTTATAGGTTTTTATTAGGAAATAATTGAAATTACTAATACTGGACTGGGTTGGAGTGGTTATGCAGGCAATTGCCCTCAGTGGTGGTGTGTGGTCTCCCCCATCATGCGAACAACTTACATTTGATCGGTTGAGCCAAACCCCCCCCCCCCCCCCCAAGAACAAACTTTTTACCTAACAAAATTTTTAATCATCAAACCAAATAAGAAATAAGTACAGTAACGTACTAGGATCAAGACTTAAGGGATAACCCAAAACCACGTGGACTTAAAATGGAATATAGAGACAATAGGGTATAAACGAAGGCATGCAATGTTTATGCATGCACCAACACTAGATGGGTGGACCTCACCACCGTGTGAGATGAATAGTCGAGAAAAAAGAGAGAAAGTAAATGGTTTAGACCAAGTTTAGACATAGAAACTTGTGACGTCACAAACTTGTATTCCTTACAAACTTGTAAAGACTTCATTCTGACGTTTCATAAACAGACCCCATTGCATTAACTTGTATTGAGCAACATAATGAGTCAACGAGAAAGAAGATATTAGTTTTACTTTAGTATTACAAAATCGTTTCGAGGTCATTTTGCTACTTCACATGCCTCGTTTGAAATAATAGGTACTAAAGGTGGCGGTTCGCACCGCGACAGTCAGGAGACCGAGACGAAATACCGAGACTATTACTTGACTGTATGATTTCATATAAGAGTCCGTTTGCGGGCGAGACGGGAGACAGAGACGCGAGACAGGAGACTGCGAAACGGTCGCTGGGCTGCCCCGGATAAATAGAGAAGAGACACTTATAAATACAGAAGAGACCAAGACACTTGTCGCAGTCTCCCGTCTCGGTCAACTGTCTCTGTTAGTGTTGCCCAAATGCAAGAACAAGACGAGACTTAGCCAGTCTTGGTCTTGGTCTTGCGCCAATACACCTGGTCTTGGTCTTGGTCTTGGTCTTGCGCTCCCAGTCTTGGTCTTGGTCTTGGTCTTGCAGCAAGAGTCTTGCAAGTCTTGCAATTACCTATTAGTCTATTACTATTTATTAAAGTTTACTTTAAATCTTAGAAAAACGTATTAGAATTGGAACATTGTGAGCTTGAATTAACATAGCCATAGTAAAGATCAAGCAGATTAATAAGTAACTGAAGATTTGATAAGAAATTCGAAAAATCAACTGACCTATATGTCGTTTTCCATGGAAGTAACTGTTTCTTAATAAACATTTATGATTTATAAGCTTACATTTGCTAAAACATGTAAAAAAACAAATTAATTACAATAACTTGACTGTATTTTAAAGAACAATACTTATCTGTCTAGAAAGAGATTGAACCCTCAACTTATAAGAAATTTAATAAAAGAGTTTACGATTTATCATTTATTTGAATAAAAAATAAAATACAACACAAATCAACAGCTTTATCATTAGGTTATGATACTTTATATAATTTTTTTTGACCAAGAATTAATACAAAGTAACCATCTGGCTGACTCATCACTTAACCTATTTCTATGTTTTCTAATTACTAATGATGCTTTAGAAAATAACCTCTCAGCAGGTACTGAAGTTGCAGGTATTGAGAGAAAATCACGGGCCATTTTCGATAAAATCGGATACTCTGTCTCATGCGTCCTCCACCAATCTAAAATGTCTTCCGAGCTGGCAGTTCTTGGTTTTCTCAGGTACTCCTCCAACTCGTCTATCACTAAGCCTTGAAGACAAGATCCAGATGACGTCGAGGGACATTCATAGAGTTTATCAAAGTCTATTACGTCTTCATCTTCATCACATACTTTATTTTCTTTTTCTGGTAATTCCAGAGATTTGTTCAGTGAGTGTAGACTTTTATATTCTTCATAAAGTTCATTGAACTTGCGCAGACTTTCTGTTTTAAGTTGCTTCCCCCACATTGTCAGGTCAAAAGTCTGAGCCTTATGCCTTGGGTCTAAAATTAAAGAAGTACAATAAATCCAGTTGCTCTTCTTGTAATGTTTAAGCATTTTGTCTCGAGCTGCTTGGAAAGCTAGAATGAGCCTTTCATCCACTTCAGATCGATTAGGTTTCTCATCTAACTGTTTTACCATGGATTCAATTTTATCTAGCAAGAGATTGAATGATACAATGACTAGCGGTAATGTAACATATTTGTCTCCACCAAGTTTTGTACTTAAAAGTTTAAAGTTTATTAGAAATTTATGTAATTTTTCGAGTACCTGCCATTCATTAGCTGTGATTTGAAAATCATTTAATTCGGTGACAGAACTGCACAATATGTCAATGCCCGCTCTCACTTTTAAACCAAATCCAATCATATCATGTGTGGAATTCCATCTCGTTGGACAGTCAAGAATGGCATTTAGATTTGATGGCACGCCAGCTGCTTCACAAGCAGACTGAAACTTCTTCTTCACTATCTCACTTCTTTTTATTTTACTGGAAATACTGCGTAACTTTGTTACAGATGTACGCGAGTCAGCAATATTTGGTGCAGATTCTTCATCTTCCTCATCCTCAGTTTCGTCTGCATAGTCTTCGTACTGCTGATCTTGCGCGTTAGTGTCAGACTCACAGTGTAATGCTAAGGTCTTTAATAAATCTTGTACACCAAGGTTTAAAATGTGAGCAAAGCACCGGAAATGTTGATTGTCTGAATCAAAGTGTGGCGGCAGCTGTTTGCCCAGTTCATACATGAATTTGGTATTTGCAGTTGCGTTGTCGACCGTGATACCTTGTATTTTATCAATTATGCCATATTCCAATAAACATTCATGGAAAATCGTTGCAATATCTTCCCCAGTATGTCGACCGCGTGATGGTATAAAATCAAGAACTACAGATTGATACTTCCATGCGTTGTCTATATAATGAATAGTAACCCCGTAGTAACTCCTACCAGCAATTGACGTCCACCCATCAATGGTAAAAGACATTTTAGATGATAATTGTTGAAGTCGTTCCTTGAGCTCTGTCGCGGTGCGAAGTCGCGCCTTTATATATTCATTCATATTATGTAATATGGATAGATATATAATTACTAGTGTCTATGAAATACGATTTTTTTTCTAAATACCTAATCGTGAAAGTGTTTTTTTAATAATGATTAAAACAGAAATATGCACTTACTTAACTAGCGGCCCGATATGGCTTCACACAGACTTTTTTCCACCATACAGATGGTGGAGAAGTCTGTACGAATCCAGAGCAGAAATATTAAGTGTACAGACAAATAATATGCAAGTAGGTATTACATATAACTAGCGGCCCGTCCCGGCTTCGCACGCATGGACATGGGATCCCTCATTTTTTTACTAATTGCGACTATAAATTGTAATGTAAGCTATCCTATCTTTCAAGTTGGATCAAATTGCACACGGTGTGCAAATCAAATTTAAAATCGGTTCAGTAGTTTAGGAGGCCATCGCGGACAAACAACTTGCCGTAAAACAACAATCCGTAAGAATTATCTAAATGGTAGTGAAAACTGCATAAAAATCCGTAATCCGTTGCGAAGTTTAGAAGATCTAAGGAACAGGGAAGTGACTTTGTAAAGACAATCAACCATTTTTACCGCTAATCGTAAGAAATACTATTATGGTTTATGACTTTTAAAGGTATTCTTAAAGCAGTCAACTCTTATGCTTAAAGTTCCAATATAACAAAATTAGTCTGACCATGAGAACTAAACCAATAGGGAGTGGCTATCTTTGTTTTGCTTTTCTTACCAAACTAAGGTTATAGTTATAATATATTAACACTAAATAAAAAATCGAAGGTTTACTGAAAAATTATAATAGCTGAACTAACTTTCACAATTGAGACGTAATATAACTTGACTCTAATATAACAATGATTTTAAAAGAGGGTCGATGACCTTTACATTTGGAACTGCAGCCTAACTTCACTTTATTTTATTTTTCAAACAAAACAACATGTTATCTATACTAATAATAATATTAGTATAGATAACAAACAATCAAATCTTTCATCTTTATAAAAAGAGGAAAGATATAATGGTTTGTTTGCATTGAATAGGCTCCGAAACTACTGGCCCGATTTTAAAAATTCTTTCACCATTACAAAACTACATTATCGTGGAGTAACATAGGCTATATTTTACTGTCAAAAGATTAGAGATCCCTACGAAAATTACGATAATGTAAACTCAAGGTATATAAAACTACGATATGACACCCGTGCGAAGCCGGGGCAGGCAGCTAGTTACTTATACTCGTACATACATTAATATGACGTTTTCAATCAATCATGGATTTGGTTTCTACACAAATTTTATAAAGAGTACCTAAAGATTTGTATTTTTGTAGGTAAAGAATACACTTAAAAACTACTAGACCTATTTAAAAAAATCTTTCACCGTTTAAGCTATAGGTATTATCGGTAAGAGTAACATAGGCTATATTTTATTGTCAAAACAAATTACCTTTACATTATTGTAATACCTACGGAAATTACAATAATAAAGCTCAAGGTATAAAAAACTAAGATTTTTTTTTTTTTTTTATATGACACCCATGCAGAGCCGGGGCAGGCAGCTAGTACGAAATAAAGATGTTTTAGTTTGAGACGAATCCACCTCACATTATGTAATCCGCCAAGCGTAGCTGACGTGATGTAGCGTGCAGAGAAATGGACATATGTACATTACATACATACGCTTGAAAAACAATATTAGTAAAAAAAAACCTGTCTCGATAAAATCTAAAATACGTCTTATTAACTCTTTTCGCAGTAAATACCAATAAAACGATTAGATATTACCAACTTTATTATTTACTTAAATAAATAACAAACTTATAAATATTCAAACTGCTATTAAAAACTTTTCTCATATTTATATCATCAATCTTTCTCGGTCCGTAATCTTAACTACATTTCTGCCCGACTAACTTCGTCTCAATGTTCGTCTTTCGTAAAAAACCAAATTTACTTCCAACAATTTATGCCCAGAGAGATCATTTATTACATCACGTAAAAACAATAAAGCTCCAACCTCAAACCACGTTACCGTTGTATCATTAAGCATTTTGAGCCTCATTCTCAAATATAAAAAACTGGATTATCACAAAGCATAAAGTTCAATGGCGGCCGTTAAGAATGGCATAAGGTATAACCTCATTTTGTTGGAAGTTCTTGGTGGATACCAGAACAGAGCCAGTCCTTCCGTGAAATAGTGATGTTAAAACATTAAAGAAAGGAAAAGAAAACGTTTATTTTGTTGCGATTTGGGCACAGACTACATAACTACAATTACATTGATATTATCAGTAGGCAAAAATACAAATAAGTTGGCGCGCGCGCTTCTCCGTGAATGTCTATAGGTCTCGCCGTTTTCACGGCTTAGGGCTGCGGCGTGCGACCGATCAGACATGCAAGCGAGACGCGCTGAGAGGCACGCTGCCGGGCGGCAATTACTGTATTTCGGTTAAAGGGCACTGTAGCAAGTGCAATTACTGGGCAAATGAGATTTACGAACTAATATCTCAAATGAGGAGCGCGGTACCGTGACATTCAGATCTTTGCCAAACTGTTACGGGGCAGCGTAAGGCTTACCATCAGACGCATGACCTGCTCGTCTCTTCATTTCGTAGTTTTAAAAAAAACACCTACATGCTACAATCTATGATTCTTGTATCTACATCTACAATTTGTTTGTAACGATTAAACTCAAAAACTAGTGGACATATTTCAAAAATTATTACACCATTAGAATGCTACATTATCCCTGAGTAACAAAGGCTATATTTATCACTAGAAAAAAATAAAAAATCACTATTTTTTTGTTTGTTAGTTCGTCCACCTTAACCAGCCCAGCCCAACCCATGAACTTTGAGAGCCAACATTTGAAAGAGTGGTTTATTTTGTAATGTCAGAAAACTCAAGCTCAGAAGGTAAAAAATCTTCTCAAATAGCTAATAGAAAACACGAGGGGATTTGAAGCAATTAACAAATAACGCAGCTTGTCTTTACCAATTAATTGTTGTCGAGTAACATTTATAACGTTACAGTTTGATGATCGATACTCGAACCCTATTTTTCAATGTCATCAGTATGGTCAAATCCAGTTCGGTCATCTATTAGCAGTTTTACCGATACGTGTTGATACCAATGACAGTTCCATTACATATTTAATTACAGGCTATTCACCCATATTGGTAACAGTAAAGTACGACTTAGTTTGGCACGTACATTTCCTGCCCCGGTGGGAAAACACAAGGTCAAAAAACCGACCATGACAACTCTGTAGTTAGCTCGCACCGCCATTATTCATACGTAAACTACGTGCTATAATAACACTTTATCAGTAGTAAATACAAAACGGAATATAGCTCATAACTAGTTACGATAAGATTCTCTGATAAAAACTACGAAAGGTAACAAAAGAATTGGCTAATGGTGTAATTTCAGACGACACAAACAGCTTATCAGTGAACGATATATATTATAATTTTCTTACGTCACAATAAGGAGCAAGGTCGAAAGAGTTTGTCTGGTAATTACTGTTCTGATTGGCGGGAGAACAGCAGTGTATCAAAAAGAAACAGTACCTTCTCATAAACTAAACAAATTCATTGATTAAAATACACAAAGATTTATAAATTCCGTATTGTAGTCAGCTTCTGAGCATGGTCTGTGTAAATCGAGCGCAAAAAAACAGCTTAAAGTACAGCTTCAAAAACGACTAAATTGATTGATTTTAAATCAGTCGCAAACAACACAGAATATAAAATACTGAAGGTAGAAACATTAAGTTTAGTGGTTAACTAGTAAACTACGAGCAAAACTTATACGTAAAAAGTACACGCTAACAGCAAGAATGTGGGATTTATCAATAGTTCTATAGTACGGTTTCCCGTGTAGGTACATTTTGCCATCGATTTTCTCGATAAACGCATGCGGGGTCTTGTTTGTTTACCATAACTGTCTCAATTACCTCAATATGTTTACTGAATGCTGCTGCGTGGGCTTGTCATTAAGAATAAGGTGAACTGACGTGTGACAACGTTATGACGATCTAAACAAACGTATAATTTATTTAAAAGATCATTTACAACATGTACATTAAAAGGTTTTGAGCCTGTAACGATAAGGCTGTAAAAAACAATATAAATAAAATGGTAAGAGTGTACTTGTAAGTATTTTTTGCCGTAGCTTTGGTGAGTACGCCGGATTGCATTCTAGCTAACGGCAACATACTCCGACGTCTGTTATGTCTCGGTAAATGCAAGGTAGTAGTAGGTACTATAACAGCATCTATCGATTGTGTGGCCGCCATGTCACCTCTTCAACCATTTAATTTCATTCTCAACAATTGGGGCATGTTCTAAGGTTTTATATAAATAGATAGCGTTCCAAAATCTGACATAAACAAGGTTTGAGAGTTCGAGATCAAAGCTAAGTACCATTTGAGCTTAAAGGTCACTAATGGACGTAAGAGGCGTGGCGCTTCGCAATATACGGAGTCAAAGGGATAATTGGAGCACTATGGGACCAATTCACTGGAAGAACTCTTTTGGAAAATACAAGCGTTATTGTGACCTCCTTATATTTTGTCTTCTACTTTCTCAGTACAAAAGAAAGTGACACCAAAATTGGAAAATAAACAGATTCCTATAAACAATAGTTGAAGATGAATCAGATTGCAGGAAGGCATCTCTTTTGGAAAGATAAACCTTATTAAGACCTCTTTTAAGTTTTCTCTATTGTCACGACACGATACAAATGAAAGAGACAGAACGGTATAATAATTGCAAAAGGCTGTAATTTAAAAAGGTTCCTTACAACAGTCAAAGAAACATAAGATCGCAGGAAGGGAAGTCCTTTGGAAGATAAAGGCGTCATATGAATATATGTAGTATGTATTTAAATAATGATAATAATGGTATATCATCTCTCCCGTCTGAACATCGAATCGTAAAAAGGGATAGATAGACTTTCCAAAATAAATTAAGGTCAAATATATTGACTTCAAGTATATATTCGTAGCGCGGACTCCATATACAAATATTATTTTCATAATGTGACCTTTTATGTTTTGTCCTCTATTGTCACCATTCAATAGAAAGAGACAGCAAATCATAACAATCGCAAAAAGGCTGCAATTGAAACAGGCACCAATTAACAAAGGTTTCTATGAACAATAGTTATTGAAGAAACATCAAATTATAAACTGTGATCTTATCAATGATAATATATTCGTAATGGGTAAAATAACAGAAAAACATAAAGAAGATTTGCCGTTATTTCCTTATCAATGCAGGCACTTAGACAAACAACACCTAGTCCACGATAACTTTGAGTCGATACATAAATAGAGGTAGTAAGCAGAACGAGCGCTCGGCTCGAACATAGTATAATTACCTCACATGGTTACGTGTTATGCGAATAACAAAATATGCAGCTGCATATCGTGCTGGCCTACAAAAAAGCAATAAGAACACTGTTGAAATAACGAACTGTATGATAAAACTAATGGGCATAGAAAATAGTGTGCAGTAGTTTTCAAAGCGTAGGAAAATGGTACATTCTAAGAAAACTAACGTCAAAGAAGCATAATATAAATCATTCTAAAGGAACAGAAACGCCCTCTGGTTATAACAACATCATGAAGCTGAAGAGTTTGTTTGTTTGAAGCGGTAATCTCAGGAACAGATCCGAATTGAAAAATTATTTGACTGTTGGATAGCCCATTTATCGAGAAAGGGTATAGGCTATATAACATCACGCTACGACCAATAGGAGAGGAGCAGCAATGAGAAATGTTGCAAAAACGGGGAAAATTTATGCAGACGAAGTTGCGCGGGACAGCTTGTAGATTATAAGTGTAAATACTTACTACTTACTACTATGTATCTCATTTTAAGTGCACTATGTTCTTATAAGAAATAAATGTCTTTAAACCTAAACCTAATATAAAGCTGAAGACTTTGTATGGCTGTCTGTTTTAACGAGTTTGTTTGTGAAATTTGTTATGCTTAGCATAAGGCTGCCTGTCCATTAAAACAAAGCGAGGCCGCGGAGCGGAGAAATATTAACCAATAGGATCTGTCCACTGGAGCCAATTAACTAGTGGACAGATCCTATTAGTTCATATTTCTCCGTTTCTCTGCTCCGCAGCCTCGCTCCACTTCAGCGGAGGGGCAGCGTAAAGCTGAGGACATAGTCTCTTTTGAGCCACTGACGCAAATAAAATTTCAATTTAAACAGTTCTCTAGTTACGATCTATTTTGGAAACGTCTTTTCGAGAATTGCTTGCTTAGTTTAAAAGCTTTTAAAAAAAAACACCCCGACCGAAGCTCGGTCGGTCACCCACCTAGTAAGATTAACGTGTGTAACTGTCTGTGTATGTGTCACTATGTATGTGAGTGTCTGTCTGAGAGAATGGTTCGGTGTAACGAAGTAGGTGAGTGTCTGTTTGTGACAGGGAATCCCAAAGTTTTAATATAGGTACCTGACGAAACACCTAACTTTTATTTTATAAAACACCAAGTTTATGTAGCAAATGTCCAGCTATGAGAGTTCTCATTTTATATGGGTTACCAAATTCACGTAGACAACACATTGGAATCATCCAACGTGGTTTTTTTCCAAATTTTTTAACATATATTTCGCGGAATCCTGGTAAGTTTTCTACAGAACCTCTGGGTTCCATGGAACCCTATTTAAGAAATGCTGGTCTATGGCACGCCCAAATAGATAAATGGATTAGGATGCGATTTTATATTTTAATAAAAACATGATTATATTCAAAGCCGATATTATGCATGTATTTTAAAGTTAGTTTAATGCTCTGCAATTTGAGAAAGTTTCAATAATGTCATTTATTCGTTTTATTTTTTCTGGATAAATATTTTAAAGAAATCACAATAAGATAATGTATCATTTAAGCTACAATATATATTATGTTCGTTTAATAATTTTGTTAAAATATTTCAATAAAAAAATCACCTATCAGAAACGAATCGCATTGCATGACAACATGTTTTGTCATGAAATGCGATTCGTATCTGATAGGTGATTTTTTTAGACAAGAACAATCTTGTCTATACGTCCATTGACTGTAGACCATCTGTAAACCTAGACCGTGCCATCCCTTTCAATTAAAAAGTAAATATTGAGTGCAAAGCGTGAAAGAGAGACAAAACTCGTGCAGCCTTTGACAGATATTGTCCACAAAGTAGCGTTGTCTCTTTCTAAAGAGTGGTCCATTGACGTAGAGACCAGGACTGCAACCTCACAAAATTGACCACTCTCTAGAAAGAGTTAATTTTGTGAGGTTAAGGCGTAGTTCTGGTCTCCACGTCAATGTATGCCTACGTCTTATTTCGTCTATGAAAATAGCAGATTCTTCAATAGAGATTAATGTTACGAATTTGTAGTACATCAACTTTTTCACAACCGAATTTTTGCAGCAATTGTAAATCGTTGACAGATTAGTTGACATTACTTGTGTTTCAAGTAAATATTATATTCAAGTAAGTATCTTATTATTTATTAATATAACATGTAATACATTACGTAAAAAGAGAAATAAAGCTTATTATTATTATTGAAGTTAATAAAATGATAAATGAGGGCATCAGTTCTGTACATGACAATTTTTAAGTAGGCGAATCGCCCTAATAAATAAAGCGCTCAACCTTAACCTTTTATAACATACTAGCTGTGCCCCGCGGTGTTACCCGCGGCTTATTAGCCTATGTGTTAATCCAGGGTGTCAGCTAACTCCATACTAAATTTTACTAAAATCGCTCCAGCCGTTTAGACGTGAAGAAGTAACAAACATACACACCCACATACTCACAAACTTTCACCTTTATAATATTAGTATGAAGTATGATTTTCTTGATTTGTTTCTGCTACAACAATATTCGACATTTAAAATGACTTTTTAAATTTGAATAGTTGCCACTATTCAAACTTAAAAAGTCATATTTTATAAAGACGACTCCCGCAGTAGGGTACCTACAAGCCCTGTGTCGCGGGGGACTTTAGAAACATACAAGTCACGGACACAAAGTACACCCAGAATCGGAACAACAATTTGTGGCTCACACACAAGTGGTGTCCCGTGTGGGAATCGAATCCACTACCTCATGCGTAGCAGGTGGATACACTCCCACCGCGCCACAGAGGCAGTCAGTGTTATTTACACAAAATATGTATGTTTATGAATTCTATTATTTGAGTCATGAAGCGGTCAAAAGTGGGTCCAAATGGTTCGTGTAAACATACACAGGGGTACTACCCGCCAGTATCCTTGAACTTGGCTTACACGCTCCAGCGTGTCTAGATAACATTATTTATTTATATAACACAAAATCGGTTCACTAGTTTTTGTGTAGGAGTAAGGAAGAGTATATATTTGAGCATTTGCTAGAGCATTACAATGTAATGTAACGTTCTTACAAATGGTACAATACAGGCAAAGGCTCAGTTTCCTAAAGTATCTCCATGTCATGTAACGATCTTGCGAATGCTCGGCGCTATATTACAGGTAAATGCTGTAAGGCGAGTGAACATTTACCTGTAACATTTCTTTCTGTCTTGCATATACTCCCGTCACTTTTCGTGCCTTCGCTCGATAAAACGTTACACCAAAATGCTCGTTGGTTTTCAAAATCAGGTTGTAACAAAACACGAGCGTCATTTTCGAAGTGCGGTTCTAGTACATTTAACAACAGTGAATGCTCGACGTTCTGTTACTAGTAAATTCTCAAATGTATACTCACCTTAACAAACATCCATCCACCCTCTTTCCAATCCTTTAATATTTGCAAGATCATTACAATGTAATATAACGTTCTTACGAATGGCACAATACAGGCAAATGCTCAGTTTCCTAAAGTGTTTCCATGTCATGTAACGTTCTTGCGAATGCTCGGCGCTGTATTCGACGTAATTACAGGTAAATGCTGTAAGGCGTAAGGTAACAAACATCCATCCACCCTCACAGTTTTCGGGTTTATAATATTTACATTGCACAGTTCATCGGTTTTTCATCATACATCAGATGTTAAAATTGTTTAGGCAGTAGAATATGATTTTAGCGTTGAATGATTTTTCGTTCAATAAATGTCAATTTGTTATACAAGAAATTTGAATCATGTAAATAAGTCTCGTGATATACTTTCCCTGATGAATTATGCGGCTACGTCAAACCTCGAATGTTCCTTCGAATTTGTTTTACCCTACGTTTATCTCATAAGCTTCATCTATAACTATACTTCTATAGTATACTAGCTGTGCACGCGGTGTTACCCGCGGTTCATTAGCCTATGTGTTAATCCAGGGTGTCAGCTAACTCCATACCAAATTTTATTAAAATTGCTCCAGCCGTTAAGAGGAGAAGTTACAAACATACACACTCACATACTCACAAACTTTCGCCTTTATGATATTAGTGTGATTATTATTATAGTAAAATTATAAAGAGGAAATATTTGTATTATTGTATGTAACGAATAATACAGGACCGATTTCAAAAATTCTTTCACCAATAGAAAGCTACAATACGGGGAGTACCTAACATAGGCTATACTTTATTGTCCAAAAAAAATATAAGATCACTACGAAAACTGCAATAATGTAATAACTCAAGGTATAAAAAACTACGATATGACACCCGTGCGAGACCGAGACAGACAAGACGCTCCTATAACATGTTAACGCTAGAACAATATGGAGGGCGAATAAAAGGCGTGTTAGCAAATAAACGCTGCGGGTCAATTCTCGTATTTAAAGCAGTGCAGTTGCAGTTCAGTTGCAGTTAAGTTTCGATTAAAATGGCCATTTTCGTATTCTTGTAATTTTGGGATCAATCTTAAAAACCCTAGCTGACCGTAGGTACTAGAATGTCGTTATTGCGCTCTCGAGACGCATACTTGACGCAAGCGTATTTGAGATCAATCCCAAAGGTAAAATTATCTTTAAAAAAAAAAAGAAGGCCGTTTTAATCGAAACTTCGAATTAAAGCAGTTGCAGTTATGCAACTGCTTTAATTACGTGAATTGATCGGCTGGTCATCTGAACGCAGGCTTATTTTATCCTGAGACCTATTTAACTCGATGCAATGTTCTTGGCTCTATCAATGTCAAAAGGAAAATGTATGTGACATCTATTGTTTTCCCTATAGCTATTGTTATAAATATTAAAGCGCTTAGGTCGAAACAAACACAAATATTGTGACACATCTTGTAAATGACGTAACTTAGACGAATAATGTTCCTCAAAGAGGCTCAATTTAATACAATCTATACTAATATTATAAAGCTAAAGAGTTCGTTTGGTTTTTTTGTTTGAACGCGATAATCTCAGGAAGTAAAGATACGAATTAAAAAATTATATAACTGTTGGATAGTCCTATTTATAACATCACGCTACGATCAATAAGAGCGGAGCAGCATTGAAAAATGTTGCAAAAACGGGGAAAATTTACGCAGACGTGAGAGTGCGCGGGTCAGCTAGTTCAAAACATATCTTGTTGGACACGGTTCTATATACAATTGTAACTAGTTACAATATTAAGTAAACTAGAATTCAAGAGGAAACTGAAATGAATATTGTGTTGAAGTATCCTCCGTACAATTTCCTCAGCATTACGAAGGTAACATTATTAAAACATCTAATTTTTGTTAAAGATTCCTTCTATACAAATCGGCCAAGTGTGAGTGGTACTCGCGCACCGAGGGTTCCGTATATGTGCAACTATCCCTGTTGCGCGAGTACATACCACTCGCATTTTTTGATTTTTGTTATCATCCGTGATTTTTTTCTCCGGGCCTACTCGGCAGGTTTGCCTCTGGTTGCGGTTGACTTTTACAAACACAAAGTATACCCGGACTCAGTACCAACACTTATGGAAAGGTCTGTTCCGTGACGGAATCGAGCCCACAACGTCTTGCACAGAAGTCTTGTATACTCTACTAGCCGTCCCGGGCAACTAATTTTTCCCGTTTTTGTAACATTTCTCATTGCTGTTCCGCTCCCATTGGTCGCAGCGTAATGTTATATAGCCTTTCTAGATAAATGGGCTATCTAACAGTGAATATTTTTTTCATTCGGATCAGTAGTTCCTGAGATTACCGCGTTTAAACAAACAAACAAACTCTTTAGCTTTATAATATTAGTATAGATAACAGTGGCGGAGGGTTCTTAGAACACGATGACTTTCGGTTTCCCTTTGGATTGTAGTTACTTAGTATTATAAGTACAAACCAACATGTTCAGCAACGTATATTTTTGTATCGGTTTACCTCACATTTTTTTAACCCTTCGCCTCTGCTCTATAACACCGAGGCAACGTGTCAAGCTCCCTCTACACGATGACATATATATGGTCATCTCGATCGCACTTAGTGAGTTAGTGGCCACTATTGTCGTGGCAAAGGCAATCAATTTACAGGCCATTGCCACTATATCCTGGTTTTCCAACCCGTGGGCATTTACCCCCGTGGGAGTAAAACTGCAATTATTTGGGGGTATTGAAGGTGGTATAAACTCCCCTCTTCCACCGGCGGTATCGAATTAATATTAAGTCGTGCGAGCTGCTCACAGGAGTTAATGTTAGTATTCTGTATTCATTTGCATCCTCCCTTACCCGTAGGAACCACTGCACAATACCCTCTTCAAGTCTACATGATGGGCCATCAAGCTGGACCATCACGATGACCCATCGTGTAGAAGCATCAGCGCCATCAGTATGAAAAGTGTGTGACGTAGGTATAAAACGGTTTTGTTATTCTTGGCTATAAATTATTATTGAACCGTTTACGTCACAGCGGTCGCAGGTGTCACATCTCAACATAAGTTCACCGAATTACCCTCAGCATTTTCTTCAGTGTCATTAATGCCAGGTAATACCACGTTTAACCATGATTATACTTCAAGTTATAAATTAGGGAGTCCACGCTATGAATATCTACTTGAAGTCAAAACATTTGACTTTGATGTAAAATCATCTGAGTATTTAAGACGCTTAACAGAATCACCATTTCAAACCATGAATGGGAGAAGTTGTCTCTGAGACAAGCCAAGAGAGGGGATTTAACTTTTTTTTTAAAGACAACTCCCGCAGTAGAGTAGGTACAAACCCTGTGTCGCGGGGGATTTTCCAAACATTTAATTGGAGTCGCGCCATAACGTTAATTTTAAGTCGTTTATGGTGCGAGTGCCCGCGGAACATCTGTCCACCTTCATGAAGGAAGACCTTTGGCCGAAAGGTGTCGCATACCGACGATTTCGTGGCAGGTTACGCGACACCTCGCAGCGAAACACGACGCCGTCGCCGCTGTCTCGTGCTTAACTTTGTGTTTAGTTTTTTATTAAATATGTATTAGTCTAATAAGTTTTCTATTTATGTATTTGTATAATATGGGCCTTAGTAGCCTGAAAATAAATGGTTATTATTAATACACCCAGCAGTCGTACACACTCCCACTGCGCCAACAAGGCCACTTTAAAATGATTATGCGACTATCTTGTTCAAATTTGAATTAAGTATGTGATGTGGTTGGCAAATATTTGCAAATGTTAAACGACTAAGTAGCTGACTTTCGGCAGTTCCATTGCAGGATCCATATACCTACATATTTCTAAGACATCTGGACATTGGCCCATAGATAAGAAATAAATATCATAAAGCTGGAGAATTTGTTTGTCTGGTTGAACGCGATAATCTCTCTCAACTTCTGGTTCGATTTAAAAAATCATTTAGTGTTGGATAGCCCATTTATCGAGGAAGGCTATAGGTTACATAACATCACGCTAAGACCAAAAGGAGTTGAGCATCAATGAAAAATGTGGCAAAAACTGAGAAAAATAACTCAGACGAAGTAACGGTGGGTTAGATAGTGTCAAATATTTTGACTTCTATTTGGCACTTACAGAGTGTACTCCATTTAGATTTTAGATAGGTAGGTATGATCTATATACATGTAACAGACGGGTGTGGTCAGATCTGCATATGTAACGTCCAGTTTTCCTTATATGTACGAGGAGTATAAACTATTGAACCGTTTAGGTTACGGCGCCACACAGGTGTGTCATCTTGACGTAAGTAACTTCGGCTGTTTATACAATCTACTTCGTATCAAATAATAATAACATTCTGACGTCATCCTGTCTCCGTACTGCTCGACGAATAAACCGTAATTTTTCTTATACCGTAGTATATTCAGAAAGAAACGTAATTACTTAGCGATCCCCTTACTACGGTACATTATAGTAAACACTGCGTGCGTGTGATTCATTAAAGTAATTGTTTTCTGTACATAGCACAAAAATGTAATACAAACGCATAGCAACGTTTTACTCTTAAAACATGATTTCAAAAAGTTTACTAGCAATGAGGTCATGCATTACAAGAATGCCTTTTAATCCATTCCATTGCTAACATTAAAAAACCCTGACACGTGAGGCAAAAAGTTGATTATTTTCAAAACCACTTAATGTATTTGGGATGATGACTGCAGTGAAAATAAATACATTTTCAGTGATCAGTAACGTCATAATGAGATCTGAATAAATGTGTTACTCCACAATTATACGTCTGTAAAAAATTATAATCATCAAATCAAATAAGTACTAAAAGTATGTAATGATAAGAATTTTCCTTTTTTTTTGTTTTGATCCTGAGTATTCCATACAATCTATACTAATATTATAAAGCGGAAGAGTTTGTTTGTTTGCTTTGTTTGTTTGTTTGTTTGTTTAAACGCGCTAATCTCAGGAACTACTGGTCCGATTTGAAAAATTCTTTTGTTGGATAGCCCATTTATCGAGGAAGGCTATAGAACATCGCGCTACGACTAATAGGAGCGGAGTAGCGACGTGAAATGTTGCAAAAACCGGTAAAATTTACGCATACGAAGTTGCGCGGGACAGCTAGTTTTCTATAAAGCGTGTCGTTTTGACGCGCAACTTATTTCAATGCTGCTCCGCTCCTATTGGTCGTAGCTTGATGTTATATTGCCTATAGCCTTCCTCGATAAATGGGCTATCCAACAGTAAAATATTTTTTCAATTCGGACCTGTAGTTCCTGAGATTGTCGCGTTCAAACAAACAAACTCTTCAGCTTTATAATATTAGTATAGATAGATAAGCTCCATAAAAAATATGTCAAAATTCTATCTGTAGCAGCCAAATCAATCGATAGATAAATTTTTAAAAACGGCCTACCTACCTAGACAAAGCAAGTTTCATAAATCGCGTGCTTGGGCAACGACCACTTTGTTTCACGGTGTTCCTAGATGTTCCGAGACCACGTGTACATGAACGATGTCTATGTTTGAGTTGCCAAGCAAAGGTAATACCCCGCTTTACACGAGGGATACGTTCCGGAAAAAATCGCGTTAACTGAAATTCGCGTATATCGAGGTTATGATTAAACATAGTCAAAATTTAGTACAAAAAAATACAAATCATTTTAATCAATCACTTTAATTCTGTGAACATTTTATGCAATACATACTATTAATTTTTTTTTACGGAAAAATACATCTATTGTCTTTTGGGTAGCGTTTTTTTTACGTTCTTGTAAAATACATTCATAACACCCAACACTGTTTTTAATTGTTTGACACACGGTCAAGACACGGTCATCATTTTTGTCTATACTTTGCAATACGTCCAAACTTATATATATATACAATATGTTAAAAAATCGCGTTATAATGAAACCGCGCATAACGGGGTCGCGTAAAGCGGGGTATTACTGTAAGAATGTATAAATCTTGCCTTGTGTTCTAGGTGTTTTGTGCTTTTACGGAACTTAGCGTTTAGGCGTTTTATATCTAGAAATGTAACCTCACGACATTCAACTTTGTCAACACTAAATTAAAAAGAAAAGGAGTCACGTATTTCAAAGATTACGTACAAAAACAGCACAATAGTGACATTGATGCAATGTTTCCAACGATAATCACAACAATCGATTCTTGCTGGTCGGCACGTTTCCCTACTTTTTAACATTTTTGCTCTAAAAAATTAAATAATGTACCGACAGCAACCAAATTCGCTAAACATATCAAGTTAAATATTATTTTAAAAGACAATAGGATGGGCACAATGGATTTCTAAACGACCGCGTGAGAAGGAGGGTAATGTTTTTCGGGCGTGTTTATTATGTCCATTTTTTGGCACGCTGTAAACCCCTTATAGCTTGATGGATTTAATCATGATGAGGTGTCGTCGAAAACGAATCCAATTCGTCTCAAATAAGATAGAAACTTTGATAATTTAGCTTGTTGATACTGTAAAAAGCAAACATCATAATCCTCCTGTCCTAATCCTTATCTTAACTTATTTTGGTTCGAAGCAATATTTTTTATCCTTCCAAATAGGTTAAAGCCATATCAGCTTTTGTACAATTCATCCTTCTTTTCTTAAATTTGCCTCCAGATAATTATAATATGTTTTTGTCTGTGTGAAAATTTTTGACGTTCCATAAGCGTCTGCATTTTTTTTTTAAATTTGAATATGCTGGCATTTTGTAAACCAGTATAATAATGAATAATGTTCAAGGACTTTCGTTGCTAACCTTACCAGCACTTGTGGCAATACGGATTATACTTATTTTTTAGTATGGACCATTGTGTGGTAAAGACAAAGAGATATGTTTTTAAGAACGTTATTTAGAATAGGACATTAATTATATAACATGGTTTAACATTTTATACAATGTGGTTAGGATTTTGTTGACAGGATACAGAGATAACTTCCTCGTCCCATCATACACAATGACAGTGCGAAAGAAGTTTTATACAAACGAGCTCAAACAACGCACACATTGACGCCTTTTACGGAATCTCAGACCACTTCGGAACACCAATTTTATAAGACAACTCTCGCACTGTACAAGCCCTATGTTGTCACGGGTGATTTTACAAAAATTGCAACACGCAATGGATGGCACCGGAATCGAACCCGATTACCTTTTGCTAGGGCTACCCCTAGCACACCCACTGTGCCACTCAGGAAAACACGTTAGTTTAGTGGTAAGGTCTAAGTCAAAGCCGTCTTGGTCGGTACCACAATCATGTCAGATGTTCATATGTTAACGCGTTTCAAATGGGGAGCACGGTGCGTTGACATTCAGATCTTTGCCAAACAAGGAGGTAGATAACACTGATACTGTTATGGGCCGTGACACTACGCATGACCTGCTCGTCTCTTCATTTCGTTGTACATAAAAAAAAACAGGACAAGTGCACAAGTACAAATTTGTAGGTATATAAGCTAAAGAGTTTGTTTGTTTGTTTGAACGCGGTAATCTCAGGAACCTCAGCTTCGAATTAAAAAAAAAAGATAGCCCATTTATCGAGGAAGGCTAGAGGCTATATAACATGACGCTACGACCTATAGGAGCAGAGCAGCAATGAAAAATGTTGCAAAAACGGGGAAAATTTACGCAGACGAAGTTGCACGCGGGACGACTAGTACTCTATACATATAGAACTTTCTTACACTACTTATACAAAAATAACAATATAAAAGATAAATTATCAGCACAATGCATTAAAATCTAGGTTGTTTACCTTAGCTATGTCGACAAACTAAGATATTGTTTACATTAATTTTTTCAAAGTAACGTAAATATCTCAAATCATATTATATTACCTGTAAGTACGTACAAGACAAGAAAAAAAAAAGATTAGCAAAACGTTATACATGCAAAATAGCTAATAAAAATAAAAATATCTTATATTATTATTATATAGTAGGTACAGCGGGCATAAACGGCCGTATCTTTTTTAAACATAGAAGTTAACATAGAAGTTTGATTAGACTGTCTCTGTGGCACGGTGGGAGTGTGTCCGACTGCTACGCAAGAGGTCGTGGGTTCGATTCCCACACGGGACACCACTTGGTGTGATCTACAAATTGTTGTTCCGAGTCTGGGTGTACTTTATGTCTGTGACTTGTATGTATGTTTGTAAAGTCCCCCGCGACACAGGGCTTGTACCCTACTGCAGCAGTCGTCTTTTTTAAAAGAAAAAAAGAAAAGATTTTATCACAGCTTCAAGGGACTGTAGACTAGAGAGTATATGGTTTTGATTTCACTTGATATCGCCACGCGTTCATGAGATAAAGGGTCTTTACAGACGGAATGACGGGCAGACACCAATGTGATCCTATTAGGGTTCCGTTTTTCCCTTTGAAAAACGGTAATCGCACTATTTGTCCAGTAAGCGAATCAATCGCGCATAGTTGTTGATTAAACTGTAACTGCCAGTCTAGTATTCACCATTATGTTAGTCATCGATTGTTTAACTATCTTGTTAGTATATTTATACAAGTACCGAAAATATCCGATGTGAACAATATAATATACTGCTAAACACATAGTCTATTCCTAGTTTACATCTAGGTATATCTATACTAATATTATAAAGCGGAAGAGTTTGTTTGTTTGTTTGTTTAAACGCGCTAATCTCAGGAACTACTGGTCCGATTTGAAAAAATATTTTTTTGTTGGATAGCCCATTTATCCAGGAAGGCTATATAACATCGCGCTACGACTAATAGGAGCGGAGTAGCGACGTGAAATGTTGCAAAAACGGGGGAAATTTACGCATACGAAGTTGCGCGGGACAGCTAGTGTACTAATATTATAAAGCTGAAGAGTTTGTTTGAACGCGATAATCTCAAAAACTACTGGTTCGAATTGAAAAAATATTTTACTGTTGGATAGCCCATTTATCGAGGAAGGCTATATGCCATATAACATGACGCTACGACCAATAGGAGCGGAGCAGCAATGCAAAATGTGGCAAAAATAGAAAAAAAAATTATGCATACGAAGTTGCGCAGGTAAACTAGTCTTTTAATAATTATAATAATAATATCTTGGGACAGCGCACACAACGTCATCTGATCCCAAACTAAGAAGAGCTTGTATTATGGAAACCAGACAACTGAAAGAGTAATAAACTCCGTCGCAAACTTGACGTTCGTTCCCACTTGTCGGGTGTCGTATCCGTATAAAAATCGTGTCTCCGACTGTATGATATTAAATGTGATGGGTATCTTATTTCCGTCTTTTGCAGGCAGGTATTTTTAATATTTTTTATTTATTTTTAAATACGTTGTTTTTTTAGCATTCTCTTATTGCAAATTACATTTAAATATTTAAGTTAATATTATATTTGTTATCAGAGTTTAAAATCCTATATTTTGATACCTCACTCGATAGGTATTGAAGATATATATTTTTAAACATAAGTTATAAGTATTGGCGCCAAATTTACGCTATTTCATTTTCGAGTCAAAGTCAAATACCCAGTGTCACTCTCACAACTAAGACGAATCTAGCGACACCTCTCAAGCTAAAATCCATCAAGCCGTTTAGGCTCTAGGGCGTGCCTAAGAAATATACATTCGAAAATCATAACCCTCCTTCTAGCGCAATCTGGTAAAAAGTACAAATAATCAATCTTTTTATTTTGACAGTTATTATTGATATATTTGCACAACGAAATACAATTTAGTTGCATTTTTTTTGCAAGAACAAGCCTTTGTGTGACAATCTGAATTAATCTGATGTCTATTTACAGGACTGAATCAATAATTTTGCCAATGGTCGCCGTTTTATGAAAACGCTTATGTGTGGTCCTTGTAGATGTACGATGAGGTTAATGTGTCAACTAATAGCGCTAATGACTGAGCTAGTGAAATCAGTTCTTATGAATAGTCTGCTCGTCCGAACGTGCTGTAGAAAGTATGAAACAGCGAGTCATGACGTCATAACGTAATAATTTTGTACAGGTGTAGATGCTATTAAGTAATTTGTGTTATTAACAAATCATTTTGTAACTGAAACATCGATTTTAAATCATTTTAATTTTTTTAATGTAGAACCAAATGAGTTCAAGATTAATTAAAGAACCATATCGGGCGGTGAACGTTAGACCAGTAATGTCAATAGGGTATTTTACTATACTTACTTATTGAGATAGTTTAGGTAAAACGCAGCCCGAAAATGTAACAAAGACTAATAAAGTAACTAAATAAATTTTAAAATTTAATTCAAAGTTTTCAGTTTTGTTAATCTTGTTTTATAACACCATGAAATAGTAGCCGCCATGTTACTACGTCATACTGCTGTGTAAACTAAAAAGTATCAACTGTCAACTGATCGGCGTAATTGTCATACAAAATGTCAATGTCACCACATTTGTTTACACAGCCAACTGACGTCATTACCACAGAGAAATATGGAGTCCACTGCGTCCAGCGTTTTCGTCAGATTACGCGGGAAATTTAAAAACGAAAAATTTAAATGCATTTTTATGACACTTATCGGTTGAATAAAAAGTTTGTGTTTTTTTTTAGTGGCAATTTACCACTATAGAATTTAATTGAGACACTTTTCAAAAATGGGTGCAATACCATATTCTGTCGATTTTTGACATCCCACCATAAGTTGTGAACGCAGTGTGAGGAGCTCGTCATCTGAACATCATTGCAACCCAACATAAATTGTCCAAGACGACTTTCCATACTAAATGGTTCTTATCGTCTATTCTTGTAAAGTCTTTATAATGTAGGACTATGTTATCGACTTCCTCCTAAGCCTAGAAGAAAACCACGAATACGATGGTGGTCTAAAGAAAGACGTCAAGAAAATTGCAGGGACGAATTGGATTTTGATGGCGCAAGAACGTTAAAAATCACGAAATCTGAAAGAGTCTTACTAGAAGATGTTATTACCTACCTGTTGGCAAGTGATGAATAGTGCCGCCCACACGAAGATGCCGGCGATGCCCTGCGCGGCTGAGGTCTGAAGAAACATGGTCTGGTCGTGAGGGACCTCTTTTATCGTTTGTGCTGTTACGTTGATGGTCTCCGTCGAACTCATCCTGCGAACAAAAACGTCCAAGTTTACAAATCATCTTCTTCTGTTCTTGTCTGGTAACCATTACTGACAGGCTGATCTATCAAGACAAAGCTCAAACCACTGAACGTACGCAGATAGTTATTATAACGTAGAATTTATTTTCCAAAATTCACCCCCTAAGGGGATGACATGGTGGTTCAAAATATATAAATATAAAAGCAAAACCGTAACTGAGTAATCTATCTACGCAAAGCTCTAACCACTGGACGTATTGGTAATAGTTAGTATTCTTTGGTATTGGGTTGAAATATGGCACACAGAGAGTTACTACGACTACTATTCGCATCTACTAAAAAAGTTTTTTTGTGAAATATAAACCCCTAAAGCAAGGTTCTACAAACTGGATTGTAAAAGTTATCAGAGCTCCGCGTAAAAAAAAATGAATTATCTACCAAGAAATGATCATAAGTGAACATTTCGTAAAAATGCACCCCCCTCGTTTCATGGGATTCCATAAAATAAAAGGTATTATTTGGTGGATGTTCCGATATGTATAGTAATATAATGAAAATATAATACATATTACGGGTCTTAATCGCGTGATAATTTAAGGTAAATACCTTGTTTTTGCCCGTGACCATGGTCGTCGCACACTGTCGAAACGTCGGGCAAAAACAAGGTTTTTCACAATTAAGATTCGTAATATATATATATATATATCTATATATATTCATAATGTGTACCTACAAATCGCGAAAGTTTATCAACCTTATGCAAAGTTTAGAATCCATGCCCTAAAGTGATAAAAATCAAACAAATCGCATGCAAAGCCACGAAGAAAAACTAGTAAGTGATATAGGCTAAGTGGAAATTCGAGAGAAGTATAACGAATTAGCAAATTACGTAGTTCATCTATTATGGAAGCTTTAATTACGTGAAGAAGTAGGCACTCTTTTGCTGGCAATTTTCAAAGCTTTATTTTACTAACAATAGAATCTTAGCAAATTATAATTAAAGTAGTGAACTGTTTGATTTGTTATGATTTCGTATTATACAACGAAAATTACTTTAGAAATCAGTTATTTACAATTAGGTAAGTATTTCTAAGAAATCAGTTTGGTTTTCATTCGATAAATACCTGCTTTGTTACAGACTGTTAATTGTTTCAACAATTTCATTGATCTTAGAAAATATAGAAAACAATACGTATTTCTTTGACAAATTCTATTTAATAATATTTACGCATTTATCAAAGACCAATGAATTGATGTTGATCTAAATTTACCTTCACAATAAGTATATTATCTATTGTAACAGAGTTTGTTTAAATTCCAGTATAAAATATTATTGTTCTATCTATAGATCGGTTGTTGTTACAAGGCCTGCGTATAACAATGTGGTATTAAAACAATAAAATAGCATCCCAGGGGCATTTAACTAATCAAATCATTGTGGTTCTGACCACTACTTGTATATGAGTACTTATGTTACAGTTAGAGTTGTTTTTTTCGGCAAAATTGCAACCAACCGTGTAACGGCGCGTTCCCACTGTCGTGCGTGACGATTAATATATCGTTCGGCGAATGTGTCTCTGGCTGTTTCCATGTAACGACTGTCGTGCTAGCCGGTCTGACAATATGTCGTCACGCAAAATTGTCGTGGATGACAGTAAATCGTGTCGTCCTATATGTGAACACCTCTATTTAAATACACATACCACGACGCTTTAAACGACGTCTGTCGTAGCGACATAGCGGGAACGCGCCCTAATTCGCCCTCACCCAGATGAAATAAGTGCAGGCGCGGATCCAGGGGGGAATAGGGTCAATCGCCCCTCTAGACTCAAGTAAAATAGCTTGTTTTGGGGTAATTTGAGAAATTTGACACTAAACCCTCCTCCCAAGGGCCGGTTTGCCGATGTTGAATCAAATGCAACCCCCCCCCCCCTTCCCGATTTGACACTAAACCCTCCTCCGAAGGGCCGGTCTGCCGATGTTGAATCAAATGCACCCCCCCCTTCCCGTCATGCGACCGACTCACACTTCGCCAGTTAAGTCAAATTGCCTCCACCCCCCCTAGAACGAAGTTCTGGATCCGCGCCTGATTAAGTGCACCATTAAATGCACGCAATGCACCCATTCAAATAAGGAACCTCACAAGAGTGCCTTAAGTCTACCAAAATTCGAATTTATATTATAAATCAGTATCACAATCACTAGGTACATATTATAAGTCTCTTGCCGGGTCTGTCTGCATGTCTGTAGCATGTTAGGGATGTTCACGATAATTTTAAAGACTACACAACGGATTTTCATGCGGCTTTCACTTCACTATCATTCAGATATTTTTTCAGATGGAGTCGGATGGTTTATTTGTATCCGAGGCGAGGGAAAACAATCAAATGTCACAGACACAGAAGGAAAACAGTCTGCGAGAATAAACAGACCAAAGACAACAACAGAGCTACCACTAGCCTTATAGCATGCTAAAAAAGCTTGAAGCATGGTTTGAAATTAACAATACAAATCACCAAAGACTTCCAGAGAAGAATACTCAAACAAAACTTAATTGCACGACGTCGTAGTCTCCTGCTGTTACAGTTACTTTAACGTGAATAGCAGTGACAGAAATACTTTAAGATAATTAGTTTTGTTTGTTAATAGCAACAGGTAATGATGATAGCGAACTTTTAGAGGTCGTAGAAGTAAACAAGTAAGTAAATCTCCTATTGATTTAAAGATATTGCAGGACAAAAGTAACTTTGACCAGGAAAGAATTCTGACGGTAGCACATGCCAACATATCCATGAATAAAAGATAATTAAACTGAGGTCAGATAGCGGTGGTTTATAACCAGTGTAAGTATCTTCATTTTCTTGGCGTCTCTAGACAGGCATAAAACCAAGCATCTTGTTGAAAATATTGCCATCACAACTGAAGGAGAAAATTGGTTGTAGCATACAGATGATTTTTAGAAATTATATACCTTTAGGCGCGATTGGTCCAATACACCTTATTCGCGATTGGTCTAATTCGCAGTTGGTCCAATTCGCGATTGGTCCAATTCGCGTTTGGTCCAATTCGCGGTTAGTCAAATTCGCGATTGGTCCAATTCGCGGTTGGTCCAATATTAATTATTTTCAAATTTAAATAAAAAAATAACACACTTTTATGTAGGTACATATTGTACTATACTTATTCATAATCATATTACAAATCATATCCTGCGATACAAGCTCTTAGAAATAATTAGTAGTTTTGTACTTTGTAAAAATTAACCAAACAAAATATTAAATAAATTTAAGTACCTCCACAACGAAGTTCTATTTTTATTATATAAATTTAAGTTATACCGATGTCTTTTATAAATCAATGTATCATTACCACGTTTATTTTTTACAATTTAGAACTGTTGATTATTTGCTTCGTCCATTATATACTGAATTAGCAATTTTTCTAGTACAGAGCATAAATAAAACGACTAATGTCACAAATCAAAACAACACATGACAATACCTGACAGATTTGTTGTGACAAACACCACTTTTTTTAATACGTACCCTTAATAAATTTGATGATGGGTACAATTATGTCCTTTGCGTTTTGTTTTTGCAACTGATAAAGTTGTAATCTTGTATGAAATAAAATATTAAAAATCAGATTATATCCAAATAAAGTATATTTTTACTTCTTTTTACTCAACGGCCGTGTCTACCCGTGACCACGGCCGTTGCAATGCGGTAGAAACTTCGGGCAATAAACAAGGTATTTTACCTTAAAATATTCACGCGATTAAGACCCGTCGTATATACCTATAATTTTATAATGTGTACAAATCGCGAAAGTTTATAAAAAAATATTTTTACTACGTTACTTTTTAACAAAATTATTGCAATATTATTATTAATAGAATCTTAAAACTCGTATTATGCACACACACATTTAAAATTCACAGTCACAGTTTTCTTTACCATACTCCTCCGAAACGGCTTGACTGATTTTGATAACATTTTACATATACAGTCTACTATTGACACTGAGTTTTAGTTTTGGGTCCCGTATGTTAGTTGTAGTTGATTCTTGCTCTATTGTCCGTAATGAGAAAATTGCATGAATTAAAATTAAAAACACAAGAAAAGTAAAAAACAAATTAATGGAAGGTAACATGTTACATACAATCAATATGGGAGAGATGGCGCCACTGTGCCGCGATAAACATTAGCTCTGTATTATTATAAGTTTTAAAAATATAAATAAATGAGTTTAAACCTTAAAAAAGTATAAAAGTGACAGTAAATAGTGAAAATAAGAACATATAGTGAAGGCAGAGTCAAAGTGAACGATCTACTTATAAAAACTAAAGTGCAAATAAACACCAGTGTTAGTGAATATAATCTCACAATCTCAGGGACTAATATCAAATCAGCGCTAGTACTAGAACAAAAAATGTACACAAAAATAAAAGTGACCAAATTCCATCAGTTTTAAATCGAAAATGTAAAAATTCTTATATAATACAAATTCAACGAGAATGATTTGCAATTTTTGTTCGACAGCGTAGACTTTGAAAATAACGCCATCTATTGAAAATTTCAAGCACTATTTCAAAACGGACAATTGAAGTGAATTTTGATCGATACTGAGGTAGGTGACATAGTTTTGTGACCTTGTTCTACAAGAGGGCGCCACAAGTACCAAAACAAAGCCATCTCAATTCTCAAAACATTTTTATAAAAAGTAAGTTTAACGAAAATTATGAATTTTCTTGAGAACATCACTTTTCGACGTGCACGTACATTTTCCGACTCTAAAAATGAGGATAATGAGCCAGTATCGGGTTTTCAAAACAGTACTACTGGAAGCTTACCCAATTCATCTGACGACGAAAATGACGAGAACAAGCGCCTGACGGAAAAAATTGAGCAACTGAAGGCTGAGCTGAATAGTGCTCATAGTGAAATAGAAAATTTGACGTTGGAAATTCATAACCTTAAGCAGACGAATAGCGAATTAGCAAAAAAAAATGACATGTATAAAAAAATTGCACAAAGTCCGATTAAAGGAAGAAATTCGACACCTAGAAAAAATCTAAACACACCAATTAAGGCAAATACATCGAAACATACACAGACGGAGTCCGGTGACATAAAAATTAAAACAACGATTAATATTAAAAGTAATGACAGAAAAGATAAGCAGGCGAAACCACTACAATGCATAGAAACACGAAACCAAACAATATGTACAAAAAACAGAATATGCATCCTGAGCTCTAATAACCGCAACAAACTCCTATCAATTTCCGAAGATAAATTGTCAACAGATTTTGAAATATGTCATTATTTATCACCCCACGCTGATACTAAACAATTACTGGAGGGCATAAACAGCAAATTATCTTCATATACTATGAATGATTTCTGCGTGATATTCATAGGTGAAGAAGATTTTAACGTAACGAAGAATTACATCGAGCTTGTTTTCACGATCCGAAAAATCCTACAAGAAATTAAAAACACAAATATAATAATATGTGTTCCGACCTACAAATATAAATATCAGAACGTAATGTATAATTGTAGAGTTGAAAATTTTAACAACCTTTTATATCTAGATGTAGTTACAAATAATCATGTATATCTTCTCGATTCTAATAAGAACTTAACCTGTGATTACTTAATGTTTAATAAAAGAACCGGTAAAATTAGTGACAATGGGCTATGTACAATATTCGAGGATTTAAGCATATACATACGGGAACTTCAACAATACAACACTCATACTCCTCACCGATTTACATTAAAATTAAATGACACCAGTTCAGACCTTTTTCGTAACTAGGGAGACATTATACATATTACATCAGAATATTGCTGGCTTAGTTAATAAATCGGAGACTCTGGCGGTATGCTTGCAGGAACTACTAGAAAATAAAAAAAACATTGATGTCCTGTGTATAACGGAACACTTTATAAAAGCGGGTGATGAACCTCATCTCATAATTTCCAATTACTGCTTGGGCACCTCCTTTTGCCGCACAAACAAGAGAGGCGGGGCATGTATATTGGTTAGAAGAGGACATGTTTGGAAAGAACTACCTGAAATAAAAAAGTTATCTATTTCCAATATATTTGAATGTTGTGGATTAGTACTCACCTGTTATAATATATTGATTATCTGTGTATACAGAATACCAAATGTTACAAATTTACAAACTTTTTTTAATAAATTTGAACAATTATTGTTGTATATAAATAAGAAAAAGTATAATAATATCGTAATTGCCGGTGACTTTAACATTGACACAATGAAAAATAATAATGTAACTTTAGATTTAAACTGTTTACTTTTAAATTTTAATTTAAAACTAGCTTTAAGACAACCGACTCGATTTAAAAGCCAAACTTGTATAGACAACTTTGCGCATAATTTTAAAACTAAATGTAAAACTGAAGTGTTGGAATTGGCTCTGTCAGACCACACGGCACAGCTATTACACTGTCCTGTGAATTATAAATATATTCTTAAATACTGGCGTAGAAAGCAACGAGTATTTTCGCAGGAAAATATTCTAAAGTTTCGATCATGTATTGGCAGTCTTACCTTTTCTGAGATTTATGACACAGATGACCCTAACATAGCATACAACATATTTTTGGACTATTTTAAGTTATTTTATAATCTTTGTTTTCCACTTCAGTTCGTTACCATAAAAAACTGTAAAAAACTAAAGTGGATATCACGTGGAATAAAACTGTGTAGCAAAAAAAAGAGATCACTATTATGGACATATAGAAAACATCCTAATAATATTAATAAACAAAAATACATAAATTATAGCAAAAGACTGAAGAAAATAATAAGACAAACACAAAGAGCTCAAAATAATCATAAAATTAAAACCGCGAACAATAAATCTAAATCAACATGGCAAATTATAAATGATAAAAAAAGTGCTACACCTAAGGATTACATATTTAATATTAAAAAAGATAACGACATTATTACAAATCCAAGAATAATAGCAAACATATTTAATAATTATTTTATTGACAAAGTTGTCCCGATACCCGAGTCAGGCCGGAAGATCACAACATTAATAACAGGAACCAAAGACTCAATGTTCATGGCTCCAAGTAGTTCGACAGACATACTACGTATCATAAAATGTTTAAAAAACACCCATAGCGTGGGTAACGATGATCTGTCCACAAAAATAATCAAATCTGTTAGTGATATAATATGTACTCACCTGAGTCATTTAATAAATCTATCCATAAGTGCAGGAATTTTTCCAGATAGCCTAAAAACATCTATTGTAAAACCACTACATAAAAAACAAAATAAAGATGAAGTGGAAAACTACAGACCCATAGCGTTACTCCCAATAATATCCAAAATTTTTGAAAAATATATATATGATCAATTATACCAATATTTGGAGAAAAAAAACATTTTATGTAAAGAACAAAAGGGATTCAGACAGAACAAAACAATAAATATGGCTGTACATGATTTTTTACGTTCTGTAATGATAAACGTCGATAAAACTACATCAGTTTGCGCTATATATTGCGATATGACGCAAGCATTCGACTATATCGATCATAAAACCCTAGCTAATAAACTAGAGGCCTATGGTATAAGAGGCAATATATTGAATTTAATAAAATCTTTTTTACATAACAGAAAACAAATTACGACAATTGCAAGAATAAGTAATAGTAATGATTATAAAGATAATAATAATAAAAATAATAATAATATGAATAATAATAATAATAAAAATTACACTGAAGTCAATTACCAATCGGAGGAACGTATAATTAAATTCGGTGTTCCCCAAGGCAGTGTTTTGGGACCACTTTTGTTTATTATCTATATTAATGACCTACCAAAAATAACTAATCATCCTATGACCCTTTTTGCAGATGATAGCACCGTAATAATACCATCTATAAACTCTGACATGTATGAAATTGACATTAATAAAACTCTGACATCTATTATATCTTGGCTTGATAACAATAACCTAAAAATTAATTTAAATAAAACGGTAATAATGCACTTTGCTCAACGTAATTTAGACACCCAGAATAAAAAACTATCTTACAAAAATCAACTTATATCTGAAACAAACACAGCTAAATTTTTGGGGCTTACTATTGATAACAAACTGAACTGGAAAGTACACATTGAAGAAATTAGCAAAAAAGTTAGTAGTTCAGCTTACGCACTTTATAAACTCTCCACGATAGTAAATCAAGATGCCCTTCTAACTGCCTATCATGGATTGGTCGCATCAATTTTGCGATACGGAATTATTTTTTGGGGCAATTCGACTGATAAGGATATAATATTTAAAATTCAAAAACGTTGTGTCAGGGCTATGTTCAATTTAAAACCTACAGACACCTGCAAGCCATACTTTATGAAGCATAAGATTCTAACACTTCCGTCCTTATACATATACGAAATAGCCTTATTCGTGAAAATGAATCCAGAACTGTTCCCTAAACTATCAGATGGGTCTACACGCAGTCAACGAGATACCACTAGATTACGTATGCAACACGCCCATACAGCGCTAATGGGAAAAAGCGTTTTTTGCATGGCTCCAAAAAAAATTTTTAATAAATTACCAAAATGTTTTAAACATCTGGATATTAATACATTTAAGAGCATGTTAAAAAACAAATTAATTGACAAATGCTACTATAATATTAATGACTTTATGGGTGATAATAATATTATAGAGGACTGTGATTGTTAATATTTTTGACATAAAATTAATTTTACGTATGACATTTTTTATTCTATTACATATATAACTGCATGATTCTACTACTATATAACAACTTGACGTTTTACATTAATTTTTATGGCAATTTTTGATCTGATGATTTGACATACTATTATTCTTATATCTTATTATTACTACTTAGTTTTTTGTTTTTGATGCAGAATTTGTTATTATTATGTACACTAATTTAACAATGGTAAACCTAACTGCCTAAATGATTTTTGTACGCCATATCATGGTAATGACATGTTGAAACAAAAATGTATAATATCCTTTTAACACAAAAATGTAATGTACACATGTTATACAAATAAAAATTATTCTATTCTATTCTATTCTATATAGATTCAGTAGGTCTGAGAATAGGAGGAAGGGTGCTTTAAACCCCCCCCCCCCCCGCCAACTCCCCATTGTAAAAGTTACTATACTCCTCCGAAGCAGCTTGACCGATTTTGATGAAATTAGATTCAGTAGGTATGAGAATATGTAGCAGATTACTGTTTACCTCCCCCTCCCCTAATTTAAAAAGTTACCATCCTCCTCCGATACGTCTTATTTTGATGAAATTTTATATAGATGTAATACTGTCCATTCTTTTATTCATTTAATTTAAATGGACAGTTTTCCGAAAATATTTTTCATTTTGGACCAACCGCGAATTGGACCAACCGCGAATTGGACAAACCGCGTATTGGACTAAACGCGAATTGGACCAACCGCGAATTGGACCAACCGCGAATTGGACCAACCGCTTATTGGACAAACCGGGAATTAGTCCAACTGCGAATTGGACATTTTTTTGAACATTGGACCAATCGCGAATTGGACCAATCGCGCCTAAAGGATTATACATTCGTGAAATCCAGATAAATAAGGATGTTTGCCTTAACCATAATGTACAAAGTTTAAGAGGTACTTAGTGTTCAAAAAAGACAGCGATATTGTCTATAATAAACGGATAACCAATTTTATATCTTTTTTTATAAAAACGTGTAGGTTTACTCTTTTTTCCCGAAACAAATGAGATACTGTAACTTTTTAAATCTAAATAATTTTCGAAGAAATACAAGAGTGGGATCGCTTATGGCTCACACATGGCTCAAATGGATATTCCTAGCTCTGGATTTTATCAACTCGTTTAATTAAATTTTCAGAGCAGATTTCCCATTAAACTTTTCTATTTCGTATTTTATTGTTGTTACTAAGCATCTATTAGACAAAAACAGTGTTTAATTCGAACATTGATATACAAAAAAATCCATTCGAAACACAATTATTATGCAAAACTGGTATCTTAATTACGAGTCAAAGCAAAATTATTAATGAGTGGAACAAATGTTTATTAATTAAACTATGCATTGTATTAATTTCAAACAATAATCTCAATCAAACTTTATTTATTTTGACGTACTTAGGTATTACTTTGTGCTGACGTTGTATAAATTTACTCAATAATAGGTAAGCAATTGGAAGAACAGCGCTATTACGAAGTTGTAGAGATGAAAAACCATATCGTCGTGTTTGGATCACAAAAATAAATATGTGAACCAAATTTGAACTTAATTGGTCCAGTAAATTAGGAGTAAATTGGCTGTGACAGACAGTATAAAGGGTTTCAATTTATTCTATGAAGTACGGAACACTAAAAACGTCTAAATTGGCTACGATCGGCCTTATAGACCGAGATATTTATATTTTGCATTGATTGAAGAACACGAAGGTGAACCACTTTCAAAAGCGCAAATGTATGTGGTCAATATTACTTCCATAATAATAGTATCCCCAATCGTCAACGTATTTTATGCAACACTAGCTGTCCCGCGCAACTTTGTCTGCATAAATTTTCCCCGCTTTTTGCAACATTTCTCGTTGCTGCTCCGCTCCTATTGGTCGTAGCGTGATTTTATATAGCCTATAGCCTTCCTCGATAAATGGGCTATCCAACAGTGAAAGAATTTTTCAATTCGGACCAGTAGTTCCTGAGATTACCGCGTTCAAACAAACAAAGTCTTCAGCTTTATAATATTAGTATAAGATTCTGATGGGTAATAGCAATTCGGATCTATAGTATGAATGAGCAACTAGTTATTTCGATAACCCTTGGATGACCTCCAGATGATCACTTTTGTAAACATTTTTTTTGTAAACGTAAGGGTTTATTCGCTCAGGTTCCTGGCGCCCATGACGATTGGTTGATAAATGCCCTGTAGACGATCAAATTATTTGACAAATTTTACGTGTTTGTCCAATAATTTGGTAGACTACCGCCTTGTTTGAAGTGTTTGTCAAACAATCTACGTGTTTGATGCAAAATTGGATTGAAGTCGTGTTTGATGGGTGTTTGACAAACATGTTTGATAGTGTACGGCTGTGTTTGTCAAACATTTTAATCGTTTACAGGGCTTCTTGCACGTTGTTTGACAAACACGTTTGATGGTATGTTTGAACGTTTTTGATAATGTTTGCTGAAAACGTAAAATTTTAATTTTGATCGTTTACAGGGCCCTTTACCTGCTACCCTCTCCCTTCCTAAAATAATGCGAGTGAGTTGAGAAAGTGTTTCAATACTTATAACGTACCTACTCGTATGGCATGTAATTATGTTTATAATAAATCGAATACTTCCATCGACGTTGATAAGCTTTTACGATTTGTACACATTACGTTAAGTAGGTATTATGGTAGACTACCTATGACCACGGCCGTTGCAATACTGTCGAAACGTCGGACGATAAACGAGGTATTTTACCTTAAATTATTCACGCGATTAAGACCCGTAACACCTATATATAATTTTATACTTTAATCGAATAAAGTGTATCGATCATTCCTTACCAATTCATTGACTCAATTAGATAAGCATAAGATAATTAGTAGAGAAAATCATATCGTTCGTGCTGCTAATTGGCGACGAGACAAGTGATAAAACAATGCAATGTGCTTAATTGCTGTATTGATTGCGGATTGATGCGAAATTTAATTTTAAAATGCCCTGGCATTCATGACCAAGGGCCCGTTCCTTTTGGGGATTATGTGTTTAAATTGACGCGTGTCGGATCCGACACACGACAAGTGGAAACGGGCCCTAAGGCTAGATTTAGATGACTAGTGCGTAATCCGCGCGAATGTTTGCAACCTCATCCATTTCATTAATGCTACATGCTAACTTTAAAGTTGACTGCCCAGGTGACGCGGTGGGAATTTGTATGACTGCTGTGATCGTGGGTTCGATTGCCACTTGGGACACCACTGAGTCTGAGTGTAACCCACTGCGAGAGTAGTCTCTTGAAAGAACATTGGGGTTCTAGTTTTGGTTTCAGATCTCACCTTGACCTGTTTTCAATGTCTATCTGTTTTAGAACTAATGTCTCAAAGTAAAACAAGTAAAAATAAATTATTATAGAGATTATTAAAATATATATATTACGGGTCTTAATCGCGTGAATAATTTAAGGTAAAATACCTTGTTTATTGCCCGACGTTTCGACCGTATTGCAACGGCCGTGGTCACGGGAAGACGGCAATAAACAAGGTATTTTACCTTAAATTATTCACGCGATTAAGACCCGTAATATATATATTTTAATAATGTGTACAAATCGCGAAAGTTTATCAACAATTATAGAGATTGCCTTAAAATGATGTATAAACATTACCCTTTCTTGCACAGTCAAGAAAATCATATAAAATCTAGGGTAATAAACATTGAAATACAATTCAGTCAAGAAAGTACCGGGAACCGATTAATAATACACCAAATGTTTGTTATTCATCTATATTTATTTAATCCTATTCAAAGTATGCTCCCTCAGAAACGATATACCTAATCGCCAACGAATAAGCCAAACACCAAAACATATGTCTTTTGGGTCTAGCCGAGCGGCAGCATGATTTATACCCAATTGATTATTTAAATAAAATGGTACGGATCGACTCGTGAGACACAAAAAGTTCAGCGGCTATCTCTCTCAAACTTGAATGAGGATTTTCAGTCACTGTTTACTTCACTTTTGCGGTGTTAACTTCAGTTGAAGACGTCCATGGCCTATCATATCAGAGAGCGAGGCATATCTTCCATCACATCTAGACTGCTTTTGAACGCTTTTACCAAGCACTTGTTTTTGATAAAGTCGATTCACCGTAAGCCTTCTGTTACATTTTCAGGAACTCCGAGCACGAATTTTCATTAATGCAAAATTTAAGACACTCTTTGTTTGATGTTTTGATCCATTATAAAATTAGATATGATCTACCTAAAAACAGCACTATATTTAATCTAAATAACTGATGCAACTCAGACTCTGTGCCAAAATGGAAAACAGTTTGTGCCAATATAACAACAACAAAAAATATTAAACCATAAAATTATCCATTTCCGATAATTTTTTGGCTGAATGTATTAATGTATGGAGGAAAAAATTGTCGCAGTCGAATTTATCGTGTTCTTGAGGAACTTGTACAGCTCCATGATACTAGATAGTCGCGACGATTGTCGTATCAAATCGTGGATGAATTCTACTTTGGCGGACCTCTGTGGCGCGGTGGGAGTGTATCCGACTGCTACGCAAGAGGTTGTGGGTTCGATTCCCACACGAAGACACTACTTTGTGTGATCCACAAATTGTTGTTCCGAGTCTGGGTGTACTTTGTGTCCGTGACTTGTATGTTTGTAAAGTCCCCCGCGACACAGGGCTTGTACCCTAGTGCGGGAGTCGTCTTTTTATAAAGAAAAAATAAAGAAAAAAAAAACAGCCTATTTTTAAACCCCAGATTCAAAAGGAGCTTAATAAGTTTAATGTGTGTGTCTGCATGTGCCAATGCAGTCCTAAACGGATGGACGCATTTTGACGGATTTCTAATAGAAAAGTAGAAACAGGATGATTCTTATTGTTTTACCCATTTTGAAGACAATCAACATTCAGTGTCACCTGTCAAAGGTTTTTAATGTTATGTCATCTATATATGTAGTAATATTATAAAGCTGAAGTTTGTTTGGTGAACGCGACAATCTCAAGAACTACAGGTCTGAATTGAAAAATTATTTTAGTGTTGGATAGCCCATTTATTAAGAAATATTATAACATTATGCTACCATTGATAGGAGTAGAGAATCAATAAAAATGTTGCAAAAATGGGAAAATTGATGCAGATGAATTCAATGTACTCACAATGGTCCAATGAGAAGGCTAAGTGGTATTTCTTAATCATCCAGGTGATAATGAATTACCTATATGAATTCCATTTAAATATTACTAGTCAGCCTGTACTCACAATGACCCAATCAGGAGGTAAAGTGCAGTTTTTCTTATATACCTAGGTGATTATGAAATATATGAACTCCATTTAAATATCTATACTAGTCGGCCTGTACTCATGACAGGCTGATCAAGTGGTAAAGTGTGGTTTATCTTATATACCAGGTGATTATGAAATATATAAATTCCATTTAAATATCTATACTAGTCAGCCTGTACTCACAATGGCACAATCAGGAAGCTAAGTGCGGTTTTTCTTATACATCCAGGTAAAACTAACTAACTAGTCAGCCGGAGTATTAAAAAGCAAGGAATTCACTTCTATATTACCTACATTATTAGTATCCACTAACACAAGGCTTATCACTATTTAAATATCTGCCTCAATAGAAAAGATAAGATTGCTAAACATGACTAATTAAATGGTGCTATCATTAACTATACAATAACATTTGATTTCTGAACTTTTTAAAGAAAGAGGATTTTATGATTACAGTTTATGATTCACAAGCAGAACTCAAAATAAACAACTCAGTACAAGGGCTACACACAACTGAATAACTTCTCGAGTTTGGAGTTCATGTCTCTTTCATATGTTCTATCTCTTTCTTGCTCAACAACAGACAAGGATAAAACTTTTGTGTTTCATCCATTGAGCCATAAAATAAATAGATAAACCTTCAAAGCAAATTTTCATGATAAAATATATTGTTTTCAAGTAGTGTGGTTTACTGAAGTAATTTTTATAGGCATTTCTTGCCATTTACTTCACAAATAGTGCAAACACAGTGTGGTTAACAAAACAAACTTTACAGTGTGGTTTACATTTTAATACAATGTCATAATTAAAAGATGTTCTCAGTCTGTATCCACCACTGTTACCCTCAATCATGAAATATGGAAATCAGGTGATTTATTTATTTTTGGAGTCTTCTAATACTGGCATTTTCACATAAAAGGAAGCCACAATCACAAATTTATGTACCTAAACAATTTATAAAGATATGAATTCTATGGAGTCTGGAATGAGTGGTACCAAAGCCAACCGATGGAGCCCCAATTCAAACAGCTTCGTGATGGTGATTATTGCTGTGCACAGAAAGGTGTGGAACAGGAAATATTAAGGTGTGTGAGATGATTCAAGTAATGCCAGTTATTAAACTTCTCATGTCATAAATGTTTCACAGTATTATGTGAGTCACTAAGTAATAATTACCTTAAAAGCAATTCATAGTTATTGTTTTTAAACTGTCACAAATTTTATACATATTATATATATTTCAGGAATTAATTGCATAAATTATTGAAAGGTACCTTTTATTTACCCAAGGTTTCGATCAAATTGCACCGATCATGGTTGACTGTAGTGGTTGGTGCACATTCAATAATTCATGCAATTAAGTCCCAAAATATATCTAAGTCATAGTCAGTTGGATGGTTGTTTATGTAAAAACTATAATGTGATTTATACTTAATTGACAGTAACATATAAAGCTGATGATTTAAGGACCTGGCAATGTTTTCAACAAACTATAATGTCTAGTCTTGTTAACCTAATACTAGTAATTTAATAGCAGCGGGGAAAATATAGACAGATGAAATATTGTTTGAGTAGGTATTCAGGGGTAAGCCTCATGGCAAGACTGATCAAAGAGAAATAAAATCTGTGGTCACTATTGATGTCACTGTTTTTGGTAACCATCATCTGTGTAAACAAATATTTTGATGAATAGTGAGCAAGCAATATGACAGATTAAGAGCTTTGACACATACATTTAAAAGATATTTCATACTCATTCTTCTATGATTGCTGTGCGATTTTCTATATAGGTATCTATGTCAAATCCTTTACTTTATTATAACTATATGTACATAACACTACTATTATTTATTTAATTATTTGATAAGACTATTATTATAGTTGTAAATGAAGCAGATAATCCACAGAGAATTAATTCTGCTACAAATACTGACAGACAATTTTCTACACTTTTCTTTCTAAGTAGTACTTATGTTGTTCAATAACCATTTCATTTCACCTACATAGGAAGTAGAACATAATAGTTGCAAGAAACAAAAACCATGTTCTCCAATAAAAAACCACCTCATCGATAATATTAAATCGTGAAATATAGCGGAACTTACAAATTGGAGGTCACACGTCTTGACATTTTCTTGTTTGGTGTATAAAATACCCAGTGAAGGGCGATACATCTATTGACGCACAATTCAACAAAATGTTGTAATTATTTTTTAAAGCGTTTAGCAATTGTAAACTATTAAATACACAAACTGATCAATATATTTACCTTCAAAATGTTTTAAAGACGTCTCAAATTCACTGTTTTCCTTTTGTTAACCAGATGTCATTCGTAATCAACACTCTACGCATATTGTACACATAATCACGTAGGATTCCTACACAACAATGTTCACGCAGTAGTATCTCTTTATAAAATGAACACAAACGTATTATTAACAAAACACTGCAAAAACAACAATTTCACTATAAATGCTTTCCCATCACATTATTCGCTCACTCACTACTTGCAAATCCGTGATATTCGTTCGAGATTTCGAGATTGTCTTCGTGACGAATTGACGTTTAGTTTCTTGCCATGAAATTTTCCATAGACAATTTCTGCACTAAACACGAATCTATTTTACTTGGGTAACATTGAAGAAAGTGATTATATGTGAGTTCTATTTTAATTCTAGCTTTTCCACAAGCACAAAACTTAGCTGATTTAGTCGTCACTCATTATTTTTACTTCGGAAAATTGTAATTCAGCCTTTGTCATCAAATAATAATTGAATCGAAAAATAGTAGTATGTAAATATTTTATGGTAGTAAGAATTGGTAGTATAATGAATCTAAGTGCTGGCAATATTATTGCAATTCGCCATCCATAGACAATCAACAAAAATGAAAATGTCCGTCGTAAAAGATACGCTCTAATTTATTTTGTGACTGTATAATAATTGTGGCCTGCGATGTGAATATTTTGTAGTATTTATATTCTTATAAGTGCATATAATCTACAAAGATGATTGTTCAAGAGCCTATACAGGTGCGTGTGAAACTTAATTTCTTGGAACTGTCAATGTATTTTCGTGGAGACGTTTTGTTCAATATTTTAAATTCCCACAGGTTATCGTTTGGGATTGTCTGAATAATTATGCATACGACAACGCTATATTTCTGGCTGAGAGATTACATGCTGAAGGTAACCCTGATACTTATTTTTCCATTAAAATATGACAGGTATAACAATGTTTAGCACCTGCATTTTTAGTGCTACTATTGATTTTTACGTAATTCTTGATTTTGAAACGCAGGATGCACTTTTTATACATTAAGCGCTTACAATAAATCCTTCGTTTTTACAGTTGCGTCAGAAGAGACGGCATTCCTATTAGGAACATGTTATTACAGAGCTGGAAGAGTAAATGAAGCTCATCATTTATTGCAAAACATGTCATTATCATTGCCACAAGCCAGGTTCCTATTAGCTAAATGTTCCATTGACTTGAAATCGTAAGTAGTCATTAGTGCAAAGATCTTAATTATCACTTGTTGCTTGCATATTTGTAAGAATCTTGTGCATGTAAGCATTCACTTTCTGTTATTTTCATGGCCTTTTTAAGAAATTATAACTGTGTTATTAAATTTCCAGGTACAAGGATGCAGAGATTGCACTGGGATCTAATTTAGATATTGTTGCCTCCGAGTTTGGTGAACAAGCTCCATATGCATTACAACTTCTTGGAAAAATATATAACATTACTGAAAGAAGAAGTAAAGCAGCCGATGCACATCGGAAAGCACTATCACTTAACCCATTCATGTGGAAATCTTTTGCACAGCTATGTAATATGGGTGAGAAAGTAGATCCCCACCAAGTGTTTCAAATGAATAATTCAGATTTTACATTTGGTGTAACAACATTAGTGAATCTAGTCAGCAATTCTGAAAATATTTCATTTGTGAATAGTAACATTCCTAATAACACTGCTATCAGTTCTAATGTCACACCAAACAATGTTGCTATGAGAACTCCAATGACTATGTCCTCTAGCATTACACCAGAAACACAAGCTCCTGTGAAAAGAATGCACAGTGTGTTCAGTGGCATGGCACCCATTCCATTCTCCCCCTCATTTGGCATGCTGCCCTTGGAAGAATCTCCTGTATTATACACTCCAACACTCACCGACTCTAATGAGCAGAAGGCCATACCGAAAATAGTAAATTCCTTGAGGGCACAAATGGGACAGTTAAAAGATGCAGTATTCAGTCCAGCTCCAAGGTGTACCCTTGGTCCAGCTCCCAGACGGTCGTCCAGATTATTTAGTAATAATAATAGCAGTTATTCTGTAAAAGAAAACAATAAGTCACCAAGTAGAAAATTTGTAGCCCCTAAGAGTCCTTCAAGAAAAAATAAGCAGCGAACAGCCAAAAATATAAAAAGCAATTCTGTTGAAGCGAATGAGAGAAATAAAAGTGTTGAGACTATTACCCCTACAATACCACCAAAGAATTCAAATGGTGTAGCTTTGTTAAATTTAATGAGAGATTTAGGTGATGCTTATAAAGCACTTTCATTCCTAGACTGTAAAAATGCTATGAAATTATTCCAAGAGACATCAACAAAGCAATTGGCTTCACCTTGGGTACAGACCATGATTGCCAAAGCCCATTATGAACTCGCACAGTATGAAGCAGCTGCCAAAATTTTTGCTGAAATTAGAAAACAATACCCAAATCGTACAGAAGGTATGGATATTTATAGTACATGTTTATGGCATTTGCAAAGAGAAGCACAACTGTCAGCATTATCCCAAGAATTAGTTGAATTGAACAGAAAAGATCCCATTGCATGGCTTGCTGCTGGTAACTGTTTCTCACTTCACAAGGAGCGTGAAACGGCATTGAAATTCTTCAAACGGGCTGTACAGTTAGATCCTGATGCAGCTTATGCACATGCTTTATTGGGCCATGAGTATGCAGTAGCTGAGGAGACGGACAAGGCCCTTGCTAGTTTCAGAGCGGCTGTAAGTATTGACCCGCGTAACTATGTCGCATGGTTTGGCATAGCAACAGTGTATGCACGTCAGGAACGCTGGAAACCTTCCGAGGTACACATTCGTCGAGCTCTTACTATCCATCCTCATTCTGGAGTGCTGAGGTGCCAATTAGGATTAGCACAAGCTGCTTTAGGCAAAATGGAGAGAGCCCTTGCTACCTTAGAGAGAGCAGTTGCATTAGATACAGAAAATCCCCTGTGTCGCTTCCATCGGGCTTCAGTACTATTACGTGCTGGCAGACCCGAAGATGCTTTACAAGATCTACATCATTTAAAAGATATTGCTCCAAGAGAATCATTAGTATATTATTTACTTGGCAAAGTCCACAATAAGTTAGGTAATTCTCATTTAGCTCTTATGCACTTCAGCTGGGCTACAGATCTAGATCCTAAAGGTACAGGAGGTCACATAAAAGAAGGTTTTGATCCTTCCAAACAAGAAGATCCACCAGAAAGATCAAATTAAATGATTTGACGAATTTTCAAGGATTATAGGATTGCAGAATAGCCTGCACTGTTGTTGTCGGCAATGCAGTCAATGTTGACTGATCCCATGTAAATATCGCTCTCACCCGTCGAGCTCATAACTTACACCAAATTCTTCCAAGAAAGCTTTATGGAGTTTGATGGGTGTTGGTGGCATTTAGTCGCTATAGTAGTAAGGGCGTATGTGGATATGTTTATATAGAGTAAGTTGTGGATATTCCTAATGTTATCCTAGTTTATTATATATATATCTTGTATAGCTAATAACTACTAGAAAGATAAAAAGAATATAATTTTTAAAACAATGATGCTTTTGAAAAATATAAAGACTCAGAGCTTTGATCTCAATGGGATGTTTATAAATGAATATAGAGCCATTAAATAATTGATGTTTCAAATTCTTACATTGCCATAATAATGAATTCCTGATAAAGATATACTAATGTTGTTTGACTCACATATTTGTACATACAAATCATGCTGTTTCACTATGTGATGCTGATGACGTTCGAGGGGGGCCCGCTGGCGATATTTTTTGTTGAAATGTTATAATCAAGTCTTAAGTTAAAATTTCTATAAATCGAACTCCCTGCATGTAGGTTTTTTTTTTATATTGTGACAAAACAGCTTTGGATGTTAGGTTTAGCTGAGGTCAAACATTCGAAAATGAAAATGTGGGAACCAATTGAATGCTTATGTTGAAAATGGATCTTAATTGTTAGCATCAATATAAAATTCTTTCGTGTGTGTATGTACATAATAACAAGTTAACTATATAGCACTGTTTGTCACTTGAAATCACCAAGGAACTGCTAGCTCAGTGGACAAATTTGTTTAGACCACCTCTATTAATTATGTATGAACTTAATAAATAAAACTGATGTAACTTATGATGTAGTTTTATTTTAAATGCATACAATAGTTTTAGATACCTTTATCCATTGAAACATACATACTAATAAGTTAATTGTACTTGCTTGTTCAAAGTACATAATGGTAATGACTTAAACCTTTTTACACCAACATTAGGTGTGCATACATTCTATTTTTTTTATATTTTACATAACTTTCTATTCCTTTCTAAGTTAACAGTGTATGACTACCTATGCGGAGACTTACAGTCGAATATTAAAACGCTACTTATTATAGATTTAAAATTCTGTTGACTGTCTTTTAAAGGTTAATAGTGTCGACAGAAAGGGTGTATCCCACTATTTCCATTGCGGTTTCGCGAGGTTTTTGTCGCGAAATTTTAAGTCGACGTGCACACAGGAACGATCTTTTCGTTTCTCTTCAGATACAATCACTATCAATTATGTGCTCTTTATGAAAAATTACTAAAAACGTCTATCCCACATTTATATATAGAAATAATGGGATATAAATAGGAAAAAATGCACGTCACTCAATTTCCATTTTGTATTGCCATGGAAAGAGTAAAAATGTTTGTTTAAATTTATTTAGTCTTCATTCAGTTGCACAATGTTGTAAGCATTATCAATTTGAGAATGATCAATAGAATTGAACTTATTTTTATCATATTTATAATCCGAAAAATCACTTAAAAATAGAGTCAAATTTAATAAAACTATGCGAACTTTTGTAATATTGAATCTAGGGCTTTTCTAACAGTGGGGTCGTTTAATAATTTGTTTTGTTTTGGTGGTTGTACGGGTGCGGGCGGTGGGACCGCGGTCTGGACCGGCGGGTCCGCTATAGTCGATGCTTTCTTATCGTTCAATATGCTTAGGATCCTTTGTTGAAGGTCCACTTGCGTCTTACTCGTAGGCGCAGGGTTTAGTGGTTCGCCCAATTCTATTTTGACTTGCTGTTCTTTTCTTTCCTGTAAATTAAATTAGATTTATTGAATTATTCTAATGTTTAGTTTAAATTAGATTTATTGAATTACTAGATATGGGATTCGAGTGAAATCAAAACAATATTTTGGAAGTTTGAAGTAGTCTAAAGTCCTTCTTATAACGTCAGCTATCTGCCAATGAAACGTACCGTTAAATCGGTACATCCGTTTCGGAGGATATACACAAAACTCATTTTAAAAAGTGGTTATATTTGCAAAATACTTAGCTAGCATATACGGGATTATTCCCGAATTGGTTATTTGACTACTATCACTATAAGGGCTTGTACTGCTGTGGGAGTAGTCTTATTTAAACATATTAATAGTTATATTTTACCTGTAAATACTCAATAACTTTGTCATACTGCAACACAGTAAGTGTACGTCCGTCAGCGAGTTGTCCCAACAGTGCATAAACCGCTTCTCTACCGGATGGCCCGCCTCGCTGTACCTCTTGGAAGTTGCGGGATAATAGCTGTAACGCGTCTTCTATCGGCATGTTGCGGTGTTCTGTTACACGAAAATTGAGGATTATTCAAGAGCAAGGAGGCCTACTCTAACTCTATAATAATATCTTGGGACAACTCACACAACGTCATCTGATTCCAAACTAAGCAGAGCTTGTACTATGGCAACCAGACAACTGATAAATATACATATATATTTCTAAATACATACATATTATAGGTAAATAACATCCAGACACAGAATAAACCATCGTGCTCATCACACAAAGTTTTATCCTAGGTGGGAATCGAACCCACGACCTCTTGCGTAGCAGTCGGGCATACTCCCACCGCGCCACAGAGGCAGTCAAAGTCTATGAAAACGAAGTTTCGATCAAAAATGAGGTGGTAATAAACAGAGTTAGCAACATCAATTCAATCTACTCGTTCTCGAAAATCGTCGTTGGGTTCAGACTTTTTGTGCTTATCCAAAAATTACTTAGAATAGTCCCCGTAAAATTAAGAAAACGAATATTCATGAATTTCGTTTTAGAGAGATAGAGTAACAGGGTCCGATCTAGTCCGATTTGGATGCTCCGGGCAAAATAACTTTTGCCGCCCTTTACACTAGGGATGTTGTGAGGAGATTTAGGTTGGAGCGAGATCGAATTTTGGCGCCCCAATATTGGTCAAATGTGAGTCGGACGTACGACGGGGGAGAGGGTTGCAGTACCTACCATTTTTTTTTTAGATAAACTTGTACAAAGTTTTTTGTCGAAATGCTAATTTTTATAAAAAAAATTTGCCGCCCTTCATTTTTCACCATTTTTGCCGCTCTGGGCTTCTAGGCCGGGCCCTGGTCAAGAGAGTCAACGTTTAAACTCTGTATTTATGTTTGTTCGCGCTGTCATAGTACCCAATCCACACGGGGTGGACTGATTTGGTTGTGGATTTTTTTATTATAAGGTAGTTTAGTTGAGAGATATAGATCGAGCCGATTTCCATCAAATAAAATTCGGCTCAGCCGTTTTGAAGAAGATATTCTTTTAGTTTGTCTGATTGAACTCTATAATCTCAGGAACTACTGAATGTAATTGAAAAATTATTTTAGTGCTGGATAGCCCATTTATCAAGTAAGACTTATAGGCTACATAACATCACGCTACGACCAATAGGAGCTAAGCATCAATGAAAAACTTTGTTAAAACGGGGAAAAATGATAAATGTGCATATTAAAAACCCCCCTCCTGTCACCTGAGACTAAAACCGCTTCCGTCCTTCTGTATGGGCTGTACGATGGCACAGACACATATACACGAAAATACACAGACTCACAGGTCTAACTTATAACAACCATTTGCATTGGAGGTTAAAAAAAAAATCGAATAAAAAATAGAATGCTGCAATAAATCGACAAATAAGTAATGTTAATTACCTTGGGGTAACCCATGAAGTATTGTAAGACTTAAAGATCTATTCTCCTGATTTTGCGGCATCACTAAAATAGCGTATAGACAACCACGCGACGCTATATTGCCGAGCACTTTGCCGATCGGTACATCTTCCATTGGAAACAGCAGATCTACAACGATGCCAAGCCTCTTCAGTCGCCCTTCAATATATTCTGCGTACTCTCTGAAATAAAGAAATAAACATGAAACTTTACTACAAGCTTTAACCAGTGTAATGCCGATAGCTTTCCAAATTGATTCCCATTAACTTTCATAAATTTAAAAGTATGTGAGGGTGGATAAATGGATGAATCAATATTTGTTGCTCTTTTACGCAAAAAATACTGAACATGTTTTGATGAACGAATGATAAATGAATGAACACTGAAAGTACAGAAGATATGGAAGAGATTCCGTGTCTGTCAGCCTCTAACGCCCTTCGTAGACTTGACTACGCAAATCTCCGATACTAATATTATAAAGCTGAAGAGTTTGTTTGTTTGAACGCGATAATCTCAGGAACTACTGATTCGAATTGAAAAATAATTTTACTGCTGGATAGCCCATTTATCGAGGAAGGCTATAGGCTTTGATTAGGTATATAATGTCTATATTCCTAACCGGCATCTTAAATTGAAGCAAAGTACGGTCAAGTGGCCGTACTTTTTGACAGGTAAAAAACATAGTTATTCTAGCGCGCTATTTTGCTCAGTGGTGCCTATACAATACAGTTAAATATCCTCCTATTTCGTGAAATTAATCTGATAAAAATGAAATACAATTTTTACAAGTTTAATTTGGTACTCTATCACATTATTGAATTAACAAGTCTTAAAAAAAAATATTTCGATCAACGAGTGTCGAACGTCAAAGATGGATACTTCATTTTTTTATAGGCTTAATGAAATAATATATATCTAGATATTATATAATCAAAGGTTATATACCATTACGCTCGCGCCAATAAGAGCAGAGCAGCATGAAAAAGACAATTGCAAAAACAGGGAAAATTGACGCATACGAAGTTGCGCGGGTCATATTAATGTTCATTTCGTAGTAAGTACAAAAACAAATGTCGCTTGGAGATTTGCGTAGCATTGTGTACGAAGGGCCTAAGCGAGATACTCCACATTCTGAGACATTCGTTCGTTAGTCTATTTGTCCAGTAATTACTCTTGTTACAATATCCTTTAACCGACCGAAACATACCAACGTAATCGCATAATTTTTTTACGGAAAAATAACTGAAACTTCGGTGGTAACACGAAAACGACCTATGGCTTGTATCGACCAACAAATAAAACTTGACATAAATAAATAATAATATTTAAAATGAATACTTACGTGAGGCTTTTTGAAACAACAATTATTTCACAATCATTTCGCTCCGTAACAGGGAGCGCTCTAGGATATTCTTGCATTTGTTGAGAATATCGGTCGTAACCGCCCCGCTCTGCCCAATCGCCCCCTATTGCAATAATACATGAAATAAGTTTAAATATAATATTGATATTAATGTACGCAGTGATGCAGCCACACTTAAATCACTTGTATTTATAAAAACATCTTAAGTTATTAGGCTCAATTTACATTGACATGGAATTAAAGCGAAAGCTTTAAATGTTGATTTGCATATTGATCTTTATGTCTTACATAATAATGTATAAATTAGTATAAAGTTTAAGAATTGTAAAGTGCAACATTGACGAGCAAATTCCCAAGTACTCTTCCACGAAAAAATAATGTCGATACCTCATACGTAAGTAGTTGTATCCTCAAAACCGCAATTTTACAGCCGAAGATTTATTGAAACCGTGATTGTTTAATTACCCGACTGAGCAAGAAGGAGGGTTATGTTTTTACAAGCTTTTATTTAACTTGCCCTGTGTTTATGTTAATTTGTGTGGGTCAAATCTTGGAAGCTAAATGAATACCAGTTCCTAACGTTCGATTGGAAATTTAGTACACCAGTGTATCTTTGATGACAATACAATATTATAGGAACTCCTAAACTAAAAAACAGAAACCTAGCAAGTTTGAGCTCATTTGATTTGTCTTGACAAGTGCTCCGATCCTAAATGATTTCCGGGGACTGATGATATAGCCGGAAGGTAGAACGGTACCACCGTTCTACCTTCCGGCTATATCATCAGTCCTGTATACCTGCGATTTTACTCCGGGGTCTCACAGATGTGTCGTTAATGGTTCTGTGACAAAAATAGGTGGCAGGTAGTGAAGAAGGTTAATTTGTATTTTTATTTCAAAAATTATATTATGAAGTTATTTGGTCCAATGTAAAGAAGCATTTATTAGTATAAGTATTTTAAAAATCAACCTGTATATCTTTAAAATGGTCTACTATGAAATTGCGCTTTTGGGTATACAACAACTTACGTGGAAGGTATCGATATACATATAGAAATGGAACAATACGAGTCACAACATTAAAGAATTCGCTTAGATTGCACATCGATGTAATTATAAACTGAGCCTTACTGGTTTAAACCAGAAACCAGTGTTTATAACAGTAGGAGAGGTGGTAAAATTACTGAATAATTTTATCGTATGATGGGTATTCCACCTCTCCCCAATATGTATTGCGTTATTATCCACTGACGTTATTTGATAAGTAGGTATTTTATTACAGACTACCGAGAGAATACGTATTCTGTGATTTTATTGTAAATCTTTGAACGGCCTGTTGGTCTAGTGGTTTGTGAACCTGACTGCTAAGCCAGGGGTCGTAGGTTCGATCCCCATCCAGGATAATACTTTGTGTGATCTATTCTGTGTCTGGGTGTATTATCTATAATATGTATTTTTATCAATTGTCTGATTGCCATAGATTTGTCTGGTGGCTATGCCTAGTTTGGGATCAGATGGTGTTATGAGTTGTCCCAAGATATAATTATTATAATTAATTTACAGAATATCTTTTCTGTGATTTTATTTTAACGATGATGGCCGAATAGACAAACGTCACTCAGTTTTAAGCCTTTAGAACTCATGTTGTCACTGTCACTTATGCCTTCTTCCCACTGGGCTAGTAATTTAGTGAAGTGGTGAGTAATTTAGTTACTAAACGTATCTGAACATCACAAAATGTAGTGAAGTAGATTACTAAATAATTTAGTTGTGCCTATCCATTTTGTCCTATTTTGACTGGCGATTAGTGACCTATCTATTTCTAATTAGCTATAGAAAATTTATGTCCAGCCAAAAAAAAACATTCGTGCTAGTCACATAAGGCACTTGTCCGACCAAAGGCGAGAAAGCGAGTAGCGATTCTAACGCTCAAGAAACGTACATACTTATGTAGATCCCGTGTGAACAAAATAGATACAGATACTAATAGTTGATCGCTAATTGTTAATTCACACTGCCGGCAAGTACTCGCTCTATACTGCATCTCTTTCGTTTACGCCGACGGTTTCTACAATATACATCAATTGTACGTTTTTTGAGCGATAAAATCGCTACTCGCTCATAGCCGGCGGTGGGACGGGTGCCTTATTTACACAAAAAATATCATGGGTGTGAATCAACCTCTGGCTTAATAGTTAGGTCTTTTTCGCACGTTCCAGTTTCAATGCGGCGTCGGATTGAAACCGTGTACCCGGCGCGAAGTGTATGGCGATATACGGTAGCTTTTACATGTTCTGGCGTCCGTCCGGCCGGTAGCCATACATTCGCCGCCGGGTATCCGACGGCCAGGTACCCAGCGCCGGATTAAAACCGGAACGTATGAAGAGGACCATTAACGACGAATTAGGGTCATTAACCATTAGACAACAGCCATTTATTATGGATATTCAGTTGTTAATCCGTTACATACCTACATAGGTAACGCTTATTTGATAATAACAAATATACCTACTCAAGCAGGATTCGAAACCGCGATTATGGTATTACATTCTCATTGCTTCTGTATTGAGTTCTTTCAGATTGTAACAACGGTTTTAATTGGCCTTTACGGGCCAATTAATGTAACTCTGTGCAAGTTTCTACATAATGTTAAGCGAATGAATTATGCCACGTATTTGTTTACAGTACTGGGTATTGGCGTTTATTTTACAGCATCTATCCTCACGAACTTTGTCAGTTGAGTTTTAATTCGATTTTAGTTTTGTGTAGGTGATGCGTCCCTCTAACACAAAGAGAGGATCCTCCCACCCGGCGAGTTGATCGTGCCTGGCGGACCGCCGCGGTTAACGTAAGGGAAGTACAGGGTGTTCCACGGCCATGACACTAGTAGGGAAAGTACCTTAAATATTGTAGATAGAACATTTTATTGCTGATCATATTTTACGGCTTCGATTCCCCGTCAAGACAGGCAAATATTTAAAAATCTTAAAAAGTATTCAACAGCATTGAATATTTTTTTAAATCAAAATGAAGTGCGTCTTTGATATTAGGTAGGTAGTTTCCCTCCGTGTAGCATTAGGGGCACCTAGTATAGCTAGCAGTTGTGAACAGTACAATATTTAGTTTCGAGATTTCACTTAAGCTGTCAAGTGCCAATTTGTTAGTATTGTTATATGTGGGTACCGCCACATTTGGTTCTAATTAGTGTTAGGAGAAATAGAAACGAGTTATCAAACCTCTTCCTCCAATAGGTGACCGGTCCCTGAATCCAGGAGGAGCACCGCGACCTCTAGCTCCTCGGCCGCGAGCTCTGGGAGCACCTCGGCCTCGCAGACCACCTCCTCGGCCCTCCGGCCAATGTCCTGTGTAGCCTTCCTCAGCCACATCTTCCTCTGGATAAGCTGTTTGAAAAAAAAAAGTTATTAATAAATAGTATTTGCTTCTTACCCTCCTATATCTCATGGTGTGATTATATGTAATAAGGTATAATAAGAATTTGAAGCGCAGACCCAACAATCTAGGAACTAGAGACTATCAAGTCACCTGAACATGATTGCTAAAGTTTAAATTTGACAGCAGTTCAAAGCCATAATGGGGATGTTGACTGTCAAGTCAAATCAGTCTCTTTTTATGAAATGTCAAAACGACAAGCTCTATAAAAATGTGTATGGAATAGCAACCTGTGACGTCATACGTTCCTATCGTCAAATCATTCCTTTTAGTATTCGTTTTCTTGCTTTTAAATTTAAAAAAAACATGTATAATTGTAAAAGAACACTTATTTCTCTATCTATATCTCAGAGCATTTTAAGATATTATTACTGATTAGTATAAAATAATTTTATTGCAGTCAACTACCCAATTAATAATGACATCTACTTGACTCCCCTAAAGCTTTGTTGCTTTGTTGCTTCATTAGAGTTTTTGAGCAATTATAATATAGTTGGGCCGAATGTTATCGTAAGTCTGTAAAAGAAAACTATAACAATCTCGTGTTCACAGCACTTTATTGTTATACTCGTATTTAACGACATAAAGGGGCGTCTAAACGGGCCATTTTTTACGGCAATTTGTGGCGGCACTATTGGCAACTAATTGCTCGGCCAATAATGGCAATATGTGTACAATTGTATGCCGCATGATCCAGTCTCCTAAATGGGCTACACAACCCGGAAACAATAGAGGGCGACGGAAACAACAACAAAATTGGCCGGGCAACATTGCGGAAAATAGATCGCTCAGCGATCGTCCGGCAACCATCAAATCAATATTGGAGAGTACTGCCATGCTGCCGGCCACAGGATGGGCCAATTGGGCTTTTAATTTTTCCTCAACTTATGGTTCGCTGGTATAACACCAGTATTTTAGGTAGAAATGTGGTAGGTGTATTTTCTATTTTTGCCGCCGCAGGGAGGCGAGCTACAATATACCAGTTACCTAAAGCGGGTCCTGCTGTACTTCCTGCTGCTTAGGTCGTCGGGCAGCTTACTAACACTAAAAATGTATACAGTGTCTTTATGTTTTGGCGGGTTCACTAGGTATAACACCTTAGCACAATACACGTTAAATGGCGTCAAGCCACCATAGCATAGTTACCGTCGCGCGTCGTCGTCATCGAGATAAAAGATAAAAGCATGTAGGTATACAAAAGATCTCGAATAGGGAATTTTACTCTACATATATGAGAAAAAATCTATAAATATATTATTGAGTATATTTTAGGTAAAAAGTAGCCCAAAAATGTTAGTTTTAGTTCATAAAATAACTAAATAAATTTTAAAATTCAATTCAAAGTTTACAGGTTTTTAATGTTTTTTATTACCATGAAATAGTAGCCGCCATGCTACTACGTGATACCTACTGCTGTGTAAACTAAAAAGTGACAACTGTCAACTGATCGGCGTAATTGTCATACAAAACGTCAGCACATTTGTTTACACAGCCAACTGACGTCATTACCACAAAGAAATATGACGTCCACTGCATCCAGCGATTTCGGCAAATTACGCGGGAAATTTGAAATGTAAAATTATTTAGTGGCTAATTGCCACTATAGAATTTAATTGAGACACTTTTCAAATATGGGTTTAATACTCTATTATTTAATGATGCTCTGTCTACCCATTTAGGCCTGCACGTATGATAATATGAATGTATAAACGAATCGATGTATCGGTGTAAACATAAAGCACTTATCCTACTCTATTTCAACATTCAGAATTAGTACAGTAGCAAACCTAGGGAGTCAACCCAGTTAAGGTAGTTATTTTTGAGAACGGTGGGAGTGGACTTTTTGGGAGTTTTTATTTTCTCTGCTCGTCTCTTCATTTCGTGGTATAAAAAAAACTACTCATTATTGGTGTGCTAGCGGTCGCTAGATGCTACAAGTGATAGGAAAGGAAAGGGAGGACAGCGGACACCAATGTGCAGGGATGGTTGGGAGTGCAGTGATTGGCGGCTCGGGAAGTCGGGGTCGCGTACCCGAAGCCACCTGTATCGCAACCGGACAAGTTACGAACAAGCAACCCCCTGACTTAAAGTGACCCCCTACTTAAGTGCAAGTATGTTCAGATTCTGATCAGGGTCCTCTACAAGACCGATTTGTCGATCCTACACCTAGTACGAAAATCCATTAAAATCGACATAACCAAAGACTAAGAGGGACTAGGCGCAGGATCGACGAGACGATCTTATTTTTACGGTTGGATCCAGTAGGTGGCGCTACTGTGGAGATGCACAAATGTGAGTGTGCCGTACGTATCAGTGGTGATTCAGGCTTTCATTTTCAGTCGTAGATAAGCAATTTTCAAACTTTATTGCAAAGATTTTATACTACATTGTCAAGATTCGGCATGGGTAACCTCTTACCCATTCAAACCATGTTACACTGTATTTAAGGTGGTATTCGATCGAAAGGGGTAATTATTCAATGGGTAACCAAGAAATATTATATATTTTTAAGCTCTTAAAAAACTACTTCAAAAATCCTTTTAACAAGCATAGATTACAGAATACCAATTCATTAATTGTTTTATTATCAGATTTGTGAGGGTTAAGTATGAACTAATTTTGATGAAGAGTAGTGCTTAAATAATAATATCTCTGGACAACTGCCACAACGCCAACTAATCCCAAACTAGGCTAACTAGAGCCTGTACTATGGCAACCAAAAAAATACCCATATTTCTAAATACATACATTACTAAAACATAGTAATCAAAATGTATTCTAGGAAAGGATATATTACTTACTTTGATCTCCAATGTAATTGCCGAAGTTATCATAAAGGTCTTCAGTTCCTGCCTCTTCACTTGTTACATTGTTATCATTGAGAGCTACTGCTGGCGGTATGTTTGGTGAAACAGTAACTGTCTCTGTGTGACGGCTAAAACAAAATATTTTATATTCATTGCTTTGTTCATTTGAATGATCAAGAAATGTGCTAACACTCTCAAGTCCAGAACAATGTTTAACTTTTTGTCACCATCACTACATAGTATAAAACAAAGTCACTTACTCTGTCCCTGTATCCCTATGTATGCTTAAATCTTTAAAACTATGCAACGGATTTTGATGCGTTTTTTTTAATACATAGAGTGATTGAAGAGGAAGGTTTATATGTATAATAACATCCATTAAATAGTGGAGAAATAAGGAGTGGAGCAACAATAAGAAATGTTGCAAAAACGGGGAAAATTTATGCAGACAAAGTTGCGCGGGTCAGCTAGTATAATAATAATTTAATTTAATATGTACTATAAATCAATGGAATATATATTATTGCGTTCAAACAAACACTTTGAACACAAACAGAGCTTTATAATATTAGATCACACAGTACAGTGTGTCTTTCAGCATAGGCCTTCTGTAACATCTTCAACAGGGTTTTATTAATATTTGGTACAAGCTTTTCTTCTTAGCTTGTAACCTACATGCTTTTTAGGGTTCTGTAGCCAAAATGGCAAAAATGGAACCCTTATAGTTTCGTCATGTCCGTCTGTCTGTCTGTCCATATGTCACAGGCATTTTACTCAGTGAATATTTATGAAATTTTGTGAAAAGGTGTCTTCGCGTAGCCGCTACTTAGTTTAGCTAAATAATAAAAATAAATATTTTTATACTCCACTGCACTCCATACATGTAACAGAAGTTGTTTTTTTTTTTCATCAAACATCAATGTGTGGCACATCAAAAACATTTTTAAGGTTTTTAAAAAACCTTTTTGATTGAGTGAATATTTTTGGAAATAATCATTCCGAAAGTTCCAAAATTGTGTACTTACCAAAAAATGTGAAAAAAATCTTAACTTAAACTAAAATTATTTTGGATCAGATATAGTCAAACAAAGTCTCAGGCAAGAAATATTTTTTTAATGGTGCTGCTAAGGTGGCAAACAAAATGATATTAACATACATGCCAAAAGCCAGCTGAAAAATTAGCTATTCCTATAGTTAGACTGAATGGATTGCTAGTATGTAATAAGACATTTGACTGGCTACACTACCTAATATTCAGATCTCTTTATGCACAATATTGCACAGATTTAGTACTGATTGAACTTAAGATTTTTGCTCTTGCCTTATACTAACAGCTGACTATACACTATGCTGGTATGAATCTATGTCTGCAGTATTTATGTTTATAACAAGTTATAAAACTAAAAAAACTGATAGCAGTTTTCTTTTTTTTATACTGTAATTAGCAATGTGGGATTGTGAGTCCCATCTTACAAGCAGTTCTGTTAACCACTACAGCTAAGCAAAATTGCTTATGTTAGGAGTGGGTATACGTTGTTAGTACAATGGGAAAGATTTCAACCCGGACCTCACGAAAACGAGTCTGATGCCGTAACCATTATGCTATCAACACTTTCGCTTAGTTGAAAAGATATACATGAACTTAAAGTCTTATGCATGTGCATTAATACCTTTTATCAGGGTTGCTCTGGGCCGTTTTCACAACAATGCGGTTTCCTTGAATATTACTACCATTGCCTTTAGCGATAGCTTCCCTTGCGCTCGTCTCTTCAGCGAATTGTACAAATCCAAAGTTTCTATTTATTACAATCCCATTTATCTGTCCATAGTTTATAAAATGCTCGTAAATATCGTCCACAGTAGCACTGTCCGGCAAAGAACCCACATAAATTCGAAGATGGGATGTAGACCGATCTTTCATAGCCTGTCTATCCAAAGTTAGATTATCTGAAATGTAGATATTTTGTTCAAAAGTAGCTATTTTCGTTTATTATTGGAATCTTGTATGAGATGTTATTTGCAATGTAATTTATTGAATAATGAGGTGTGTAGAATGTATGAAGTCAACCACAGCAATGACGTTAATGCCGCGGTTTATGACAGATCACCGCAATTATTTTATGCTTTTCTGTACCTGCCATTGTAGAAATCTTTATTAAAAGCTTTTGAATCAGGTAGGTTTTTATACAATTCCTAAAATTGTATCAAAAACACACTAAGGTCCAACCAAAAGAGTAACAGACAGAGGACATATTATTCTTCTTCTATTTAGAACGCCAACCAACCACAGATATTTTATACTAGGGATGAGCGTTGACTCGAATTTTAGTCAAGTTTCATTATTCCATTATAAGAATCGACTTCTTCCAATTGTCATCTTGACTATATTATTTGGCTACACAGAAGTGATCTTAGATCCTAGATCTTAGTCATTAAAATAAAAAAAAAAACAAAGCTAGATCTCTAGATCTCGCACACTATTCAGTGGAGTAATAACTTTTTTTTAAACAATAGGGGTATGCTGACCTCTTTCACAAGTACACAGGCTATCGCTAAAGGATGGAGGATGCGGCTAAGCTAAATTAATTTTATTTCGCACATAAGCATATATATGCCTTTGGTGAGTAAAAATGCAACGCAAATGACCATAACAGTGCTTGGTGTATTTTCCAGTATTATTTTTCAAAGCCAATTTTTTAAGGTATTTAACATTAAATTGATACTAATCACAATATGTGTACCTTGGGCAGTCATTGCGATTAGGTAGAAACAACTTCGAGGACGAGGTGAACAGGAGAATTCGGTTGGGTTGATCAGCGTTTGGGAAGTTACGTCAAGTCTTCTCATCGTCGATCCCACAATGCCATGAGACTAAAGTCTTCAATCAGTGCGTCCTACCCGTCTTGATATATGGAGCCGAAACGTAGACACTGACGGTACAGCTGCTTCACAAGTTCAAAGTCGCTCAGCTGGCTATGGAAGGGGCTATTCTCGGAGTTTCTCATAAAGACAAAATCAGAAATGAGATGATTCGGCAGAGAACCAAAGTTATCGACATATGAAGTGGCAGTGGGCTGGCCACATTAGCAGAAAAACCGACAACCGTTGGGGTAAACGAGTTCTTGAGTGGAGACCGCGTCTCGGCAAACTTAGTGTGGGACGCCCTCAGGCCAGGTGGAGTGATGATTTACGCAAAACGGCTGGCAGGAGCTGGATGCGAGAAGCTGAAGATAGAACAAAGTGGCGTGCAATTGGTGGGGCCTATATCCAGTAGTGGACTGCCATAGGCAAATGATGATATTGATTTAACGTGTTTATGCAATCCTCGGACACAATCCTTCTTATTTAAATGTATAAATAATGTTTTTAAAATTCAGACTCTAGTCAGTAGTATTTTTTTTACTTTTTGAGATAACATTTTGACCTGGTGCTGCGTGGTTTTTAAAGATTTTTGAACTCTTTCTAACTCGTTTTTCATTTATTTCGGAGATCTTTCATAGCAATAGTAAAATTTCGCATTGGCACAAGTTTCTGCGAGACTTAGTTGCAGGTAGGTTTCTGCATCGGCTGGTTGAAGCTGCAACTTCTGGAAAAAAGTTTCAGAATTATTTTTTTAATTTAATTAAAAACCTAGCTTTAGTAGATAGATAATATTTTATTTAGTATCTGTCAACACAATGTAAATATCGCAATGTTTGCTTAAATAATCACACTTACCAAGAAATATTGTGGGTACACTGTTAATTTTTAAGAAAGTCTGCAATGGGTTTATTATAAACCAGTCCAGTGTACCTACATATAGTAGAGGTTATTTATTCTGTTCCTTCTGATACACATTAGACTTACCATTTTCCTGATTAATCCTAGTGATAAAATTGGCAACTCAGTTCATAAATGTCGCAATTCCTCAAGTGTCGTTGTCATTATTGTCAATTTTTACAAGGCATGCAAGTTAGCTTTAAAACTGGAAGGAAATGCAGAAAGCTAAGTATGCGTATGAAATTTGAGGTTATTGTATAACCCAAAACCAGCTTAAATAAGTTATTAATATTATATAAATTGTTACGAGTAACTCTTGTAATAAGGTAAGTACATAAGCATGTTGTGGATTTGGGAAATAATTTTCCCTGTGTATTAAATTCATATTTATAGCAGAGGGCTATATCTTTAAGCATTAGAATAGTACTGGGTTTATTACATAAAATTGTAACATAAGTTTGGGAAATTTTTACAATAGTTTCGATAAAGCATTTTTTTTTAAATTATTGCAGTAAGTCTAGATTTCTATTCTCCACAAATAGTATACTGAAATTACCACGCGTTATTAATTTAGTCCGTTCTATAAATATATTTTGAACACCATTTGCATATATTTATCTATGAGCAAAAATTAGTAGGTATAGTTTATAAATCAATTGGGCACCCAAGCCTACTAAATTAGTCTTATATTTTATTAACTTTGTTACTACATAGCCTAATTCGAATCCTATGCTCATCGAGGATCAATGGCGGTTCCTGGGTGGACAGGGTGAAGAGGAGAGTGTTTTAAGTGGCAAAATGCCCCCTCAAAAATTTCCAAGTCTTGTGTATATATACTTTTTAGTGTTTTCCTTAATACTAGTCTACCTGCAGCATCAAACCCCCACTTCTGGATTGCCCAGAAGAGTAGCCCCCTAAACCAAAATGCTAAATCTGACACTTTCAAAGTAGTATGTCACACCAAAATAATATCCAAATTAGTAGTTTGGTCATCTTTGAGTATCTGTGAAACAATCACATTATCAGGTATACTAGTAGGATTTGATCAATATGGTGAAATACACCTTAACAATCTCTTTACGAGACAACTTTCCATATTTGTTTTAGGTGTATTTTGGCAATGATTAGAAGAGTTTTTTCAAAAGCTTACAAGGATTACAGAAGTGCTTTAAATGATGCTTTCAATCGCAAGAATCTATTTTACACAAATATAGTGTTGTCTATTGGGATATCAACAGTTGGAGATTTGACAGAGCAGTCCTATGAATATTATACTAAAGAAATAGACTATTATGATTTCCCTCGCACTGCACAAATGGCATTTTCAGGATTCACAGCCGGCATTCTAAGCCATAACTGGTATCTGTTTTTAGACAAAGTCATTGTGGGCAGAAATCTAACTATGGTTGTCAAAAAATTGATGTTGGACCAATTTATATGTTCACCTATTTTGTTATTATCCTTTTTTGCCACTGTTGCTATATTTGAAGATGATCCAATAGGTAATTTCACTGAAGAAGTTGGACAAAAGTTCTGGACTTTATATAAAGCTGAATGGGTAGTGTGGCCACCAGCTCAAATTATCAATTTTTATTTTCTGCCCACACAATATAGAGTAATATATGATAATCTTATATCTCTTGGCTATGATATTTATGCATCCCATATTAAACATGATAAATCTTATGAATCTGAAAAGTCTTCAAAATGAAATGCCAAATCATTTATTATGAATAGGTAATAATTGTTCAGATTTTTTGTTGGTATCTATAAGTAATATTGTAATGTACCCACAGAAATCTTAGTAGTAGGATCATAAAAATAGTATATAGTACAATAATTCTCACAAGCTCCCTGATACTCAGAATCATAGAAATGCCAAAAGATCAGAAAACCTCAAATAAATAACATTTTATGTTCTGCACATACTTTTTTGCCGCTACAAAGTTCTCTGAGTAATATTTTATGAGCCAGTTCATATTATAGCATATTGATTTGTTTTGTTTCAGATAAAATGCAAGCACTAGGTCTGACGTGGCGTATTCTAGCAACAAAAGTGAAGCAATCTTCTGCCATAATTAAGGGCCGGGAATTAACTAAAGTAGCATTCGGTGAAAAGTATTTGATATACACAAATGTGTCAATATCAGTGGCCTTGTCAGCTGTGGGCGATTCTCTAGAACAGGGCTATGAATTATTCACTGGGGATGCTAGTAAGTTTGATAAAACAAGGACTTTTCATATGGGTTGCTCTGGTATAATAGTTGGTATCTTGTGTCACAATTGGTATAAAATTTTAGATAAGTTTATAATAGGTAGAACTTTTGGCATGGTTTTAAAAAAATTGGCCGTGGATCAGTTTATATTTTCCCCCATTATGATAATGACATTCTTTGGAACTGTTGCATTGTTTGAAGAAAAGCCTATGGACAGTTTTAAGGAGGAGGTTAAGGATAAATTTACAACGTTGTATAAAGCTGAGTGGACAATATGGCCGCCAGCACAGATCATTAATTTCTATTTTCTTCCAACTAGGTTCAGGGTATTATATGATAACACAATATCATTAGGATATGATGTTTATACATCACATGTAAAACATAATAAATCATCAAAAAATAAAAGTGAAGTTAAAAGTGAAGCAGTAAAGACATCTTGACGAAGGTATTATTGTAGGTAGATTGGAAAATTGTTTTATAGGTACAGTCGGCCAAGGAAGTGGTCTACCAATTTAGACAAAGCTTCATTTGCAACCAAAATTGCATTAAGGTTGACTTTAGTAACTGTCAGAATATTATTGCAAGGGAAAATCAACCTTGTAGTTTATGATGTGTAAATGAATTTCAACTGTAGGGTGATTGACCACATTTTTGACCGACTGTACATAATAAGCACAGTGTTTTTACACACAGTGCCAGTACCAACTGTAACATACAGTTACAGTTGATGTAGATTATTGATAAGGCGTCTTGCCTTTACAAATTATATGTAGTAATTATGCAATATGTATTTTAATAACAATGTAGTCTGAAGATGCACATATTTACTTACAAGTTATTGTAAACCATAAGCTGATTACATAAATTAATAGTACCTAAGTACAACAACATTACAAAAATGTATTAATGTGTATATGACACATATTTTCATTTTGATATAAGCTTTGCTGTGATAAACTATTTCCCTATGTTATAGGCAAATAGAGTTCATAATATTTTTGTCAATACTTAATTTATTTGTGTTTGTAAAAGTACTTAGTATTTTATTTTATGTTACATTTAATAAAACGTTTTTCGTACAAATAATGTTTATTATTTAAAATATATTAATACATTTAAATAGGTTTCTACTAATTTCTGGTATAAGGCTCCAAATTTTTTTTTATCTTGTCGTGATGAGCTGTTTTAAGTGTCATGGAGCTGTAGGGGAATATTGATTAATCTATCTTCACCAGGTTCCATTAGACTTTCTTGAATTAGGTGAATTTTCTCCTATGACCATAGTAGGTATCTGTTTTTTTAACATGAGCATTTAGCGAAGTAGGCCCTGACTAATACACCTAAAATTAATTAGGGGTTAAGAAGGGTTCTTCGAGTTGAGATTTTCGCTTGCTTTCCCTCAAGTTACTTATAACGCTGTGGACGACAGAATCCTCGAAGATCCTCTCAGGCCAAGACTCCGACCGCCTTCTATGTCCAAGCGTTGTTTCTTCCACAATTCTGGGAATACGACTCGCTCTCGGAGTACCTCGGTGGGATACAAAAGACCTTCCTCGTCTTGTCTCTTTTAGACCAAGTAATGACGTCAGAAGTTTGTCTAGTGTTGCTATGTCATCCACATTGGAAGTGTGCGGTCGTGTCGGTGTGTTTACACCAGAATTTAGCTGGCTGGAACGCTTGGAGACTGGTGTTCTTGAAAGTCCAATAGAGTGAATTAACTGAATTAAAAAATAAACAGGTTAGCCCAGTAACAGCAGCTTACTTTGATATTGCATTCTTGGAAATTCTATAATAATATATTATATAATATATATACATAATGTGTAGCTATTGAAATAAACTTATCGAAATCGGAAGAGAGTATGATGAAGGTTATGTATATCATGATTTGCAACGATTCTGATAACACATATCGTGTGATGATGTCATCATTTAGTAGGTAGGTATTCATGATTACCCATATGACAGGAGATAACTGCTACTAAGTGATATTTCCCTGAATAAGTGCATCAAAAAATATTTTTACAAGTTTTTTCTTGGGCCTCCTCAAAAGTACACCTTGTCACTTCCTCAAGCTTGAAGCTAGGTCTACATCAAATTTCATGAAAATCCGCCGTGTAAAACAAACATACAGGGATACTTTAAGTTTTAAATAGACCTAAGTCGTACCTATTCTAATTGAAAACTGTAACAGGTGCTAGGCTATTTTTGCTTGAAATAGCTTTAGATAAAGAGTCAGCGCGTTGTAGCTAGGTGCCTACAAGGAAAATTGAGATTTTAAGGAAATTTAAAAATGAAAATAGGTTAGGCGCTCACCTCGTCGGCAGTATGACTTTGATAGCTCATCCTTTTCACTTTTCTGTATGTTTCGTCGTCCAAAGCCTCTTCCACGGCTGCTTCTAATCTATCTTTCATCTCTTCGTCGGTTCCCCGATTGAGATCTTCTAATACTAGTCTGAAACCAAAGTTTTTAGTAGGTACTTAGACTAAACATTAATCTTATCATTTTATTTTCAAAATATATAGCAATGGAGGTTTGTGAGTCCGACATTACTAGCAATCCTGTTAACCCTACCAGCTAAGCTCAATGGCTTGTGTTAGGGAGTGCGTTAACGTCGGTAGTATACCTAATGGGTAGGTTTTGAATTAGCGACCTCACCATTGCGAGTCTAGTTATTATCTAATTATCTAAGTAATCGAAGCCAGTAGAAGAACACACCGGCACCGTAAACATTAGGTATACCACCTATTTAGCTATCTGGAAGTACCTAACGAATTCATCGTAACATCTTTAGATCAGTATGAAGGTAAAACTACCTACTTGCCCACTTATTGAACTAGGTAGGTATATATATGTATTGATTGTTATTTTCTTTTAAGGCAATAGGTAGGTACTCGCATCAGGGAATAACCCCCGTATCACGCGGGGTTTTACAAACACACAAATTACGGACACAGTGATCCTACACCCAGACTCTGAAATAATTTGTCGAGGCACAAACTGGTTTTCCCGTGCGGGAATCGAACCAGCATCACCACCAGCCATTAAAACGAAGCACGTTTCGGGACGGTTGCATTTAATTAAATTGAAGCAATAAAAACTTGCATGGTGTAAACCACTCGCTGACATCGTGTAAACGTGTCTTTACGTTATTGCATTCAAATAAGTAAGTAATGTTATTGAGTCTGTATTCGACAAATTTGACGCGGTGGAAGTGCCTACGACTACTGCACAAGAGGTCGTGGATTCCATTCCCACACGGGACTCCACTTTGTGTGACTGTGATCCACAAATTGTTGTTCCGAGTCTGGATTTAGTAGGTAGGTAAGTACTTTGTGTCTGTGAAATTAGAATTGAATGTTTGTGTTGTGGCCGTGTGGTACCGGCTTAAGAATAGTACCACCCCATCTCTTCCCGTGGGTGTCGTCAAAGCGACTAAGGGATTTCACAACGGAGGACGGGCAGCAGCGTCCTCTGCATACTTAAAGCCTTACTGCGATCGCCAACCCGCTCGCCAAGCGTGGCGATTATGGCAATTACCCTCAGGATCTACATACTAGTAGGTTCTACTGGGGAGACCCGTGCCCAGCAGTGGGCCATCATATGGGTTGATTTGTTGTTGTTGTTGTGTTTGTGAAGTCTCCAGTCCACGACAGGAATAAAACAATGACCGCAGAAGTTAGTAGGTACCTACCTACTGCGGGAGTTGTCATTTATAACTGCCTCTGTGGTGCGGTGGGGGTGTATCCGACTGCTACGCAAGAGGTCGTGGGTTCGATTCCCACGCGGGACACCACTTTTTGTGATCCACAAATAGTTGTTCCCGAGTCCGCTACTACCGCTTTGTTTGCCAAACGATCTACGTGTTTAATGAAAAATTGGATTGACGTCGTGATTGATGGGTGTTTGACAAACATGTACCTATGTACGTGTACGGCGGTTTTTGTTTGTCAATTAAGATTTTAAGCGACAAACATTTTAATCGTTACACTGGCACATTGTTTGAAAAAACATATCTGATGATTGGTTTGAACGTTTTAGCTTGACATTAATATTTGTCAAATATATTTGATCGTTTTCAGGGCCCTTTATGATAATACAGGGTGCAACTATTCTTACTCAGCTCGTTCATCATCCTCCGCTTTATGCATGTTTGCCCTATTCGATTCTCGAGCCACTTTTATATCTTGCTCCCAGAATCGTCTCAAGTCTGGACTAGACGTGTAAGGGGCAGCGACCTCTTTTATCTTCAGGAATATAATGGCTGTTATAAATATACAGATCACGTTCACTATCGTTAGACAACAACTGACGATACCTGAAATGAAAGTGAAATACGCTGGATTATGTCCAATTTTAGCACGTCTCGATTGTGGGAATTCGAATGCTAGTGATAGTATTTACAATAGATTTAGGTGGGTTTTGGAATGTAGATAATCAATTATTAACACGTATCTATCTATACCTATTCTGTCAGTTTGAACACACAAATCTCCAAGATAGGTACTCGGCCGTTTTAGGTGTAATTTTTGTACACAGGTCGTTACGTACCTACGGAGATATCTTGAAGCTTTAGGAAAGTTATAAACTTTTTAAGATTTGCACGTAGGTATGGCAGGGGAGGTTTTACGTGGTATAATTGAGTATAGAATAAACACCGGTTAATATTATACTGTTATCTTTTTGCAATTTAGTGGGGGGGGGGGATTGGCCCCAAACCCCCTCCCTCCTGAGTACGCCCATGGTAAGTACTTGTTTCCTATACCTAAGACGGTAGGCAGATACTTATTATTTCTTGATTTGATACCAAGACAATGATATTAAACTAAGTGGCCCGCGCAACTTCGTCTGATTGAATTTTCCCCGTTTTTGCAACATTTTACATTGCTGCTCCGCTCCTATTGGACGTAGCGTGATGTTATATAACCTATAGCCTTTCTTGATAAATGGGCTATCCAACAGTAAGAAAGAATTCAATTCGGACCAGTAGTTCCGGAGATTATCGTGTTCAAACAAACAAACAAACTCTTCAGCTTTAGGTATCATATTAGTTTAGATAAGAGAGAGCCTTGTAATAAGTAGGTAGATACCTAGTAAGTATCTAGTCAAAAATATCCTTACCATTAACTGCGAATTCAATCGGAAGATAGTCATGGTATAAAGGTTGATAGGATGAGTTTCCTGTGTAAGCTTCTCCCTTTATATGAGGTATCTTTACTCCTGGATACAGCAACCATATGCAAGCCAGAGCCCAATATAACCCCTGCGAATAATTAAAATAATTGATACGAACGAATACCTGCAATAGGTACCTACTTACTATTTTTATTATAGGACTTTCACGGTAACCCTCCGGGGTAGCCATGAAAGTGGGGTACCTACTGAATAAGATCAGTCAGCCCGCTTGCGACTACAACGGCCGGTACACTCTGGTCGAAACGTCAAGCAATCTGATTAATTCTTCTATTCAAAATAGGTAAACATCTTATCGGCGAGAAGCCGAAGATAGAACAAAGTGGCGTGCAATTCGAGAGGCCTATGTCCAGCAGTGGACTGCGATAGGCTGATGATGTACAAACATGTTATTTAAAACTTACACAATTAACGACAGGTGGTAACAAAGAGGCTGAAATCGCAATGCCAATCAATGGCCCAGCACTGCCTTGTAGCAACGCCAACGCCACTCCTGTTCCTGACGTTAGAGCCCAAAGCACACCCATCCACAAAGAACGGACATTACCTCTGAAAACATTCTACCATTAGTGAAATACTTAGGTACCTAACTACTTACCTTAAAATAATACCTTGGGACAACACAACGCCATTTTATCCTAAACTAAGCAGAGTTTGTACTAAGGCAACCAGAAAACTGATTAATATACTTATTTATATATGACACCCAGACACAATAAACTATCGTGCTTATGACATAAAGTTTTATTCTGGGTGTGGATCGAACTCACGACCTGCGGCTTAGTAGTCAGGGTCACAACCACCAGGTTAACAGGCCAGCCTAAAATACTTAATATATAAACCTACAAGAAATAAATAAATAAATAATTTATTTGGAACACATTTAACATTTTTTAAACCTGGCAATCCGCATAGCACTTTTTCGGCAGTTGCTTTTTATTTAGGTAGGTAGGTACACTACACACATCTTTATAGGTAGATCCTCATTGGGTAGGTGTGGATAATTATTATTAGGTATTTTTTAAAGCCTTTGCCGCACTAGGGCACAATTTGTGTTGGTGATTATACAACCAAGTACACTACACCCAGACTCAGAACAGCAATTTGTAGATTACACAAAGTGGTATCCTGTGCGGGAATTGAACCCACAATCATAAGCACAGCAGTCGTACGCACTCTCACTGCGCCACGCCATCGTGGCAGTCTGAACCTTTTATAATAAGTAGCTAGGTATAATTTACAAGTTTATTACCGTCCTTTCATTTCCTCCGTAGGCCAATCGCCAAATCCCCAAGGCATCGAAGTTGTTCCTAAGATAAGTCCAAAAATAAATCCAAAGACAAGTGACGCTAACATCCCAATGATGAGACTTTCGAAGCCACTTCGTACGAGACTCCTGTCAGATATTATGGTGCCAAATGTGATAGACATCACAGGACCCATGAGTGGTGACACCAGCATCGCTGCTACGATGTTTGAAGCATTGTTTTCGACAAGGCCTAAAGCTGCAAGGGAGCTGAAATGAGATCAGAGAATAGAATGAGTTTTTCAAAATCGTTATATTTTTTTTTCCTCATTCCCTCCAATAATAATCGGTAGAGAATATGGCTCGCACATTATGTGCATATTCCAGTTTCAAGTATAATTTCTTTCTAGTTTTCTTCTTTCAATCACAAAGTCTCGTTCTTGTCCAGTTATCAAGTATTTCAAGTATATTTTACACTGTTTACACTTTAAACGCGGAGCTGTAAAAATAGCGACATGTCAGTTTGCCGCCATTTTTACAACTACAAAATCGTTATATCTAACTAATAGTTTCATGAATGATATTGTCTTCTACAAAAGAGTATAAAGCTGTTTGTTTATATTCACTCTTTCTTTTACTAAGTGTGAGTCGGGACGTATAAAGAAGTAAAAAAGACAGCAGAAGATATAGAGGAGTGGAGATTGCTGTACCGACAAGCAAGAGTGTAGCTCTTATATATTAAAAAATAATGTCAAGATTTACATAATTAGATGGCATATATGTTTTTAAAGACAACACCCACACTTTGGTGTGTACAAGCCGTATGTCGCAGGGCATTTTGCAAATACTTATACAATTTAAAAGACATGAATTACACCCAGACTCGGAACAAATATACTTATAGATCACCTCTATCCCGTGTGAGAATCGAACCCACAGCCTCTTGCACAACATACACTCCCACTGTGCCGCTGAGACAGTCTATTTAAACATTGTAAAGTTAATCGGTTCTTGTAGTTGAAATTACAACCCTTTGCAATTAATCTACATTTGTGTAAAATCGTCTATTTAATCCTTTTATTTTAATTTAGGTACTTACTCAGCTGTTATAATTAATGTAAGATAATCGAAAGACAACTCTCCGCCGCCTCTAACCCCATCAACCACTTGTTTCACTGTTAATTTTGATCTGATCGATTCCACAAAGTTTCGCCAGCGGGTTGCGTCTTCGGATTTTCGTCTGAATTTATTTAATAATAATATCTATTAAGTATAATCTCTTTGGACAACTCAAACAACGCCATCTGATACAAAACTAGGTAGAGCCTGTACTATGGCAACCAGACAACCAATGAACCTACTTCTCTATACCACAGATAATATAATACTATACTAGTATCTATACTAATATTAAAAAGCTGAAGTTTGTTTCTTTGTTTGTTTGATCGCGGTAATCTCAGGAACTACTGATCCGAATTGAAAAACATTCAATGTTGGATAGTCTATTTATCGAGGAAGGCTATATGCTATGTATATAAAATCACGCTACGACCAATAGGAGCGGAGCAGTTATGAGAAATGTTGCAAAAACGGGGAAAATTTACGCAGACGAAGTTGCGTGGGACAGCTAGTATAATTATAAATACATACCTACATATTAAAGAAAAATTACACCCAGATACAGAATAAATCATTGTGCTAATCAAACAAAGTATTATCCTGGATGGGGATCGAACCCACGACCTCTGGTTTAGCAGTCACTAACCACTAGACCAAAGCCAGTCATTAATATTTTAAGAGTTTAGGTACCTAGTTTACCAGAAATACTGTAGGTAGGTACTTTGTGAACTTACATATTTGTTTCTTCTTCAAATTCTTCATCAGCAGCGGCTGAATGTACCACATTACACGGTAAAACACTGTAACAAAAAATTGAAAATATTTATTTATTGACTTTATGCACAAAAATAATGTACAAAGGCGGACTTAATGCTACTGACTTCTTTTACATTTTTTAATTGACAATTGAATAGGCAAATTAGGATGATTTGGTAATAAAAGGGTTCGCAAAACGAAGTAACGGGTTTCCGGTTTCTTTAAATAGGTGGTATAAAAATAGATAGGTAGGTACCTAAGTTGTACCAATACATATAAAAGTACTTATCGGTAGTCTAGTCTGCCTGAGGCAATAAATCCTAATGAACGGCACTCCCAATCTGCTCCCTTTCTAAATCCATCGAATACCCATTTGGGTAGGTATCTACATCTATATATTGTAATATGGATCTCGCTAATGTTGCCCTAGGCGTCACGTTATTTGCTCCGTATATAATTCGTTATTTGCTCGTAATATATTTAATAACAAATATCCACTTAGGTATTAAGAAAAATGCTCGGTTTTTCTATCGCCGTATTTAGGCATCTAGGTACTCATCAACTTACAACACTACGACAAGTTCATAACTGAATCACACTAATAATAAAAAGGCGAAAGTTTGTGAGTGTGTGAGTGTGTATTTTTGTTACTTCTTCACTTCTAAACGGCTGGAGCGATTTTAATAAAATTTGGTATTGAGTTAGCTGACACCCTGGATTAACACATAGGCTAATAAACCGCGGGTAACACCGCGGGGCACAGCTAGTATTCAATATTCCGCAGCGATTCGCTACGTTTATCGGCTACGGAATCCTAATCTGGAAGTTTTCCAATGGTGACAACTACAACTAATGGAACACAATATTATGAATGTGAACTTATTTTCGTGGTAAGTAGGTATAATAAGGCGTACTGTAGCAGATACCTTCTGTAATAAACAGGTCTCCTACTTACCCGTATATAATAGGTAAGTAGGTATGTTCAGTTCCTCTCCACGGAGACCTGTTTATGACAGTACGTCTTTGCTACAGTGGTATATACTGAATTGCATTTAAAAGGTCGTCGCTCGAAATAAAACGAGCAACGTAACTTAGTTGAAGGAGCTTACAATAAGTATAGGTATCGCTAGTTACCTTATAAACATATCATAAAAACATATAACAATACTTTTTTTTAACTTCTTAGTATAAGATAAAATATTGCGCACAGACAATGGATGTGAGTCATTCACCAAAAATCGAATGCTTACACACCGGAGCAGAATGGACTCAGCGAAAGAAGCAACCGGACCATTGTGGAGAGAGCTAAATGCCTACTTTTTGAAGTAGAATTAGAAAAAAAAAAATGGGTTAGTTCTTATATCTTTCATCATGATGTTTACCTGACGATAGACTTGCATTGAACTCCAATGCCGAGTTGAGTAAGGCAATGCAGCATGGTCTCACATTGATCGCCAGTTGGCAATGGGAATATTATCTCGAAATAGTTCCCGGCTTTGTCACTTATCCAAACCACGTGTTCCACGTGCAGTTTCGATAGCAATTCTTGTAATATCTGAAAAGGTATAGATACATACCTTTATTACTTTCTCTATCACGTTTATTAGACTAATTATAAACAAATTAGGTAATAGATGAAATGTATACCCATACTCGTAGGTATAGGTTTTATTCAGTTAAGAGCGGTCTCAATAAGTTATCTATTTTTATATGTCTGTTAAAATAGCTAACTCTAGTAACGAAACCAGGGCTGAATTTATGATACTCTTTTTTATAAGTCCGTACACGTTGAAATCAGATATACCCTATTTCTTCTGATAAAAGTTGGCAACCCTAGGTGTGGAGGCCCTTGGGCGACGAATGTCTAATTATTTTCCGAATAAAAATCTAAATCAAAATCGTTTATTGTGATAATAATAATAATAATAATATTATAATAATATCTTGGGACAACTCACACAAAGCTATCTGATCCCAAACTAAGCAAAGCTTGTACTATGGAAACCAGACAACCGATAAACATACTTATATATTATTTCTAAATACATACATATTATAGATAAATGTGAATTAAATACTGGTTATACAGTTGTTATAACAGTGTTATAAACTCTTCTAAGTATACTTTACCATCTGGTATGCAAAATGGTAGTCAAAAACTTCCATACCAGAATATTCTTTAAAGTGTTGTATTTTATTAAAAATTATGAAGAAACCTTTTGCGATAGATTTTCTGATTAACCTATGTATCGATGTTTTACGGATTTAAGTAAACAAATATGGATATCTATACTGTTTTTTTTTCAAAAATCAAGAACAGCATTAATATGTTTGTGCAAGTATTCTGCAAAAATGCGAAAAAACTATTTGGAAATAAAATATAACGTGGCCCCCACACGTTATATTTTATTTCCAAATAGTTTCTCTCTTGTGTCCGACACTGAACGAAACTTACATTTTGTACTATCGATAGATAGAAAATTCTACAGCTTTTCTATTGGTTATCTTCAACGGTTATTGAAACGAACTAATCTCAGTTTGGCTGTTAGAGTTAGCTATTTTAAAAGACTGTTAAAATGGCAGATAAGTTATTGAAATCGGCTTTTAGGAAATCAAAAAAAGTTAAAAAGGTTTTATGTATAGGTACACTTTCCTGAGACTTTATTTGCGGAGAATACAAATTGTTTGTTATACCAAGGAGTTAAGAATAGGTTGATATTTTCTTGAATCTATGGGTTCCTTGTTACCTTACTTTACAGGTTGGATTGTATGTCCATCTAATTTATTAGCATTTGTGTGAGCTACTAATAGAAATGTAGATAATATTTTTTAAAAGAGGTATAGTCATGTTGGATCATTGGATATACGTAGTGATGATAAAATCTGTATATACAGTTTATAAACAAAGAAACATTATAAATATGGGCAATTTGAAAAGAGTGGCCGCGAGTATTTATTGCCTGTTCTTTTCTGTGGCTTTACCTATTGTTTGCCAACAGGCATTACATGTGAATGTAGAATCGACTTTTCACAAGTATAGTAGGTGTTTTGCTTCATGAATAAAGAATTTGTATTATTTTTATTATCTTCACCGTATGTACAGTTTGCGCCACCTAAGTTTGCGTTTGTGAAGTTGTATTCGAATGTACTTCCGCGCAGGGACGTCGTTCCATGCCCGCCTCTTTCATCCCCTCCGATACCTAAATTTGAGTTGTGCGCAACTTACGCGCGACCGTCAGACACGCAAACTTAGGCGGCGCGAACTGTACATGAATGTTACAATACCCATCCCGTGTAAAAAAACATATGTAAGTACCGAGCAACATTTCAAATCGCTGGTAAGATTAGGACTAGGATTTTTTATACAATATATATGTACATATCAAACCCATAGTACCTTTAACACAATTAAGCACTTATGGTTCGAACTACTAATAACTAAGTACCCAACAAATAAAATTAAAGATAACTGTTATTAACCCTAAATAATTTTCTTGCATCTTTTGACACAGGGTACGCCAAGATTCTGTTAAACATGTTCTGATTGGTCTTCATCTTGCGCATTGTTTCAAGAAGAAATTAACAAATAGATACTTACATTTTCCATTGTAAGAAACTCTTCGTACTCGTTGATATTCTCCAAGTTTTGATTGTAGCCGTCATTATAGTAATGTTCAGATAAATGTATAGGGATAGTCTTGGAATTCTTATTTCTTAACTCCACAGCTAGACGGCCAGGTTTGATAGGAGGTTCATTGACAATGATTAAATCTTTTGGTTTCCCAAATCTTAAAATATGTTCATAATTGCTTGATGGTATGTAAATAACAAAAACTACCCCGGAAGGCATTTTTATGCCTGAAGAAGTCTACACTACTGTATACTAACACAAAGTGCTGAAAGGAATATCTTTTACAATGTCAGTGTATGCGGAACTCCTGAAACCGTTTAGCGAGTAAACAGCATTTTAATTAAAGTCTCCATGAGATAATTAGTGCATTAGTAATTATGTCGTCTCTCTTTGCATAGTGTGGGTACAGGATGTTCATAATAACTCACTGGGGATGTTGACTGTCAAGTCAAATTAGTCTCTTTTTATGAAATGTCAAAACGACAAGTGCTATAGAAACGTGTATGGAATAACAACCTGTGACGTCATATGTTCCTATCAAATCATTACTTTTAGTATTCGTTTTCATGCTTTTAAATTCAATAACATGATAAATTGTTAAAAAAAATACTTAGTTTCAAAGCATTTTAAGACCTATTATTGCCTAATTTGTATAAAATAATATATTTCTTTTGTAGTCATCTACCCAATTACATTGTATTTGACAGATAGATAGAACAGACAATAAATAAAATATATATTTTACCTTATTGAAATATAGTAGTTAGTTAGCATTACGTGTAACATTTTAAATAACATATTGTATATTACCTTTTTGAGAAAAATATAATGTATTATTATTGTTATGTACTACCTATGTCTTTCCATTGCACGGAAATAATCCCGAGTAATGGGCTCCGGTCATTTAGGAGGCGTGCGCGGGGCCAAAAGCCAACATCGTAGAGGCCCGTTAGACACTTTAATCTAAGGCTATATGACACCAACCGGTGATTATTGATGTATACACTATAGAAAAGTACCCAACGAGAATCCTTGGAATTTGTAATAGTAGGTTTTACTGGGGACACCCGTGCCACCATTTGGGTTAATATATTATTGGTGAAACACATACTGTATTTAATAGCTGCTCTGTGTATCCACATATTTAGCTCAGATATTAATTAAGACGCTAAATAAAACATATGTAGAAACATATAGATGTGGATATAAAATTAGGTATGTACTTATTCCTGTTTCATAGCAAAAACAGGATAAATGGGACAAAAACTTTATCTGCGAGTGTTACATGACACGCACCGTTTTGTTAGTCCGAAATCAACAGAAAAACATGATTGACAGTACGTTTTGGGTACATTATAGAATTACTACGGGCCTTAATAGAGTACCCGTAACCACGGCCGTTGCAATACGGTCGCAACGTCGGGCAATAAACAAGGGTTTATTGGCCGACGTTTCGACCTTAAATTATTCACACGACTAAGACCCGTAGTATATTTAATTCTATAATGTGTACAAATCGCAAAAGTTTATCAACATTTTTGATAATTCATCATTTTTGCTCATATCAATTTGTTGTTGTTTAACTACGGACAATAAACAAGGTATTTTACCTTAAATTATTCACGATTAAGACCCGTAATATATATATTTTCATAACATATTAATTTGTTTTTAATGATGTCCTTTTGTTTTGTGTTATAGGTTCTGGGGCCCTGAGTTTTTATTGCCAAGTTCTTTTCTCAGGGCTTTAGGTAGGTAGGTACTCTTGTGAACTTGGCATTATATGTAGAATCATTCAAATTTTGTCTGACGTTCAGCATTTTGTAACCTAAGTGAATAAAGTACTTTGACTTTAACTTTGTGTTTCGTTTCTAAGATTTTCTTAGGATACCTATGTGCTAAGCTGATATTTATAGGAAGTCATTTCATGAAGAAGTGTACTCGTAGTTGCGTAGAGTTATTTTTTACATTGAAGTGTTATTCCGTAGAGGTCATTTTAGAAAATGCACTTTTATAATTTTCAAAACCTGACCTTGATTTTGGAAAATTCAATTATCGTCTTTGAACAATTTCATAAAAAAAATCAGGCAAGTGCATCTTGCGTGCACACGCACGTCCCTCATCTCAACGTTGTACTTAATAATAATTTTCAATGGAGTTTGTACGAACATTTTGTTACTTCTCATTTGATCAGCTGTTACTCGTAAACTTGTAAAGCCTTAGTTTTCCGTTTAATTTCATTACATATGCTACTACCGGGATTTTTTTCATATACCCCACACTTTTTTTCATATATCAACCATTTAGTTGGCATGAAGGGGGGCGACGACGACACTTGACTCTAACAAAATTTGCACTTTAAAACTTAATATTTCACTTTACAACTTCTAAACGTTTTTAAAAGACCTATCTAATGATACCCCACACCATAGGGTAGAAAGTAGTAAGTAGAAAGTAGACTAGGTGAGAAAAAAAGAGTCACATCCCCACTTTATATAGGAGAGGCCCTAATACAAAATGTATGTATGTATATGTGTATAAATACAAAATTAAAGCCTTTTAGCGAAAAAAAAAAAATCACAACTCTACTTTGCATATAAGGGAGGTAAGTTACCTACCCTGAAAAAAATGTTGTACAATAATTTATTCTTTAAAGTTGTCGGCATAAGTAGTATTTGTATCCATGCAACGTTACAGTCTTCTGGCACTAACAGTCTCTTAGCTGAGCAGCGGACAGATGGACGGACATGGCGAAACTATAAGGGTTCCGTTTTGCCATTTTGGTTACGGAACCTTGACTGCCTCTGTGGCGCGATGGGAGTGTGACCGACTGCTACGCGGTCGTGGGTTCGATTCCCACACAGGACACCGCTATGTGTGATCCGAGTCTGGGTGTACTTTGTGTCCGTGACTTGTATCTTTGTAAAGCCCCCGCGACACAAAATACTTAAAAAAAAACACAAACTGAAAATAGCTTTAATTTATTGTCTTTATTTTAATTATGACTAAGTAACAACTTACTTACTTTTTTGGAACATGGATTATGTTATGATATAACTATTGATTAAAAGTTTTTAGTACAATTTCCTATGCTTTACTTAACAATTAATAAAAAAAATATAACATAATCTCCAAATTGATGATGAATTATCAGAACTTAATTCCTTGAAAGAATAAATACGATTCATGAATGCGATTAAGTACCTACAATATGTCAAATATATCTAATGTGTAAAACAAAACTTTAAAAACAATATAATCATGATGGCTGTACACAAATGTTGAAATAATCACGAATGTTTGTGTTAGTTGGGGTACATAATCAGGTTTACTAATACGAGTGCGGGTCGCGCTTAGGGCAAAGTCAAATCTTAACCTTCCAAAGAGCTTACAACTGAGACGAATGTTGCCAAGAAGAAAAAATATAGGCATTTTTCTGCTTGCCAACATTCGTTATAATTTAATAGTTTAAAATGTAACTCTATTTTAAAGACAGACAAATAAGTTGGAGCTTTATAGCAAGCATGCGTTTGGTGTTTTCCGCGATTCGAAACTGACTGGAGACAAGGGGGAGGGACCCTAGACATAGATACTGGACTGCGCCTTCCCTTTCAGGTATGGAGTAAATGCAGGCAGCAAAGTAAAACATAGCAAAGAGACAAAACACTCGTGCGGCTAGTAGTCTTTTTCTAAAACTGGTAGGTCCACGTCACTTTGATATTACAGAAACGAGACAGGTGTTGGCCGCACAGTCACGCGACTGTGCGGCCAACACCTGTCTCTTTTCTGTCTCTTTTTAGAGAGTAGTATATACTTATACTCGTAAGGCGTAAGTGGCCCCGTAAGACGCAGTCCAGGCTCAATGTCTATGCCAGATGGCTCTAACCCAAATCAAAACCTCTCCATTATGTAAGTAAAGATAAGACTTGACCGCTCTCGTATTTTCAGTACGTAGGTACTAGCCGTCAAGTAGGTGACGGCTCTCGTATTTTCAAAACATTTTCTACCTTAAGGCAGGCACTGTTTAGTGATAGCTGCCATTAATACTGAGAAGTTTATTACAACTAAATTTTAAACATCAAAAGTCTTATTAATACTTCCAAATTTCTTATGTCCTACAGTAAAATTTGAAGATATATCTATAGTTGGACTTTCAGATATTTCACTTGTGTCGTCATGTTCGTATCCCAAGTTACTATACGAGTGTTTGACGTCTTCAATTTTCGGTGCTTCGTTGTTTTCCTTTTGTTTATTTGCTTCGGTTTTTTGTACTTCATTGGATTCGGTATTCGGTTTTTGGTCTAGATTGTCTTGAGAGTTTTCTGGTTTGAAGTTGTCATCAAGTCTGCAAATAATTTTAATGATTATTATTATCGTACTGGTTCATGACCCTGACACCTTGACAAATTCTTTGTGTCATAAGCACGATCGTATATTCTGTGTCTAGGTGTAATTAATCTTCAATTGTTTGTGTACCTCTTTAGTTTATCAGTTGGCATGGTTGCCATAGTACAGGTTATACTTAGTTTGGGATCAGATTACCGTGTATCAGGTGTTCCAAAATATTATTGTGCAAAGTTCTTATTTCTACATAGTATAAAGTATCTATTTTTTTAATTTGCTTAACGGGACTGCTTACAGAGTAATAGGTCTAACCCAACGGCCTACGTCTTGAGGAGTAGCAACACAGTGTCAGTCATTCTTCCATGAAATAGTGATGTGAACACATCACTGTTTTTCGGTTGAAGGGCGCTGTAGCAAATTACTGGGCAAATAAGACTTACGAAGCAATGTCTCAAATGAGGAGCACAGTGCGGTGACAATCAGTTATTTGCCAAACAAGGATTTGGGTGCCCTGATACTGTTATGGGTTAGCGTGACGCTACAACCATGATCGTCTCTTCATTTAGTGGTATTTAAAAAAACAATCGTCAAAGAAAAGCGAAAAGGCCGAGAACCAAAATTGTGGAATGTACAGAACAAACTAATTCTATAGTATTTTTTATAGGCATTTCTTGCCAATTACTTTATTAATATTCATTTGGCGTTCCTTTAACATGACATAAACATGGCATTGGTCGGCCCTTAAAAATGACATTTAACGTTCCTTAAACATTATATTTAGCGTTTCTTAAACATTAAATCAAATGTTCCATATACATGACATTTAGAGTCCCTTAAACATGACATTTAACGTTCCTTATACTTGACATTTAGCGTCCATTATACATGACATGTTGTGTCTTTTAAACATGGTGCCCAGGGTAGCCCCGCTCCACTACAGATCCAACACTGGTACAGATACAGGAATGGATACTTACTGCAATTTTCCAGCCAAATTTTGTGCTTTCAAGTTTCGCAACAGTGTTGGTTGTCTCCTGAATGTGACGTTCTTTTTATGTTCCGTTTCATCTTTTATATTTTCCTCTTCTTTATTTTTCATGGAATTAGTGCACCAATTACTGGAAAAAATTATGAAATAATAAGAAAAATAACGCTACATGTTATGAGTTGAAGCCTTGTTGGAGCTGATACGATGTGCAAAAATAATATCCAATCAGTCCTGCGTCTTTAGCCCCCGGTTCTGCCACACTGTGATAACTCCTGAGCTCTGCACAATATAATAATAATAATGTACTAACCGGTTACGGCGACTAATCTCCTCAGAGACTAACCAATTACGCAGGAGATATTATAGTGCACAAGAGTATGCGCAGACACAAGCGCGCTCTCCAACCCACACTCTCATAGCTCTTTAGGATGGAAATCCAACACGACCGGAAGGAGATTGGGTGCAGAACCGACGGCTAACCGTGCTTTCCCAGGGGAAAAATACATTTAAAAAAAAAAAATATCTCTTATCTATGGACTGATAGTAGTAACGTTACTTAACCTCGCAGATGTCTCGATCTGCTTGGTCCTAGTAAAGAATAATGTAAACAGTGGCGAAACCAGACTTTTATTTTGGGTGGGGCATGTTCCTGATAAAACATGCTATAGATTAAAGGCGAAGGGTTAACATTTTCCTAATCCACATAAAAATACTCGTATGTCTTGCTGGACATAATCCGGACCAATTTGTATCGATAATATAAGTAGGTAGCTAGAACTCAAAGGGAGACCAAAAATCTTGGATTCCTAGCAGGGCCAAATCCCACCGAAAAAAAAATTCTGGATTAGCGACTGTTATTTTTAGGGTTCCGTAGTAAACAAGGAACCCATATGTATAGAATAGTTTTTTTTTAAAGAAAAGATAACTAGCGATGTGGTATTGTGGTCCCACATTACTAGCAATCCTGTTAACCCCTCCAGCTAAGCTCTATGGCTTGTGTTAGGAGTGGGTTCTCGTCCGTCGGTAGTATAATAGACAGGATTCGAATCAACGACCTCACGATTGCAAGACCGATGCCTTAGCCATTAGGCTATATTGACAAAGTGGTAGAATAAAACTTTGTTCTCTACTAGGTTATGAAGGTCTCGGGAGTAATTACAATGCAGTGTCACCGCAAATGGTCCAAATACACTGAGCTCTATAGTACTTGTACGCTGGACAGGTATCCACCGACAGTCATTTAACAAAATCAAATCGAAGTCTATACTTGTGTAACAGATAACAACAATGGCCGTTTGTCAAAAGTGTCCAAAAAATCACAGGATGGTCATTCGATTCGGCATTTGAAATTGCTGTCACTTTCAAATGCCGAATCGAATGACAATGTACCTACGTGGTGGCTAGTCAGGCGTAGGTATTATTGTATAAGAAAAAACATTTGGGGACTTAGATAAGACAACTCACACAACGTCATCTAATCCCAAACCAGGCAGAGCCTGTACTATGGCAACCAGACTGATAAACATACTTATATATTTCTAAATACATACGTATTATTATAGATAATACAACCCAGACACAAAATAAACCATTTTACTCATTACCGTGAGTGTCGAACCCACGACCTCCGGCTTAGCAGTCAGGGTCTGGTGGTTAGTGCACTAGACGAGAAAGGAAGGGGGAGGGAGAAGGTCGGCGGTCTTTCGTACGGTTCTGATATAGTCACTTACTTGTAAGCATCCCAATCGAGTGAGTCATCATTGTTTTGCTGTTTGGAATTAGACCGTTCTTTGTTGGCTCCCCACCACGAGATGTCTCTTCTTTCTAATGAGCTTATTTCTTTTACCTGTGGACATATAAATATATTTTTAAAGACAACTTACGCACTATGGTACAAACCCAGTGTCGCAGGGGACTTTACGAAACACAAAGCACACCCAGACTCGGAACAACGAACAACTTTTCTGGATCACATAAAGTGGTGTTCTGAGTGGGAATCGAACCCACGACCTCTTGCGCAGCATTCGTACACTGTCCCATCGCGCCACTAAGGCAGTCAATTTCATCATCATCATCCACATCACACATCATCATATCGCAGTCCACTGCTGGACATAGGCCTCTCCAATTGCACGCCACTTTGTGTGTCAATGGCAGTCAATTTGCAGTAATTTAAATGTATCGTCATGTTTATGTGTATTTCCGGGAGATAGCATCATCAACATTCATCATCTCCCCTATAGGTACCATCCTTGGCGCATTTAGAGTCGGCTTTCCTGAATCGATCGCCAAATGTTGCAGTCTTAGAACTAGTATGGGCGGATCCATTCAAGATTTCATTCTGGGGCACGAGATGCAAATGGCAGTACGGAATCTAACATCATGCATAAGGGGGAGAGCGAGGCATTCGTTTCACCCGACACCAGTCAAGAGTGAGTCGCACGCACGACGGAGGGGGGGGGGTGTGGTCCCAAATAAATTCGGGGCACAAGAGACAAATGGGAAAAAAAAATCGGAACATGAAAGAACCGTTTGGGGAGGGGCACGTGACTGCCCCTGGTTCTCTTATCTCTCCTTTCTCGTACTGTATGAATGACCAACACAAGATTTGTTTGGTTGTTTTCATCGGTTATGATCCAGTCAAGTTTGGCTGATAAATTGGTTTGATGGAGAAGTACTCGTAGATACTATTTTAATGAAGAATTAGTAGGCTTTATATGGGGATTATGTAAGTTGCTAGTAAATTTAAACGACCCCCACTGCTTTAAAACTAAAAGTTACACTTAAAATTAGTAAATAACTACAATAATTTAAGGTCTAGTAACATAGTCCAGATAGGTGGTTCGATTCTGGCCCCGGTTTGGCATACGGAAGTCTCGGATACGATTCCTTGGTCTGGACTTCACATTTTTCTATCTTTCAAAATGTAATTATTGTATTTATAAAGTAATTGGCAAGAAATGCCTATAAAACTACTAGAGTAAATAACTTTTCCCTTACCTTATAAACCGCAACTCCAGCTAGGAATACAAAGACGATATTAACAAAAGTGAGACAGAGAGAGGCACTGCCCATTAGTGCCAACTCTCTCGGTTCAACAACTGACCAGCGCTGGTTCTCTGAGTTCATTATGAGACGAGTCGCTGCCATTGACCAAAGAAGACCCTGTAATGGAAAATATAGCAACATTTCGATTACAATCTTTTGTTTATGTTCAAATAACTCATAAGTTGTATGCAATTTGCAACTTGTATACAAGTGATTTGCCAGGAATAGCGCCTTATACGCATCCGACGGGAATTGGTGGAGACAAAGATGTCACGGGCGTTGCACAGATGTAGGACGTCTGAGCTCCTGGATATGTGGACGTTGCGCGTGTAAGACCACGAATGTTATTTTTATTAATATGAGATTTGCAGTTTTGAGCGAGCAACGCGCAATTAGAGTTTATGCCACTGGTCTCGGGGGACTGTTTTGGTTCTCTCTGTCTAACCTCATAAATTATCATATCTCTAATGTCTTTTGTTTTTTTTTGTTGACGATTGTTGGTACCTACTTATGTAAACTATTTGTATTGTAGGATTATATGTAAGTAATACTGAATCGGATTACCAGAATTATTAAAATATTAGATATGATATATTGGATTAACGTGAAAATTAAATGATAGTTTAAAAAACTAACCGAAACTAAAAAGTAGACAGATTTTCTATAAGTACAAAAAAAGAGTAGTGTTTAAGAAAAAAAAAATAGAGTGCAAAATGTTAATTATTGTAAACATTTTATCGACAGATATTATACATTAACTTAATAGGTGTCTCACGCTTTTCGTAGTAATCATCCAGGCAGATGGTTGATTGCTAAACTACGTCCCATTTTTGGCATTAGATAGGTACCAACCATTATGCATTCCGACTAACAGCGAGAAAAAGAGTCGCGAGTAGCGATTTATCGCTCAAGAAACGTACATAAAGTATGTAGATCCCGTGTAAACAAAAGAGATACAGATATTAATAGATGATCGCTCACCGTTCCCACTGCCGGCGAATACTCGCTCTATACTGCATCTCCTTTGTTCATACGGACGGGATCTACAAAATACATGCTGTACGTTTCTTAAGCGATAAATTGCTACTCGCTTCTCGCTGATCATCGTTGGTGGGACAGGTGCCTTAGTACCAATCATTATGTTTATTTTGTTATGTACTTTACCTACATACGTACTTATTACATACCTATATATATTAAAATAAACGCTTTTGTCTTTCCATATCTCTATATCAAAACAAGAGGTAAACTGACCGCATTAACAGCGGGAGGTAGAAGCGCGGCGGAGATGGCGACTCCTACGAGCGAGGCGGTGAACTCTCCCACGACGGCGAGCGCACAACCCACTCCGCTGGGGATCGCCACTAGTAGACCGATCCAGAGGGAACGGTGTGCGCATCTGAATATATACACAAAACAATATACTTAATTTTAAAAATATTAAAGAATAATAACGCTTAACCCTTAATTGGACAGAGTCAGAATGAATAAATCAAAAAATGGTTTTTCTAACCCCTAAATATTTTTAAAAGGGTACCTCCTCTACGCGTACAGTGAGAATGTGATTTATTTTGGACGGATACCCATCCGACCATAGAGTAGGTACCTTATTTTTTTTTATTTTTGCTAACACAAAACAGAAAAAATGTTTAGCCTGGTAGGTACTGAATAATACAATAAGTACATACAAACTTTTCAGATTCTTTTTTTTCGTTCCAGAACATTTTATTATTTACTAATATATTTTGCAATTGCAGTCAAAATTGCAACTGCAACTGCAAAATATATTTACAAATATATCATATATATATAATAAAATATTTTCTATTAAGTAGTATTGATTTTGGATGCCTCAATGGCGCAGTATGAAGATAATATTGTTTTTCAAGAGATTATGGATTCGATTTCTACTAGTAATAGAGTTAAGTGACATTAATAAATGTTGGTCGATCCATCTATAATGACAGAAGGCAGGACACATAGGGCTTACGCCCTAGTGCTAGAATTAACTTAAAAAAAGGAAAATTGAATGTAATTCTAGCGGAGAAATTAAGTCGGGCATGAGCCCATTCCTAAATAAATTGAATTAAAATACCTTTTACGTAAGTACCCATAACTAATCTTTATTCCTAGATTTTATTTGTGAGTGTTTAAGAAAGTTGTAGACCACATACCTCACTAACATTTCGTGCGTGGGCCAGTTCTCAACTACTCCGTACTGTTCGTCGATGGCGCAGATGGTGAGTCCCACTACAAATCCCATTACGAGTGCTAGAAATAACCCCAGGAATTCGTTCTTTAATCCCATTAGCTGAAGAGATCGGTCCCGGACTGCAGTGCCCAGTGTCCCTGCAGTGATTGGAGCCTGGAAACGGCATTGGAGAAAAATAAATAAAAGTAACTAACACATAAAAAATAGATAGTTTTTTTGTCCCTCCGGGGTATGTTGGGACAAGTGTCAAAATGTCCAGTGTGTCAAAATGACAAGGAAATAATGCCCAAGTGTTAAAATGCTCAGTGGTCATAATATCCCGGTGTCAAAACAATAATTGTCATAATGTCCAGTTATTGCATAGGCGTCAAGATACCTAATATTTATCTGTTTTTTTTCTTTTTCTGTCTCTCTGACGCTTAAATCTTCTAATCCAGGGGTTCCCAGTTTTAACAAATTGGAACATCTACGAATACTTTTTATTTTAAGGAACCCCAATCTCCTCAATAAAATGAGAACTATCTGGCACATTAAAATTATCAAACGTGTTTACTATTGTTGTGTATTTTAGTTTTTTCAAACATTTCTACGGAATTTTTATTTCCTGGGTTCCACGGAATCAAAATGGATTCTGTAGAACTCAGGAGGGGTTCCACGGAATCCCTTTTGGGAAATGCTGTTCTAAATTATGCAACGTATTTTCATGCGGCAGCCTCATGAATTTCGCAGACAACCAATCAACCGTTGCCGTTTTTGAGCAAATAGGCCGTGAAAGTGATGTGCCAGTGTTGACAAAATGTTCTGTGTAACCAAAATAGCATAAAGGTATCAGGTCCACTCTCAGAATATTAATGCACAAAGGAAAATAAACCTTGTAGTTTTATGAGGTGTAAATGAATTTAAAGCAAAGGGTGATCGACCTCGTTTTTGGCCGTTTGCACTTACGTGTAAAACTGCTTCTTTCTCCTATCTAATCTAATTCGTATTCCTTAAGTTTATAGTTAGCAAAATATAAAATAGTACTTAAAAACCTACAACATATTGGAATCCGTGTTCGTTATAGTAAGTAAGTGCTCCTTTTATAGACCATGTTTAATCAAAAAGGTTAAGTTACACTGCTTTCAGTCATCTTGGCGCCATTCTGATATGTTCTCGTGTCCTTAGCCGACTTTTGTTCCGAGGTCTTACTTCGTTTCTTTACAATTTGACTCTTTGACACAATTATTTTTTTAATAAACTTAGTAGATTGTGATGGACTACGAAAACAACTTCATAAAAATATTGTTCTTTCTTTTTGTACCACAAACATAATTAAACAACCATTATCTTAAGTAGGTATGCAGGTTTTAACATTTTTTTTATACAGACCAATGTTTTAGTAGACATCTTGATAAAGTAAATATGACTGACTACTTTTTAAGCCATAATTTATAGATACCTACATATATATCCTGTGAGTAGGTATATTTTAGAAGTTTCTTGAAGACTGATGATGTGGTGTTCTTTTAACCCGACTGTAAAGGAGGGTTATGTTTTTCGCGCCTATCTTGTATGTATGTATGTATGTAATATTCTTTATTACCTGATATCTCACAATCCACTGAACGGATTTACACATTAAGACGTCGTTAGATTCGTCTTGACCGCCCCAGTGTTCTTAGACGTGTGACGATTGAAAAATCAAACATGGCTGCTGTGAGATTGAGATGTCAAAATAAAGAGGTGTGAAAAAAAGTTGTTTTGAATACTGCAATATGGGTATCAAATTAAAGGGCTTTGGCAATTCAAAAAGGTATAACATGTTTATGACTGTAATACTAAAAAAGGTAGTTAGCAACAATTATTTTTCCAATTTTCAATACTTGACAATAGCTGTGATAAAAGTTAGTAGTTACATCGGTTACATTCTATAACCACTAAAAAGAATTAAATTAAAAAAAACATTTATAAGTCGGATGCACTTTACTAAGTTCATAGAGATTCATCAATGGCTCCGACTGCATGAAATTATATTGTTATGTAGTGGATCTTGTTTCCATCTTTTTTGTGCAGGCGGATTTTTTTATATTTTTTTTATAGCACAAATATAGGTACAAGTTGTCGACGAACCTCTGGCAGACTATGGTCTAAAGTTTACAAGTTTATAAGACAATACTACTACTATTTTTGTAAGTTTTTATTTCTCACTTTTTAGTGTATTGATTTGTAGTTGATTTATGTTACAATAGCTTAAACTAAACTGCTCACTATACTCCAATTCATTTACCAGTGGTTCCCTGTAATTATCGGCAAAATGCGTTTATGTGGAGAGCGAGCAAGACATTATACAATAAATGTAAGGAGTTAAACTTCGATATTTTCTGTATTAATCTGGAAACGGTGAGGAGGGTGGTGAGTCGGGACTTCTTCTGTAGTACTCTTTTTTTTTTTTCTCCTTATTTTAAGGAACTTTTTAATTTGTCGTCAGTTGTGTTCATGTAACCTCTACAAACAATGATAGTATACCCTGAATAGTTACAATGCTGATACTGCTTAGTCCAGTCTGCGGACTAATTTTTAATTAATTATGTATTAGTGAAAACCAAGTGAAAACATTTTATTGGCTAACTGTTGCATATGTCTCAGTCTTCAAAAATAATCATCATTTGCTGTTGGTTGTTTAGACGGAACTAACCTAACCCCTATATGTAAAGTGGGGATGTAATTTTCACCTACCCCATCATGTGCAGTATCTAAAGATAGGTCTTTTAAAAATGTTTGGCGGCTGTAAAGACAGAACATTTTTAAATAAATGTTTTTATAAGACCTATGTAATAATACCCCACACAATGGGGTGCGGACGGATGGACGGACATGGCGAAACTATAAGGGTTCCGTTTTGCCATTTTGGCTACGGAACCCTAAAAAGGAACAATACATATTACTTACTTGTATTTGGTATATTTATAATGAGAAATTTCCATGAGTGCGAAGTCATGGGCATTTACTAGAAATGCCCATGACTTCGCACTTTTTCCTTATAAAAAGTAGAATATGTGTTATTCCTGACTACAATCTATCTCTAAGCCAAAAAAATATCCCGACCGTTCAGCCGTTTTGCGTGAAAGTTTTGTTACACTTTCACGCAAAAACGGCTGAATTTGTCGAGCCATAAACAAAGGTATTTAGCCTTAAAATAAAATATTTACGCGATTAAGACCCGTAGCTTATAAAACTCTTTAATGTGTACAAATCGCGAAAGTTAACGAGCATATATAACAAAATAATTGTTATACAAACGTACATTTATTATATTAGTAAGGATATATTTTTTAGGTAGGTACTCACCATGAGTGGGGATATCAACATACTAGCAACGAGTATGACGGTTGAATTCTCAATCAACCCAATGGCTGCAACGAATGCGGCAACAAGCAACATGAAGACCCAGTCAAATGTGAGGGCACCTTTAGCTTTGACGTCACGAAGTATCTGTGCCAGGTGTGTGCGAGAACGGACTGATGATGAGAATTGGGACCAGGCTGTGTTGGATTCACTGGAATTAGAGAAATACTTTGTTGATTTCTTACGTCTAAACTATTCGGGGACGCGACCGTATAGCAGATTCCGTTCGCGAAGGAGTTTCATGACAGGCAGTGGATACAAACAGCACACTACATTTACCTGTGGTAGATCTAAGCCATAGGCCGTGTTGGTGGTTACCACAACAGTGTCAGATATTTTTCCGTGAAATAGCGTTTCATCTGTTGATTCTATCATCAATGAAAAACAGTTTTCGCGAGATTAAACTTTACAATTTGTGATCCTCTTCAAGAGGCAATATGCATGTAATTTTTTAAAGTTCCTATAGAATGGCTTACATCGAAATATCATTGAAAAAAATATGCAACGACAAAAAAAACATTAGGCTAACAAAACATTTAAAATTATAAACTGATAAAAATATAACCTTAAATACCTTGAATTTCGCGAAAGATTTTTGGTCTTTTTAAACATTATTTTCATAATTTTAGATGCATTTTATTAAAATATTTTAATATTGACATGATTGTAAAACTCTTTTTGTATATATAAAAAGATATATTCAACCATCATTTGCGTCATATGCATATTCCTTTTCGTTTCTCCAATGGAGACATAACTTTGTAAAACTAAAGTTTGACCACTCCCGACTAGACGTAACGACTAATAAATAACTAGTTCAATAACCCATTAGCGTGTTTAAAGACAAATTAGGCTAATTCATTATTCAGTACATACCTTTCGTGTTCGGCATTCTCTTGTTCACTTGTCGTTGGGATCCGGTCATTAGACTTGAAGTATAGGGCACAGGGTAGGAGGCAGACGGAGGATTGGTAACGGGAGCCTATGCCGAATGTGCTGAGGACTTGTAGTAGCTCCTCGCTCAGGTTCCGTGATTCAAGGGAGAAAATCACCTGCGAAAAGATTACAAATAAATGATTATTTCTACAGGTCTGTTGGTCTAGTGATTAGTGGATCTGACTGCCAAGCCAGAGGTCGCGGTTTGTTTTTTAAGGGACGCCATTTTGTGATCCACAAATTGTTGTTCCGAGTCTAGGTGTACACTGTGTCTGAGACTTATATGTTTGTGAAGGTACCCGAGACACATGATTTATAATAGAGGAGTTTTTTTTATTTTAAATATATTGTAAATGTCTATAAGTGGGTCGAAGGGTAATAGAGTTAAACGGTTTTTAATGCAGTTTAGCATAAAATGCCTTAATATTCAAAGTGACTTTATGGCATGATAACCAAAATTTCGCGCGGTGGTTCCTTATTGGATTATAAATGATGGGTGTACCCATTGAAAGTTGAAATCCCCCTGAATTACAAATAGGTAGGTACACTGTACTTATTTGGCTGGTGTTTAATCAATCTTATCAGCTAACCCCCTCCTTTTACTGAAAACTGCAGCGAATTATCTAATTTGCCGATAGTAGTAATCGATAAAGTCATTTATGCTATGATCTGGCCACGTCGTAAGTATATTTTTTTATGTCTATATCTACAAGGAAAGTTTGTATGCCAGAAGTGACAATGTGTGATCGTGCTCATTGTAATTATGAGCAATGAAAAGATCCATATCTCGTAATAGGGCGCAGACACTCCAACACCGTTTAGCAATGGTCTAAGCGAACACCTATAATAAGACATTTCCGGCTATTATGTCATGTTTATTGCATAATTATGATAAATATTTGCACTTCTCTTATATTTCTTAAGTTTCTAACTATGCACCTATTTTTCGTAACGTATACTATCTATTTACGTAAATCCCGAAAAGGTAAACTACTTAACAAGAAACTACACACATCAAAAGTGTCTAGGGATCAACATATATTTTTGCAATAACTTTTCTCCTGATTGATTTTATTTCTTTTATTTCTTTAAGGATTCATCAAATAAAGTGTTTTCGTTTGTCACAGTAACGATAAACCAAGTCACCTTTGCATTAATAAAGAAATTTGCCATTTTCCTAATAAAGGGATTTTTGACATTTGAACCACTAACATTAAAGTTCGAAAAAAAGACTGAAATAACAGTTTTCTTTAAAATTTTATTGGGTAACTTAAACAATTAATAATCCGTGTTTCTACCGCGAACACTAACAACACAAGAACATCGGTTTGGCATACTCAAAATGAGTTCATCCAAATCACGCTGTGGAATGGCCGCCCATGTTCGTTGCAACAACAAAAAAAGGTCTTCTTGCGACTGGATACCCTCCATATTCGGCAGAGCTCTTCTCTGTAGCATATCCCATGCATGCTCAATCGGGTTCAAGTCTGGCGACTGAGCAGGCCAGGGCAGGACATTGATGTTAGCTGCGGCGAGAGTCTGTCTTACAACTCTTGCGGTGTGCGGTCGTGCATTATCATGCATTAACTGAAATAAGGGACCGATTTGCACTTGTAGAGGAACGATGACGTCTGATACAATCGTCTCAGCATAAATTTGAGCGTTGAGGTCGCCTCTGATCCAAATCAACTCAGTTCTTCCGCCGATCCAAATACCCGCCCATACCATGATGGTTCCACCACTATAAGGATGGACTTCCTGGCAGGATTTTAATCGCTGTTGGCGTCCAGGGGTTCTCCAGTGTCGTATACGTCTTGTATCCGGTCTCATACCAAAACGAGACTCATCAGAAAAGCACACGAAACGCCATTGTTCTTCTGCCCAATTTCTGTGTTCAAGAGCCCATTGATATCGAATCCCACGATTGTGCATTGCTATAGGTGGTACCCGTAGCGGTCTTCGGGAATGAAGGTTCACTTCATGCAAGCGGTTTCTGACTGTTTGGTCGCTAATTAAGTTCCCTGAAGAGTGATGAAGCCTCACGGCTAACATCATGGCGGTTATTGTTGGACCTCTTCGAGTTAAGATTTGAATGTATCGGTCTTGTCTCCGTGTGGTGCAGCGATACCGTCCTCCATGGCGCTCAGCCACGGTACCAGTGCTTCGGTAACGTGTCCAAAGTCGACTGATAACACTCTGACTTGTATTCAGAGCTAAAGCCACAGTACGTTGCCGGGAACCAGCTTCTATCATTCCCACGGCTCTGAGCATTTCTTCCCTGCTTAAATGACGTCGCCGCTCCATAATAACGTTGGTTTTAATCAGTAGTAGGGAAACAGTAGCACTAATAATGTCTTCAATGCGTTGTATGTTTTTATAGGGAAAATATTGACAGCTGATTTTCATCTTTTACTCGAATTTGATTCACAGTTCCTGATTCAAATTATGAAATGCACCAAAAAGGATCCATATAAATTTATAAAATCATAAATTTATTACAAAGCCACATCTCAATCTCAAGAAATCCGCATAAAAATGCTTGATCCCTAGACACTTTTGATGTGTGTATTATAAAATATAAAATAAAAAACTCGTCTATTTAAACATCATTATTTGAAAAATTATCATAGCCTATGTCACTCCCACTCTTGAGACAAATCTAACGACATGTAACTCCTCAGATGATGGAATCTGTCAAAGCCATTGGCTCAAAGCAGGCTAAAAAAATTAATATTTATTGGGGGAGAGGGCCCATCCAGGGGACCCCTTAGCCTGTATAAGCTCGGTTAGTCAAATGATCGAGAAACCATTGATGATCTTTTTGATCATAAGATGTGCCTTCAGTCCCTTATGTACTTACTTATAAATATTGCATTGGTATCTTGTGATGCCATAATAATATCAAACGGTTTGGATTATTACGGTTAAAATACATTTTCGGAGGAAAGGAAGGCAAAAACGGTTTCTGTGGGCAAAACAGTCAAAAATCAAGTGTCGCCCGTTTTGCCCCATTAATAGAAATCATCTAATATCTTTATTGCCTGTAATTTTATCAAAGTTTGATCCTTACATACCTAATTTCAAATTACTCGTAACAATGTTGATTACTTTTAGTTTGTAGAAATTTAATGTATCGTTTGAATATTTGGGGAATATTTGAGGGTGAGAAATTAAAATTAGGTATTTTCTTTTTCTTGAAATTTTAGGGTACCTATCCAGATTTCAATATAGCCAAGTTATCATCTAAGTAGGTGAATATAAACCTTTTTTGATCCCACCTTTCTATTACACGTATAATATCTAACTTTTGTTGCTGACTATACAATTATATATTAAATCTACTATGCGTTTCAAATGAGAAGATAATCGCGATCGCGACAACTTCACTCTGCACTTGTCAAAATTGTACCGCTAGCAACAATAACTCCCAAGTCGGGCCAAGTACGCAGTGTATGGTAATGGAATGGATGTAATATTTATTTTCTTTAAACTATGTAGGTACCTAACATTTTTCTTTAATAGAATATTATTAATATTCTTTATCATTTAATAAACACCAAAGAGAAATAAGTAAATAGGCAAAATTTAAGAATATTCTACACTTTTGTAATCTTTCAGTCAGAAACTTATCTGTAATAATAAAACCCTTTGAATTCTAGTGACTTAAAATCCATGTCCAACAAAACAAATTTTCGTATCGGGTTACCTCAGGAAAATTTTAAACGTTCGCCTCTGATAAACTATAATAATATGATTTTCCAGTTATGTTATTAATTTAAGTAAGTAGTTGAGTTTTCTGTTTTAATAATAATATCTTGTTATTATAAGTGTATTGTACTTAAGTGATGATAATAGGTTTAACACAGACTTGAATCTCCATTGTGGTAAGATAACCGTAATAATAATATTGAAGAATAAATTATAAAATAGTTATTACCTGCCAAAACTTGTCACCTTTCGTTGTACTCCAAGCTGCATTTTTAATATCTAGCCGCGACACAATTTCTGACAGGATCTGGAAAACAGACGTTAATTTATTAACTACGTATAAAAACTTGCAAAAAAATAACTTATACCCGGAAGTGGAGTCTTCTGACACTGATGAAAACGTTAATGGTAAAATTCAGGACCAAAGAAACATACCCCATACCAGCAAGGAACGATTGATTTTTGCCGGCAGATAGGTATAGGTAGTTGGAAGATGGACGCAAACTCTCCGTCTAATATGGGATCGGCACACTTCCACACACTACGTTGCGGGGTGCGTGGCGAGTTGGCGACGGAGCAACGCGCATGGTTGCGGGAGTGCAGATCTATCTCTCTTTAAAACAAATTTAAAAAAAAACGAAAGAGCGCGCGTGTTCCCCGCATATCTGCATAACGTATTCACGCGCGGTGTTGCAGAGTACGCGCCTACATGCGCGACTTTCGAAATATTTGTTGGATTTTTGAAACTTTACAGGATTTAAAATATACTTCCATCGATATCAGTGACAAAAATACCACCAATAGTCAGAGAAAACGCCGTGTTGTCTTTTTGTTTTGTGCCAATGTACCGGGTTAAAACCGGTTTTTCAATGTATGGCGACCGAACCGGGCGGTATAAGTAAGAAATGAATCACTTTTTCCGGTGATTATTAATAATTTAACCTTTGTACCGGCCGATAGATGTAATTAGTTCATTTTTGTATATTTTATAGTATTTTTGTTACGAATTAATTATTATGATTGATTGTTGAGAAGGATCGTTTTTGTGATGATTGGGACTGAAGAAAATGTTTAAACTGTTAAGTTCGCATTAGTCAAAATTATTCTTCTTAGAATCGCATTTTCTCCGGCGCTACGGGAGGTGCAGCCTCTTCGTCCTTGCGTAACAAAACGCAGCAGCAGGCGGAGGCTGCCCTCCGGTTTTAAAAATACTCTCGAGGTGTCACAAACAAGTAGGTACCACGTAAAGTCGGGGTGAACTAACTTGGTTCTGTACCTGTACCACAGAATAAGTAATAGTACTACGTACAGAAGGTTCACTCCCTTACAAAAAATCAGGTTTAGGTGTAAAAATATACCTAGACTTGCCGCCTGCAAGCTAAATTGAAACTTATAACCGCGCGCGAACCGTGAATTTTCTTTGCGCGCCACTAAACCTAAACTGCGGAGTGACAACCCACTGCTTGTACCCTGTATACTGGTTTATGTCAGGTTACAGGTACATGACCAAGTTAAATTATGTACTTTGATATTATAAATAAACTAGCTGTCCCGCGCAACTTCGTAAGCGTAAATTTTCCCCGTTTTTGCACCATTTCTCGTCGCTACTCTGCTCCTATTAGTCGTAGCGCGATGTTATATAGCCTATAGCCTTCCTCGATAAGTGGGCTATCCAACAAAAAGATTTTTTCAAATCGGACCAGTAGTTCCTGAGATTAGCGCGTTCAAACAAACAAACAAACAAAGCAAACAAACAAACTCTTCCGCTTTATAATATTAGTATAGATTATAAATTATAAATAAATATCTTCTGGACAAATAAATTCGAGTCTAATATTTATTTATTACTTTTACCGACGAGACTAGAGAATTAATAATAACAACCGAAAAAGTGATGAGTTTTAATGTTATTATTACATTTACCAAATCATGTTATGATCACATTTACCGAATCATATTAATAATCTATAGTATTATAAAGCTGAAGAGTTTGTTTGTTTGAACACGATAATCTTAGGAATTACCAGGCCGAATTGAAAAAAAAAATACTGTTAGATAGCCCATTTATCGAAGAATAGGTGCGGAGCAGCAATGATATATGTTGCAAAAACGTGGAAAATTAGTAAAATTGCAAGTGTAAATATAGTTACTAAAGAAAAGAACCTTAACAAAATGAAGTATTTAACTTATGTAGGTAAGTATTACATATCATTATATACTACTGAGCAGTCGTCAGCGAATATAAAAAAGTAGGTGACCCGAACCGAAAAACTAATAAAATTTACGCCCACGAAGTTTCGTTTGCGTAATTTTTTCCCCTTTTCGCAACATTTTCCATTGATTCTCCGCACCTATTGGACATGGCGATATGTTATAGCCTATAGCCTTCCTTAATAAATGGGCTATCCAATACTAAAATATTTTTTAATTCGAACCAGTAGTTTCTGAGTTTATCACGTTCAAACAATCAAATAAATACACAAACAAACTCTTAAGCTTTATAATATAGATAATTTAAAATATTTTAGATAAATTTATAATTTAAGTTTAGATGAAACCAAAATTACTTACTTAATAATATCTTATGTCTTAAAAAATAAACGGTCGACTCCACTAGTGACCGTAGAGCAGGCAGCTTCCTCGAACAACGCATCAGCATTGCTATACAGCGAGGAAATGATGTCACTATCTCTGGAACCATGCCCAGGGGTCCCAATATTTTAGATATATTTTAGTTTTTTTGTGTTTTAGTTTTTAATTTAAATATAGTTTTTAAATAGTAAGTAGATGTAATAATAAGTACTTGTAATACAATGTTATTATTGTAAGTATTAATTTATAATTCCCCATACATAGAAACATAAACCGTAATAAAGTTTAATATAAAAATAAACTATGTTTAAACATCTAAGACAGCCAATGTTTTAATTTATTATGTTACCATGTAATGTAACTTACTTTTTAATAAAATAAATACCTAAATATGTCGCTGATAACCACTTATCTACTTTAAACTTGTAGTGAGAAACATTTAAATGTATAATGTATTTCGTAGTAAGAAGTTTCGACAAGCCGATTGATTAATATTTTTAATCGATGCAAATTATCCAAATAATTTATGTCTTATTTATGTTTATTGTAGCTCCTTATACTTTAACGGCTCTAGATATGATCATATGGGAGCTTATCGACATATCACATAGTTAGATATTACCATTGATATATAGACCAGGATCAGTCAGGGGCTGCTCAGGCCATAACCTCACAAAATTGACCACTCTCTAGAAAGAGACAACGCTACTTTGTGGACAATACCTGTCAAAGGCCGCATGAGTTTTTTCTCTCTTTCACACTTTGCAGTCAATATTTACTTTTTAATTTAAAGGGATGGCGCAGTCCTGTTGTAATACGTCTATGGGTATTACAAGCAAGCACGAATTACTTTTTTTCGCGAAAATTTGAAATTTGAACGCGGCAATCAGAAATCAGTTTGCCGCCATTTTTATTATCTGTTAGAATACAATAAACCTACTCATCTTTACGAGTACCTAACTGTAATATATTATTTTTTTAATTATAAACTCTTTTGCTTGCTTACTGGCGTTTGCTTTTTCAAATCGAGCATTTATCGAGCAAAGGCACGACTACGAGTGACGGGAGCAAGACAGAAAAAAATGTTACAGGTAAATGTTTATTCGCCATACGGCATTTACCTACCTGTAATTACGTCGAACACAGCGTCAAGCATTCGCAAGAACATTACATTACATAAAAATACTATAGGAATGGGATCATTTGCCTGTATTGTACTATTCATAAGAATGGTACATTACATTGTAATGCTCTAGCAAATGCTCAAGTGTATTTTCACCCTTAGCAAGCTATAGCCCTCCTGAATGGATGGAGAAGAAAATGACTACGGAACCCCAAAAAAGGTTATATTGCCTTCGGGCATCAAATATAATAACGACTCCTATACAAAATTAATATATTTTCCTTACTTTCTTTTTTAAACCACCCCAGTAAAAAGGCAAAAAAAGGATTATTCAAATCAGTTAAACCGTTTTTAGGGTTCCATAGCCAAAATTGCTAAACGTAACCCTTATAATTTCGCCATATACGTCCGTCTGTCCGTTCGTTCGCAGCTTAGCTCCGAGACTGTTAGTGCTAGAAGGCTGTAATTTTGTATGGATACATTATATTACTTACGCGGACAAAGTAAAAGAATAAAATAGGGTACCTCTCCTATTATGTAAAGTGGGCATGTGATTTTTTTTTCTAACCTACCCCATCGTGTGGGGTATGTGGTATGATTAGATAGGTATTTTAAAAACGTTTTGAAGGGTTTGTGAAGACCATTTTTAAATTTAGATATCCGTTTGTAAAATATTAAGCCTTAAAGTGAATTTTTTTGATAGAGTCAAGTGTCAACTGAATGGTTGATGTTGGGTATGTGAAAAAATACACGGTAGTGGTAGGTATATTTAGTGAAATATATATAATTAATAGGATAACTATCACAGCTAAGTAGGCTTTATAAGTTTAAGAGTATCAGCTAACACATTTTTTGTACAAATTCCATTGAAAGTTATTATTAAGCCACATTATTCGGATGGGGAAGAGTGACTACGAAACCCTACATTGTGCCTGGCCCGACATGCACTTGCCCGGTTTTTTTTAGTTTTGCGAGACTCACATATTAAAACAATTGATTATTGGTTTTATTTTATCGAAGACTTTTTACAACTAATATAATCACTGATATTCATGTTCTCTGCTCTCCTCTCCAACAAAAATAACGAACCCTTATGTAGGTATGTATTTGCTATCGTTATTATATGTTTAGTGTTAAAACATTATTTGAGCGTTCAAGAATGAAGAAACGCGAACAACCTTGCCCTTGATATAAGTCTGTACCTTGTTAGTTATTCCTTATTTTTAAGACATAATTTAACTAATGACTAAAGTCATAATTTATACTTAGATAACTAATGAATACTTCGTGCAGTTGCAACTCTCTTGCTTCCTTATGATACCGCGACCTTGTTTCGGGTTATTCTTACCGATAAAATATGACCAATTACCAACTTAATTGTTGATATCGCTGCTAGGTGTTTTCCTCGTGCAATCTTAGTAATTATAAATGATTCACTAATACTGGATTAGTGAATGCATTGTCTTTTAATAATGTTTTTTGCTCGTTTTATACAATGTAGACAAGGATGAGCACTGACCTTTGACAGCGATTCCTAAAGTGGGTTCCGTAGAAAAGTTAGCAGTGTGCGGATAAATTATTTTTTGGAAGAAGTAAAAAAAAGTAAAACTTGCAATGTCTTCTACTTGTTATCGAGTTATTTGTTATCGTTATACAACTTTCTACAAGGAAACACGTTTGTTAATTATGAATTGAAATGAAGACAAGAGACCTATCGTAACTGGATTGGACGACTAATTGCTCCCGACTAATTCCCCTACGACATAATTTTGTTTTATTATTTGCTTAGGAAGCAAAATACTACTCTTGTGAAAAGTCGATTCTACATGTACATGTGATGCCTGTTCGCAAACAATAGGTAAAGCCGGAGAAAAGAACGCGGCAATAAAAACTCGCGGCCACTCTTCGCACCAATGTTTACAATATTTCGTTGTTTATAAACTGTATATATGCAGGTAAAGTGCTTCCACCGTTATATTACACACCGTATTATAGGACTGATGCAAAAACAAGAGATAAAAAATATCAAAAGAAGAGTACATGAGATAGTAAGAGCACCCACTTACTATATATGTGCTTAAATACGAGTATATCCATCATGGACATGGGGTTTTATAAAAATAAAAGTTAGGTGTGGGTGTTAAAAGTTTAGGAATCCCTAGACTCCACAGGATGATTTTTATTTTAGTCGACAAACTTCAAGACGTAAACCTGCGTGTAGTTAAGGTAATAACAGAAACCCGGAATAGCGCGAGTCACACTCGACCACCGAGGGCTCCGTACAAATTGGTAGGTACTTATTAACTCGATACCTCCAAGCGTTCCCGAGATAAAGGGTCTTGACAGACGGGGGACGGTCGAACAACAAATTTTTGTCGCTAGGTACTTACATACATAATTTTCTTTTCGCATCGGTTTAAATAAATAATTTTATTATTTATTGATTTGTTTAGGTGTTATACGCTTGATAAAAGTAATAATAAAACGTTAATATTATCAGTTTATTTGTTAAATTAAAAGAAATTTTACAATTTTCACTGGCAATATTTCAGTGTAAAATACTGAATTTCCCCTAACAATTATTGTAGACTGATTTCAAAGTCATCCTGTATACCTAGTGGGTACTAATACCTTCTCTAAAGGTCATTGTATTTAATGTACGCTTATGTCCAGCAGTGACAAGTCTATTTTACCACGACGCAAAAGGAGGTTTGTTCGTAGGTATGTAATAGATGTGTGCCTTTGTAGCGTCCATTGACGTATAGACCTTGACTGCGCCATAACGTCACAAAATTGACCACTCTCTAGAAAAAGACAACGCTACTTTGTGGACAATACCTGTCAAAGAGACGGCCGCACGAGTTTTTTCTTTCTTTCACGCTTTGCATTCAATATTTATTTTTTTAATAGAAAGGGATGGCGCGGTCTATACGTCAATGGTAGCGTCATAGCGCTCAAACGAATTAACGAAATTGAATGCATTTTTTTGTTAAAAAGTTTTTTGACTCGGGATGGTATTTTTCTTTGATAAAAATCAGTTCAGCCCTGGTAAATTTAAAATACTTTTTGTTTCAAAAGTCGCGAGGTTTTTTAAGTATTAATATTTATATACATTAAAGCCTTATAAGGCAAATTAACTTCCTAGTCTCGTGAAAGCAATAAAAAAATGATCGGCCCCTGATCAGGTCAGTCGGACTATCGGACTCTTGCACTATTGTTTCTGAGATCCCAGGCGTGTCAGGCATAAGAACGGGGCTTAGTAGGAACTGAATTAGTAAGTGGTGTATCATTTTTACGTTTCTTAAAATTTTAAATGTACTGACTTGACAGTCATCTACCCTATCGTTAGATACTAAGGCAGCATAGGTTGTTGTCCCACTTGTGAACGGTTCTAACAAGACAATTTTAATTTGTCTGAATAATGTTCTTTTTGCTAAACGTATCAATATCAAATAAAAAGTTATAGCGATAGGAAACTGATACTTTGAAACGAAGTTCCGTGAAATTGCCAACAGTCTCGATTTACTTGCGGGCGGTGGTCTGATTTATAGCCTCAGGGTTTGTTTATAAGAACACTTAGGCTTTTTGTCGTGGAATCATTTCAAAGACTTCTAGTTAGCCTGAATTCAAAAGTTTGACTGGGTATTGACAAAATACCTTAAACCTTTTAAAAGAAATGAGAATAAAGCAGTGCTAAGCATGATCATGCAGTTATTGACATGATAACGTGTTATGAATCGATGACAGGGTGCACACAAAAAAAAAACGTTATCGATTGGTTGCTAAGCAACGGTCACGTTATTGCTTGGTTGATAAGCAACGGTAAAGTGATTCCTTGGTTGCTAAGCAACGGTCAAGTTATTATATATTTCAAGAGATATTGGTACATAAAAAATAATAACTTGAAAGATTTTCTACCACCGGTAGTCTGTAATTTTTCCCGTATTTTTGTAGCGTTTATGTTTATGAAAATATAAAATAAAAGACCTCGTCATAATTGGCTTAGCAATTTAGACATGAAATCATCTGTAAGTGATACTTTCTTACTTCGGCACACAATAAAGGAAAAGGTATACATCCTCTGTGGGTACGAGGCAAATCATCACACCAGAAGCCACCTAGAAGCGCCCTTAAGCAATCGACTTCGTGATCAAACCAAAGGTAGCTAGAATTTTCACAAGAGAAGTGATCTTTTAGGTCGCATCGACTGTCTGGCATTACATCTCGGTCTGTATACAGAATCCAGATATAAATACTAATGAGTGCATTTGTTTATTGCCTTCCGTGTATCCCCCATTATTTATTTCAAAAATGTACCAAATCTTACTGTGTAATGTACATTGACGTATAGACCTGGACCGCGCCATCCCTTTCAATTAAAAAGTAAATATTGACTGCAAAGCGTAAAAGAGAGAAAAAACCCGTGTGGCCTTTGACAGGTGTTGTCCACAAAGTAGTAAAACATATTAGTCACGACGACTAATTAGAAATATAAAAATTTGAATTTGTTTTTTATTATAATCTCGAACACAAGTATCATAATGTTACCTACATTCAACCCGAGCGGTGATTCCCTTGGCTGAATTATTTCTAAACGCCCTTATAATTATCATTGTCTACAAAGTCAATAAGACAATAGAAAATAATAAAATGCTTAAGTTCAAACTGCAATAAGTTCAATGTGGACTACATTTGTAACTAGAAAAAACACAAAGACATTTCAACATTTCCCTTTCATTGTAAATTAATAGAGATTAGTTACACGAGAACAAGGAAATCCTATAAAAATTGTCTTAAGAAAGGCGACACATAGAATATTACAATGTGTAACCAATAGCTTGTTTATATGTACAAGGTATTGGTTTTAAATTAAAATGTTTATCTACACTTTGATTAACCTTAGAAAGATTCTACATATATCTTATTCATTTATTAGTAATTTCTTGTTTGTTTGTTCTTTGGCATAAATAATTGTAGAGACTTCGAAAGTTTAGATGTCTGAATGTATGGATGGGTGTTTTTTATTCAATGGTTGAAATTTGGCACTGAAATAGATTATAGTCTGGAATAACACATAGACTTCTTATTCCGGAAAAATGTACGGATCGCGTGGAATAAATTTCCTTTTCAAAATTTCAACGAAGTCGTGACCAACAAACGTGTTTTACAAGAATTGATTCAAAATATTATCTTATATTACAGTTAGTACCTACTACTGCTCATGTAGACTATGATACCTTCTCACTATTGTGTATAAAAGAGAGTACATATTCAAGAAGCTTGAATTACGCTAACGCGCTAACTCTATTAGGACAATCTGAACGAATTATGTAGGTACATAATAGCCATTTAGACCTAAATTTAAATTGCTCATGTATTGTTATATTAAATCACTAAAACAAGGACAAGTTTGTTTTATTTTATTTGCGTGGCGCAGTCGTGTACCTACCCAAAGTTTTCTAAGGAATCTAGTTGACAGACTATGACGGCAGAGTAACTTTACTCCACAATTGTGACGTAATATTAAAAAATCAACAGTTTTTTTTGCCACTCGTCTCTCGAACTATTAAACGATTTATGTAAATGTGTAATAGACTCTATAGATGACTATGACTATAATTTCATTGCGACTCTGCTGTTGTGTTAAACAATATGTATATTTCATGAAGATAATAACAACGTATTTCTCTTTCGATTGTGTTGGGCGTTTTAATTTCACTTAGGCTTACCTAAATACATTTTAAATGTAAATAAACTTTAGTATGAGGTATAGTATAGTTAGTAGGGTTATAGATAGGACAGTAGGAAACCCAAAAAACAAAGGATACCTATTGCAAACAATAAACCATTTTTTAATATTGGAAATCTAAATTAGTACCACCAGTTGCTGACGTTCGATTGGGCCAATTGGGCTCAAACTTAGTACACGAGTTATATTTATTATATTTTGGTACAACATTATGGTATCATGTACATGATCTAATGATGGAGGAAGTTGGCCATAGGAACTCCTTAACAAAAAAACAAAAACCTAGCGAGTTTGGGCTTATTTGATTCGTCTTGACAAGTAGTCCAATCTTGAACTATTTCCTGGGTCTGATGATGATATCGCTGGAAGGGGAACGGTGGTACTCAACGCAGGTATTACATGACTGTTGTATGTAATACCTGCGACCCCTCTCCTCCTCCCCCCTCCGGTGTAAGCTTCTTAGATTCGTCTTTTCAAGTGCTCTTACACTTGTACAGTGTTCAGGGTCTCATGATGGGGCTAGAAGGTGGCCATTGGTACTCAGCAGTCATATCAATCAGTCTGATTTAATGTGGTTGAATAAAATATTAAAAACAAATGAACAGACTAAGAAACAAGCCTAGTAAGCTTAAAAGAATAATAAATATCTTACTTAAAGTAAAACTGAATTACTCTCAAAAAGCACCAATTGGGGAAGTGGATGATGAAGACTACAGATGACTAGCGGAACTACTCAATATTTCACGATTTCATTAGAATATGGTATTGCTATTCACTATATGTTTGTCATACTAATATTACACCATGTAATAGAGCTGGCGGTGAAGTATGAAGATGAATTTATAAAAACAAATGAAACTCATTATTATCACTACAAATTGCATTGAAATATAGGCAAAGCTACTTATAATCGTTATTTAAAATATTACTGTTTTTTTATACATACGTTTTTTATTATTAAGTACTTACCTGATTTCAATAATGTTAGTAATATTTAATGTCTTGAATTAAAGGCAAAAATCCTATAAAATATTAGCATGCTATTGTGATTGTAGCTACCTATACCATCTATGTAACCACCACATTTTATGCAAATAAATTATTATTATTATGTCAACTTCTCAACAATCATAGACCCTGTCTATCGGGAAATGGAATATTTTGTTAAAATAACTAAGCAGCTGACATTAGACTGTTGTAGCTTAGATAAATTACTTACAAACCGAACCACTAAAAAGCGAGAAATAAAAACTGTTTTACAAAAAAAGCAACACCGCTTTAAAAAAAAACAAAGTACTTAACTAAAAAGCAAGAAATAATAAGAAAATAATATAATTATATAAAAAAGGAATGATCTACTTAGTTTATTGAAATGCTTTAAGCCTTTAATAAATTCCATAACATTTGTACGCTATGGTTCTCAATCGTGTATAGACAATGTTTTTTCTAATTTGGAGGAAGGTCACATAAAACACTTCGACGTCGGTTACAATGGTTTGGCAGATGGACACGCAGGTTTACTTTGTAGTATAGTAACAAAAGGTAATGTAGCAAGTACATATAGAAAAAATATAGTATTAAAATGACAAAGAGGACATTCTTTGTAAAAAACAAAAGTACATTTAGGAATTTGTTACTAGAACAGAACTGGCATATTATAGGAATAAACTCATTAAAGACGTCCAATGCAATTTTCAAGCATAGCTTTAAGAAGAGGACATTGCAAATAAATGTAAAGCGCATAACTCCATTACAGTGGGTATCAAAGGGTCTCCAGCAAGATGAAACGTCTCCTGTGTGCTAGAAAAAGTTATAAACAATACGAAAGTGTAATAAAAAATAGGAAAAAATATCTTACCTTGTATAGGAAAGTAATCAAAATGTCTAAGAAATTAACAACACAAACCAGGATAGGGAATACAAAAATCATTGCAAAAGACGTATGGAATAAACATAGAAATATATCGGAAAATACCCAAATGAAACTATTTTTAAAAACTGATGGCAATACCATTACGGAACCATTAAAAATACATCATCATCAAACATTTCAATATAAGCTCTAAAACAACTCCAATGAATACAGAGCAGGCAATGGATATTCTACACAGAAGCTCGGCAAAAGTAAATAATGAATTGATAATGGACCACTCGACTCCTAAAAAGATACACAATATTGTAAGAAAAATGTAAACCAAAAAATCTAGTGGCTATGATGATATACCTATATTAGTGATAAAAGATAACATCGATATAATATATCGGCGGGACCACTGAGTACATGTTTCAACAAATGCCTTGACGAAGGCATTTTTCCTGAACAACTCAAAATAGCTAAAGTTATACCAGTGCACAAAAAGGGTCGAAAACCGGTTCGAAAATGCACAGGCATTTCCCTACTCCCGATTGTTTCAAAGATCTTGGAAAAGCTGATAAAAGATGGTTACTGAGGCATCTTAACCTAAATAAAGTACTAAATAGCAGACAGTTTGGATACCGCAAAAATGTTGGAACACCAGATGCAATTGGCTCACTTATGAAAGACATTGTGAGTCGAATGAACAACAGACAAAAAGTGGCTGGACTTTTTCTAGACTTGAGTTCTGCATTTGACTCGGTGGATCATAATTATTGCTAGAGGAACTAGAATATTATGGTGTTGAGGGAAAGCCTTTCGAACTTCTAACCTCATATTTAACAAACAGAAAAATGTTCGTTTTAATCACAGATATTACAAAACCTAACGATTCCGTAAATTAAAATATATTTTCAAAGGAGTAGTAAGTGTAAGGAGTAGATAATTCCAAAATGGTACAAATGGCAAAAGGTGTTCCACAAGGTTCCATACTGGGTCCAATATTTTTTATAACCTTTATAAACGATCTTATACGACACGTTGTAGAAACTGTTGAAGCTTCTATCCAGTTGGTGGTATTTGCCGACGATACCTACGCGGTTGTGTCGGCCGACAACATGACCAATCTAAACGTGGCTATACATCACACTTTAGATACCTTTGACCTGACTACTTCCAGAAATAATGAGAAATTGCATTGTAAAATAAATCGTGAAAGTGTGGACCAAACATCAGTGGCAATGTTCTTAGGCGTATATATTGATGATCAATTAAATTGGAAAGAGGAACTAAGACACTTAGAGCAATCAATCAGTTTGGCCTGCTATGTGCTCAGAAGTCTGAGGAATGAGGTAAGTATCGATCACCTAAAAATGGTATACTTTGCATTGGTTGAGTCAAAGTTACGATATAGTATTGTTTTGCGTTTATCCTACAAAAAAGAGCTATTAGAACCATAATCAGAATTAAACAACAAGAAACATGTAAACCACACTTTAAAGAATTAAAAGTATTGACAGTTACAAGTTTATATATACTATCAGTGCTCACTCACTTGCGTAAATATATACATGAGTACGAGACTGAAGAAGAAAGGCAACAAAGGGAGAGCACAAGGAGATAAGATCTACAGGCCAAACTTGCACCCCATCTTGATGTCACAAAGCATAGCACTTACTATAGATCAGTTAAAATATTTAATAAACTACCCATAGAAATAACAACATCACTTTACAACACCGATTTTCAAACAAAACTCAGGCTATTCTTGTTAGAGGAGTGTTATTATTCAACAGACGATATGTAACCATGCTTATTGCCCTTAAATTAAAATGAGATGCATCCAAAAATATTGATCAATTTGTTTTTAATTTATTTTATTCTTAGTTTATAATATTTATATTGATTGTAATTTAAAATTTAAATGTACACATGACATTCGCATACAATGTAAAAATTGTTTTTGAATAAATAAATATGAAATATACTTGTAACCAAATAGATGCATGAACTAAGAAAACCTGTTTAAACCTACTTCAGGTACAAGTCCTATCATAAAAATAACAATAAATAATTATTTTATATTTTTAATTGTTATGATATGTGATTAATTATAATTAATTTAATTAGTCACAACATTAATTATTATTAATCACATACTATACAATTAAAAATACCTATAAATTAATAGGTTTACTTTTACCTTGTATTTATTTTTTAAGTTGGTTATAATGTTAGTATGAAAAGTTTTTTTAGGCAAGTACTTAGTTTAAAATAACCTGGTTTGTTATTTACTATTTATTATATATAACTCTTTAAAATGCTATGTTGTGTACCTATATAGCAAACCGTAATGAATGCATTACGGTTTCTATATTCATATATAACATAGGTCCCCTAGTTTAGAAACCAAAAACTAATTTAATTTTTAAATAAATAATAATAATAATAATAATAATTTATTTATTTCACAGTAAAATAAAACAAAACTAAAAACTAAAAACTAACAACATTTACAAACTTATCAGAAACATTTTAAGTCTATTTCAGAAATTGAGTAGGTAATGGAATAATTATTGCAGATTAACATTTTATAGTTTTTAAACCCTGTCTCACAAACTAGGCTGTAGGGCCTGTATCTTGAGAGACAGTGTTCGGTCCAAGGATGCATGTCTTTACATTAATACCATTACGTTACATAGTAGAACGTGAAATCACTGTGTCGGTGTTTTGTGGTTGTTTGTGTTCATTAGGTGAATCTATGATGTGAGCGTGTGCGTGCGTGTGCGATTGTGTGTGTGTGTGTGTGTGTGTGTGTGTGTGTGTGTGTGTGTGTGAGTGGGTTTGTGTGTGTTTGTGTTGGTGTGAGTTTATATATGTGTATGTTTGCAAGAGTGGAAGAACGTGTGTGTTTGACAATGTAAGTTTTTAAGTGTAGTAAGTCATTAAACATTCTGTTTTGGTGTAGTCTTGAGATAATAGCCATTCAATAAATGGTCTTTTAACTTACGTAAAATATTTCATTAACTCAGATATAATATATCAACAATAGTTTTTGAGATCTAACCATAAGCTTAACGTTATCCTCTATTATAAACTAAAATAACATGGAAATGCTAAAATAAATATGTATTAATGTCAAAGTGTAAATATATTAATGTCCACATTAAATCAGTAGTTTTCATCTTGGCATAACAAAATTTGTAGTGAAAGTAAGTTCCATAGTAACTTGGGCATTATCCTTTAGATGTTGCAAGCACATTTGCCACAAATAATTAGCTACGTTTCTAGCTAGCGTTTTTTTGTAATGTTACTTCAACACTTTTATTACTATGCTGTTTAAGTATTTTGTAAATGACTCGTACCTAAATGGCTGAAAGCACATAATCACTTTTGCACTAAGTACATAGGGCATTACATTTCCAACTCGCCCATCGCTAACCGAGAGTACAGAAGGTACCTAATCTTCGGGCAGGGGGGCTCGTGCCCCCCCCCCACCACCGTCGTTTGTTTTGTGTACCGAATTTTTCGTATCGTGTTGACACCCCCCTTTTGGGGCACCTCCCTTCCGTGCGTACAACTCACATTTGACCAACCAAACGAAATGCACCCCCCCCCCCTCGTAAGCTGTTATATCCGGTACTGCATTTGTCACTCGTGCCCCCCCCAGAATTAAATTCTGGATCCGCGCATGACTGTGTGCGTCATGAGCGGTTTCTATCAAGGTTGTCTTCTGCACCCTCGTTATTCTGAGCTTTGTCGGTTCTGAGCAAAAAAACTGAGCTTTTTTTATTACTTTGGTATCTATTTTTTAATAGGGCAATATACAATTGGGCGAGTGAGTCGAACCACGCTCGCAATGTTGCCGTATTCGATACCGCAGCAAAATGTTGACTTCTTTTAGGACCTGCATGATACAGATATATCTGTTAGCGATGGGCAAGTCCGAAATGTTACCACAATCGAATGAATCGCAGTCTTCCATATTAACGAGTGAACAATCGACGTACCCTTGCGAAAGAATCGAAATGTTATTCGATTGGTATTGGTGAACATATTCAACTAATTCGTAATAGGTTCATTTAAAACAATCGTGAGTCGATGAACTACTGCGATTCTTTCGATTGTGAAAACATTGAATTAATCGCAGCAGTTCTTTGATGACACAAATCGACGAGTCGCGGAGTGGACTGATCCGGAATGACATCAATGTTAACTGAATGTTAACGAATGAATAATCACAAAAGAATGGTCCAATGTTTTAAAAAGTCTATAAAGTAGGAATTATTTTCTAAACAAATAGAACTTGGTTAAGTGAATGCAGTAAATTTGGTCCGATTAGTTAATGACACCCTAGTTGAGGTTTGCAAGATATAATAATCGAGATGTTTCAACATTCGAAACAATCAAATAAAACATCTCAAGATCGCGCATCACTAGGTACTCTCAGTATTTTGTGTCCATAGCGTGACTGAAAAATCTAGGAACCAGACGAGTTCTGCAAGGCTAGAACTTACGAACAGCTCTACTTCTCTTCTATTGTTGGCCACCTGCTCCTTTATTCCGTGACTTTTTTTTAATATGATATAAATAAAGGACCTAATCTTTACATAGTATAAAACAAAGCATAGTAAACAAACATCCCGCTGTCCTAGGTAGGTACATGTTATGTGGTACCTACCTATAAGTAGGTTAGATCTTAAACTATACTATGGATTTTGATATGGTGTTCATTGTCATTTAGATTTGGAATATTTATACCTAAAAAAATGTATATGATGTAAGTACAGGTAATTAAAATATAGTAATAATCTCCGCCTTCTTTACATTTTTGAAAAAAAAAATTACATATTTACTTTTTTCACACAACCGTTTACGACACATCTGAGAGACTCCGCAGTAAAATCGATGTTTCTTTGTCAGGTTTAGGGCCTAAACGTCACAATAAACGACGATTTTACTCCAGTAAAATAGTTTGTTGTAGGTGGTAAAAGTTATAACTCCAAAAACAAGTGGTAGGTGATAAATGGTTTATATTTTTATAACTGACTAGCTGTCCCGCGCAACTTCGTATGCGTAAATTTTCCCCGTTTTTGCAACATTTCACGTCGCTACTCCGCTCCTATGAGTTGTAGCGCGATGTTATATAGCCTATAGCCTTCCTCGATAAATGGGCTATCCAACAAAAAAAGAATTTTTCAAATCGGACCAGTAGTTCCTGAGGTTAGCGCGTTTAAACAAACAAACAAACAAACAAAGCAAACAAACAAACTCTTCCGCTTTATAATATTAGTATAGTATGCGTAAATTTTCCCCGTTTTTGCAACATTTCACGTCGCTACTCCGCTCCTATGAGTCGTAGCGCGATGTTATATAGCCTATAGCCTTCCTCGATAAATGGGCTATCCAACAATAAAAGAATTTTTCAAATCGGACCAGTAGTTCCTGAGATTAGCGCGTTTAAACAAACAAACAAACAAACAAAGCAAACAAACAAACTCTTCCGCTTTATAATATTAGTATAGATATTACAAAATGATTAAGTGTTATGTAAAGAAGCCACGAGCGGAAAGTTATTAGTATATTACAAACCACCCTGTAGATATAGGTTTGAAATATATATATTATATTATTTTCATATGTTCGGATACTCGTCGCATGAATATTTTATATCTTCGGGGGTACCACAGGGGTCACACTTAGGCCCTATTTATAACATCTCCTTATGCTTCAAAAATTCCAGCTTCTATCTTTATGCATACGACCTCTAAATTATGAAACCTATTCAGAGCAAATCAGATGCCGAAAAGTTGCAAGAAGACCTTAACTCACTATCCCATTGGTGTAAAGACAACAGAATGACACTAAAAATAGATAAGTGTTACTATATACAATTCATCCACAATAAAATTAGACAAGATAATCAGTACAGTATAGATTAAGTTTTACTAAATCGCAGAGAGAAAACAAGAGATCTAGGCATCACAATAGGCACTAACATAAAATTTAATACTCATGTAAACTACTGGGGTTTGTATTACGAAATTGTAAAGATTTCAAAATCCCGAATCCTAAAGTTAGATTATTTAATACATTAGTCAGACCAACATTAAAATATAATACAGTCGTTTGGGACCCACACTGTGATGTATACAACAAACACCTCGAAAGTGTACAGAAACGGTTTATTCACCACCTTTCCTAATATGACAATTCGTCGAGGCAACTTAGCAGTTATGCACAAAAGTTAAAACACTACCTTATGTGTACACTTAGTAGCTGTAGACAATACCTTGATCAGTCTTCTTTCTTTACAAGATATATAATGGACTCACAGATTGTAATCAGCTTCTAAGCAGCCTAAACATAAATACACCATCTCACTTGCCCAGAAAGAATTCTTACAATTTATTTTCTATTCCTCCAGCTAAATCAAACCTCGGACTTTTTGCTGTTATGCCTAGAATTTGCAGGCAATATAATATGCTCTCAAAGACCAAAGTTGTAGATCTCAATGATTCGATTTTAAAATTCTATAGATCTCTAAAAGATGTTATCTATGTATAATTTGTTGATTTTGTTGTAAGTTTATCTAAATAGTTTTATTTATTCAGTACGACTACTAGGTTAAGTTGATTTAATTGTTTACTCATAATATTTTTTTTTACTTTTCTTTTATTTTGTAGTTTACGTACTGTAAACGTTGGATTATTGTTTGAACGCTGTGGTCTCTTTTAATTAAAGGAGTACACGCAACGATTTTTTGTGTAAACTGATTACATGTTAAAGTGGTGTATATTTTTTGTAAGTGATCCATTATAATAATTGATAAATATGTTTACTGAAAACTAAAAAAATAAAAGCAGCAAAAAAAAGAGTAAACTTTTTAGTATTTCATTGATAAAATATAATGCAGATACATTCAAAGAGATAGTATTCCGAGGTTAAATTCTCCAGGCAGTCCACTAATGAGTGTAAACTCCAATTAATTAAAACAATTGACAACATCCTATAAATCATAAATAATTGCCTTCTTATTTAACTAATATTAATGAAATTAATACTGTTTTGCTATAAAACAGTTAATAAATCGCACTTTTATTGACTCTTATTAACAATAACCGATCATAATACTGCCGTACTTATACTTAAATTCTAAAGTAGCTAAATACTAGTTAACTTATTTTTTATATTACTACTATGAAATGATAAGTTTTGTAAAGTATAATATAGAGGAAGTATTGAAGTTGCCAATGTTTATAATACTTACAAACTAATATTATAAATGCGACAGTAACTCTATCTGACTGTTACGTTTTCACGCTTAAACCGCTAAACCGATTTAGATGAAATTTGGTATGGAAACAGTTTGAGTCCAGCTCTTATCGTCCTTTTTTGAAGTATAATTTATCGTTTTTATTTATTACAATAAATTATTATAGATATAAAACAGTTTTGTCGTTTTTGATTGACGTACAAGATCTTTATGACAAAAAGTAAACAAGTCATCGAAAATTTACATATTTTTAACACAATCTATATTATTTGTACACGCCTTCTCTGGTTACCATGCCCAAAAAGGGCAGAGGGGGAAGTATACTACACTTCCCCCCTTTTCGGGAATGGAAACATAAAATTTTCAACATCGATAATTATTTTTGGATCATAAATAATAATAACAAAATCTTTATTTGCTTGAAATATGGTAAGGTACATGGTGTTGTGGTTTTTATGAAGCCATGCCATGAACTATGAAATATTTTATGTTTTATTCGGCACCAACTTCAAAATGTTTATTTTGTTTTTGTTATTCTAGGTGTATTATTTTTTACTTTTTAGTTGCCTTGTAGGTATTTATTATTGAAGTCGGTAATATCTTTTGTTAAAAAGTTTTTATTTCTCACTTTTAGTGGTTTGGTTTGTAATTCACTTAAGTTACAATAGGCTTACGTCAACTGCTCAAATACTTTTACAATATATTGCTTGCCCCGATACAGGGCCGTTAATTGTTGAGAAGTTCACTATCAGCTCTATTACATTGTGTAATAGTAGTATAGGTAGAATGATGAGAATAAAGTGCTACTCAATACTATATACATATTAAAGTAACTAAATCGCAAACTATGAAATATTGAATAGGGCTCATCATTTGTGGTCTTCACCATCAGTTCCACTTCACCAATTAAAAACATACAGTCGAATTGAGAACCTCCTCCTTTTTGAAGTCGGTTGAAAGGTAGATGGCATTATTCGGAAAAAAATACACATGGGGACGAAGCTAGGTTTGGGGGACTAAATTCGGTGACTAGGTAGGTATCCGTAGTCCGATAGTCCTTCGTAGTCAGTTTTAAGATCATGAGATAGGTCGAATTGGTCTTGCAGTGTATTTATATAGGTAAGTGTGGGCTTGGATGGTGGTGGAGACGTGCCATGCTTATTTACTGCTCAGCGTTCAATTTGACTTGGAAAAGACTGACTACTAAAGCCGCACACGATGTGTTTACTAACAAACCAAATTTTAGGGTTTTCACGTCACTGCAATTTTAGCAAATCTATTCTAATAATAATGAAGAGTTTGTTTGTTTGAACGCAATAATCTGAGGAACTACTGGTGCGAATTAAAAAACTTGTATACTGTTCGATAGCCCATTTATCAAGGAAGGCTACAGGCTATATAACATCACGCTGCAACCAAAAGGAGCGAAGCAGCAATGAAAAATGTTGCAAAAACGGGTAAAATTTACGCAAACGAAGTTGCGCGGCTCAGTTAGTGGAATATTAAATAATAACTAAATTTAGCGCTTCTATCTTATGATTTCACATTAGCAACTATATATATATTTGACTGCCTCTGTGGCGCGGTGGGAGTGTATCCGACTGCTACGCAAGAGGTCGTGGGTTCGATCCCCACCCACGATAAAACTTTATGTGATGAGCACGATGGTTTATTCTGTGTCTGGGTGTTATTTATCTAATATGTATGTATTTAGAAATATACAGGGTGACTTTGAAATCAGTCGACAAATTGATTGGGGAGTATCAGCACCGTTAGTAGTGACTTTTTTTTTTTTTTTTTTTTTTTGCGCTCGGGAAACACCTCAGCAGGTAGTTCATTCCAGAGTCTACACGTACGTGGAAGAAAAGAACGCCGGAATCGATCCATACAGGACCGTATTGTTTCCAGGTCCACCTGGAAACAATAGAGATCGACCGGCGTTCTTTTCTGCCAACCATAGGCAACAAAAAAAAAAAAGTAAGTACTAACGGTGCTGATACTCCCCTATCAATTTGTCGACTGATTTCAAAGTCACCCTGTATAAGTAGGTATGTTTATCAGTTGTCTGGTTTCCATAGTACAAGCTCTGCTTAGTTTGGGATCAGATAGCGTTGTGTGAGTTGTCCCAAAATATTTTTTTATTATTAACTATGTATTTAGCACAAAGTAACTACGGAACATATAGGTAAATAGGTTATGAATTTAAATTAATAATTTAACAATTTTCAACCTTGATAAATGACAGCCCTAACTTAGGCACTTTCGACAGTGATTGCTAGGCAACTTTGTTATTAAACATTTCAAATCGTGCGTGGCTTTAGTGTAGGTACTAAAAAAAGTGCTGAAAAAGTGAAGACCTGATTTAGGCATTGCTTAATCACTGTTATCCTGATTTGGATTTCCGTTGTTTAGATGACTTTCAGTGTTCCAGATCGGCAATCGGCATGGCATAGAGGAGAAAGAGGAGAGGCAGAAGGCATTCCTGTCACCCTGGATTTACCACTATTTAACACTTTGCACACATTATTTCTGTATACAGACTACTGCGTAATTGTTTTTAAACATTCCCTATTTTTACACATATAAGAATATTAATGAGACTTAATCGCGTGAAATATTTAAAGGTTCGATCAAATTGCACCGATCGTGGTCACGGGTCGACTGATGGCAGCTGAGCGATGTCTCCGTGAGGCGCGATCAAAGCGTCGCGTCGCGTCGTTGATAAATAAAGGTTTTAACCTTTAAATATTTAAGTAAGTCTCGATAATATTCTAATACTACGTTATTACTTAAAACTAGACCACGTCATTAAGCAAATAATTATACATTTATTTAAAACATTTATCAACAAATCTACACTCATTGAGTCCTACTCTCCGGCCAAGGTTCGTTAATGAAAGAATTCAGTGAAACACGTGTCAGCTAATAAAGAATTTACACCTATTCTTAAGATTATTATATTTTTATTTTCTTTTTGCAAAACTTACAGCTAACATGTTTAACAATTTGATAGATAATTAGATATGTTTAAAATGTATACAGATGTTTTGTATCTACGATTATTTTAAGGCGGGACAAAAACTTCATGATGGCGCCTCTTAAAAAATCCTTATAAGGCGGGGAGGGGGGGGGGGGGATATGAACACTTCCACCACTTAACACAGTGAGTACCTACCTACCTCGTGCAATAGCGTGAAGAGGAGATAGTGCAAATAATGTCTGTCACTAGACATTAGATATATTAATTTTGCGCTCCTGCATAACATTTGGTGCTTCCTTTGGCAGAATTTGGTGTGTACCACTTAAGCATGCCATTTAGCGGAACTTCAATTCAATGTGACACCCAGGGCAGGAACCCCGGATGAACCTCCCCCCTCCCGAGATCCGGCAGAGTGTTACCGTACCTACCTACGATGATTTGTTGTTGATAAATGTACCTAAATGGGTAGTAATTTTACTGCCTAGTTATGCTTTACTTTGCTTCACTTCGTATAATACAAATGGACTATTAGTGAAGTGATTACCATAACGTACTGTGTCTAGTTTGAAACAATAGATATATGATAATGAGCTGGTTTAGGTAGGTAAAGTAGCTACTTTCATCGCGGAATAAAAATATTAATGTTTTAGATTCAAACTATATTGTTATGTCTATATTTTATGAATATAAAACGTTCCCGTAGGTACTAACTGTCGCACTCAGATACCTTGATACTATTGTTAATGTGCAGCAGTGGCGGAGGGTGCATTTAACACCTTTACTTTCGGTTTTACTTTGGATTGTAGTTACTTAGTATTATAGGTACAAAGAACCATATCCATCAAGATATATTTTTGTATCGGGTGGTTACATAATCAAACAAAAGAGTTACAAAATGCAAATATAAAGTCTCAATCACAATGCAAATCATTATTCAAAACATTTGTTACAAATATCCATAAAATTGGATAAGCTTCCCCAGAGAAATCAATGTAAACCCAATGTTTACATAATTTAATTACCAATGATAAAAACTATTCTAAATTACATCTATAATAATACAATATATACGATATCTACAAAAAAAAAAAAATAGTAAAGTGAGGACACAAAACCGTTTAGGCGTCAAAGAATTCCTCCCCATCGATGTCAACTGGTAACGTTCCCGCAAGGCTGGCAGCATTGCCACGTTGGATGGCAATGCTAATTCTTTGTGCAAAGAATAGGCCAGCCTTCTGGTCCCGGGAAGCACTAATGAGGCGTCTAGAGATTTTCTTAAAAAGGTGGCGCGCACTTGGGCCCCACGGCCCCAGCGTCTCAACTCCAAACGGCTCAAATATATAATCTCCAACCAGATTACTATATTTGCGCCGTTTGAGATTCTCCGCAGATGCAGCAGCAGCGCAAGCGCAGCTCGCCGTGCTTGGAAGGTGGGTAGGTGCTAAGGTATCAACGCAAGTTGCATCCCATACCAAAGGCCTACCCACCCTCCACGGCAACAATGACATACCGTCCGGCCTCTTGCCGTCGCCGCGCGTCAAACCGTTGGGTTCAACAACAGCTGGCACACCAGCGAAGACAAGTGCCCGACGGATGATGTTATTGATGCTTGCATGGCGGGGTATACGACCCGCGCTCTTGCCGCATGACAGGCAATGGTGTCCAAGACTGCACACGGCTTCTTCACAGTGACATCGATGCGGAGAAACACACCGAGCACCCAAACGAAGGCAGGCAGCGATTCGGAATGTGGTATCGTCCAACATAGTGCCTACATTGGACGATGGAAGAGCCTGCAACCAGATGCCCGATTCCCATTCGCCCACAGCCAGTAGGCGGGCTCGCTCTGCAGCATTTGAAGATGTGTCTATAAGGTGTTGTCTTATCTTGCTGCATAGCGGCCGATCCCACTGTCTCTGGGAGGACAGGTTGGAGGGCATAACAATACTTGGGCAAGTCATTTTCCAAGCGTTCAAGGCCTCAGACTTGCACCTCACTTCGGAATCAACCAGTGTAGGATTTAAAATTTTTCTGGTTAATTCTTCAGTTTGTATCGGGTTACCTCATAAAAATCTGAACCCTTCGCCACTGATGTGCACACCTATTAGTTCGGTATTTACAGCCAAAGAAAACATCCTAATTATTCATTTAGAAATACATTATTTTTCAGAACAAGCTGAGTCATATCCTATTGTCTAAAATCATTTTTTCACTTAAAATATCCATATAGCATAATGTAACAAGTATTGTACTAGTTTTACACAATATTCATATTTTATTATTATGTAAAAGTATTGAATTTTTGGAAATAAATTTGAATCATTCTTTGGATGTTTGTTCGACTGGCTAATGTATAGATAACTATTGATTTAAAACGTCGTTTAAATTCGTTTTAAACATTGGTAGACGGTGACTAGCAGCTCACTAGACGGACTAGACTATCCGCTGCTGAAATACTGGCTCACTTTTCTGTTACATTACCCATGTAACAGAAAAGTGAGCCAGTGTTTCAGCAGCAGATAGTCTACGGAAGTGATTCCCAAAGTGAGTTTAGAAGAGCGGAGACATCATGGTTTCACGAAATTATTTACAAATATTATGTACATGTTTTCCATTTTTATGCAACTTTCTTTTGTTTTCATTCTTGCAATTACTAAATGAAATGAGGATGATACTAAATGGACATTTGGAAAAGTCTACTGAAACCTTTGTCTATAGATATAAATGAAATTCTGCGTTCACCGTCTCTCATTGGGCAAATTTTAGCAGTGGACTGTGTATTACAGCTCCCGTGGTACAAAATTCGATTGCATTGTTAAGGCATTTTTATTGAAAACTAGACCGGAAGAAGTCCCGGCGAACTTCTTACCGTCCCGTTTTTTTTTATTTTCTTTTTTTTTACGTAAGAACCTTCTGTAGTGATTTAAAAAACTAAAAAAAAAATGAATGAAAATGATATAGTCGTTCTCAACTCTGGTTATCTCGTGACCAAGGGAAATATGTATTCATTTTTATACCTATATAGGTACGCTCTTGGCTTTTTTACTTACAACAAATAACTTGTAATATAATTTAAGCCCTGTATAGATATTTTATATTTTTTGTTGTGATTTTTTATGGGATTCAAAAAGTGCTTGGTTTAATAACATTATGTACATGCACCTATTCTGGAATTTGACCTCACTTTTCTTTTAAGTACCTATGTAAATTCTACGAATATTAGAAATCCTAGTTTATGACGATGAACGTTTGTTGGTCTTTCATGCAAAAACTACTGATCGGATTTTGATGAAACTTTACAGTAATGTAGTTAATATATCAAAATAGAACATAGGCATAAGGGCGGAGTTGTGTGTGGAAAAGTTAGTGTTGAATATATTACAGAGGGCAACGTGTTGATGTGAACGGCTTGGGAAATAGAATGTGTGACGTCCGGTATCAACTTCGATTCTTTATGAGATGTAAATGAATGCAAACAAACGGATGAATTGTCATAATAGAAATACTGCGAAATGTTATTAGTGCCTATAGCTAACCATACACACGAGAAAACTGATCCCAAACGCTATGCACCGCGTCTGTCGTCGTGACGCGCGTCACGTCTGTCATCTGAATGTGTGTTCTAGTCAGGCACGGATCCAGAATCCAGGGGGGGAGCACCTTGACTCAACACCAGTCAAGTGTGAGTAGTTTTGCCCCACAACGCGGACCAAATGTATGGCGAACATTTGAACATTCATGAGTCTGAGAGGGGGGGGGGGCAGTTGCCCCTTCTCCCCCTTGAATTCGCGCCTGGCTTTAGTGCAACATTTTTGATATAGCTGTTCACATAAAAAAATCTTTGTCGAATACTTCAATGTTTTCACGCGTTTTGCATTAGCATAATGTAAAATGCGTATTAAAGCGCCTACTGTATCTAAACATTAAGGTCATTTTCAAACGTTCCGGTTTCAAACCGGCGGCGCCGGGTACCCGGCTCCGAATGTATGACGACCGGACCGGACGGTCGCCGGAACATGTGAAAGCTACCGTACATCGCCATACACTCCGCGCCGGATTGAAACCGGAACGTGTAAAAAGGACCTCAGAGTGTTTGAATCTAAAACGATTTTTGCTATATTTTTATCACCCATTGTGCTACTAACAAACCTATTTTATTTATTTAAACTTATCGCACAAAAAATATTTATTGTTAAAGTAGCAATTTCTAATTTAAGCTATCTAGTTTAGGATAGAGGAGTTAATAAGAATGCAAGTAATGTGAGTCACACCGTCGCACGTTACCAGTAGGTAGGTACAATCAATAATTATACAAGTTGCACATGAGTGCACATTAAAAAAACCCCCGATACGTAGGTAAGATAAATAGTTGATATCTTTTAAACGCAAAATTAGCATCAAACAACTATAGATACTTTTTAGAATTTTATAAGCTACGGGTCTTAATCGCGTAAATATTTTATTTTAAGGCTAAATAGACCGTCGAAACGTCGGGAAATAAACAAAGGTATTTAGTCTTAAAATAAAATATTTACGCGATTAAGACTCGTAGCTTATAAAATTCTATAATGTGTACAAATCGCGAAAGTTTACGAACATATATTGCAAACTATAGATACTAAAATGTCCACATCAAAATTGGTCAATTTCTTTTGGGACCCACGATGACTCAGATAGTGGTATCTGCGTCACCCTGCGTCTAAAAGACAGACAAAATAAGCGTACCTAATCTGTGGACATTACGTTTATTTTGTGCAGATACACAGACTACAGAGATACACAGGCACAAACATAGGTATGTACCTACTTAGAAACATAGCCATGTACACGATTAACTTATAAAACCCGGCAGTTTCATGTGATCCGTCTTAATTGTTAAATTTTAGATTGCATTTCAGGGAATTTCTGCACCCAAACATAAAATGTTTTTGTTTTTAAAATTAAACTCTTTTCTTTTAGTGAGGTGTTAAGTGTAAGCCGTTAGGCTATGTACACCCTTGCGCGGTCGGCAGCGAGCGTGTGCTCCTAACCTAAATGTACCTACTTATTTAAACTTTTGTTAGACGGAAGTAACAAAAATTTGCCTACGGTCAAATGAGCGAGTGTGAGTCCTGCATGTACTTCCTTCATAGATAAATATAGACGTATTGATTACTCACAGTTTCGAGCGGGGTGTCACCACGAAATGCTCCCAGAACATCCACGGGCCGAAGCTTCTTGCTTATTGTCAGTTTGTTCTTCTTTGGCTTCAGTATTTGCTTTATTTCATTCCAAACATAAGTTTTGCGACCATCCACAATACTATCCGCTTGAAAAGTTTCACTATTACTTATGTACGGATCACTGTTACTGTCCTGTTCATGTAAACAATCTATCGAGCTACACTTTATAACTATATTCCCGTCCTCATTTTTCACGCACATTTCAGGATTTTTTGTTTCCGAATGTCTCTTTTTTAATTCATGAATAACTTTTGACGCCTTTTCATTTTTTTCTTTTTCAAATTTTAAATTTGGAATTTGTTTATTTCTTAATTCATTTTCGTATTCTTTTTTTGGTATGTTAACTATAAAAATTATTCCAGGCATAATTGAATCGCGATAAATTGGCGTCGGCTTTGCAAGGCGGCTGTGGAGTGCGCACGCGACTCCGCACAGATGTGATCTGCAGTAAAGTTGTGACAAGACAAAGTAATTCTTTCTTATTATCCATTGTTTTATTGGCTGTCGAAATGTCGCCTTTATGTGCAGGATAATTGCAAAATAATTAGCTTCCGTTCTTTCTAAGACTTCTATACGTTTCAAAATCGTTGGTTTTCTTTTGTTAATTATAAGGTTGCGATTTTGTTTACATAACAACAGTTACAAATGTTGTTGCTGTCCGTCGGGTCACGCCCACTATATATTTATTGCTAATGTTATTATATATAATTAAAAAAAAATCTTGTCATATTTCAGACACTAGCTGTAATCTAATATAAAAAATTTTAAACATTAAGAGACATAAGTATGACTAATTAATAGCACAATTTAGACCTAAAAACAAACTCAAATTAATTTACCTATATGTACTTATGTTCGAAAAACAATATGGGGCGAAGTTTATTGACAATGTTCACGTGGCTGTTTCATCTTATCAAGCATCCCCTCGGTAACGGTTACGGGTCAAAATAAAAGTAGTAGCGCGCAGCCGTGCGACGTAGCTCGGAGCGACGCAGGGCGGCTCGCGCCCCTAGTCAGTCGCGGCATAGCCTGCCGCCCGCGCGCACATCGCGCCCTTCGCGAACCTCGATCAATACAGTGATAATCAACAATGTCCTAAGAACTTACATAAACCGAACAATACATCCCCAGGACTCGACAACCGCCATCTCTCTCTCCAAGTTTGTACCACACTTCGCAATGCTGGTGGCTTTGTCAACACCATCAAACATGGCCACCTTCAAAAACACATGATCGCCAATCCGTTTACTGAAGCGTGAGCTATTCTTAGTCGCTATTCGTCACTAGAGTCCAAATGTAACATCATATTCGATGTATTTGTGTTTTTGTAGTGCCGTTACGTAAATGCCACACAGACTTCAAAATCGATAAGTTATTAAGTCTTTTAAATGATTTGATTGCCGCCTCTCTATAAAATACATTCTGTGATATATTGTAACAATTTGGTTCAAAATTATTAGTTGAAAGTGTGTTAGGTATGTTGATATTTTTGCTTTGAATATTAGCCATGTTGATTAGGATTGACGAGTACCCGTCTCTGAGTTAATTAGATTATCTCTCGATTGTATGTAGCCCGAAATGTGCGTTAGGTTTTCAGGATTCGGTTTCATTATATAACGCTATCCTGCTTCATGTGACGTAAGTGTTTTCGACAGGTGAGCCTATATTTTATTTATTTATAAATGCCTTATCGGTCTATATTGTGACGTGGAAAGTTATTTACGCTGAGTATGTACCTAAATAAAAACATTTTTATATGTTACACTATCAAAAAAATACACAAATTGCGGGTATTTAATGCGTCCAGCCTTACATAATATGATTAGGAACAATGCATAGTTTTATATTTTTTTCAGTACGTTCCTAACGTCGAGTACTTTCAAGACAGACGCTCAAGGCTATAGCCTACAAGGGTAGACGGTGATTTTCAATGTCAATAAATGTCAACATAATTATATTTTAAAGAAATAAGCTGCTACCTACGGCCTCATTCACGCACGTCGCAATCAGTTATCGCTAGAAATGGTTGAAAATAAATATACTACCTATATTGTTCTTCCCCAGGCTTCAAAGATTCGATCGAGTTAAGTGTTTAAATGTGAAACCCAAACACAATAGACAAAGTTACTTATAATATTCATAATACTTCTTAGTAGGTATAGACGAAAATAGCTGCTAAAAGTAACATTTAACGAGATTTACTTTGTTGCCACGTCGGTCGCCGTATGTGCGCCCCGCTCTGATTCGTAACTTACGGCTCGGAATATTAATGTTCTCGTAAAGATAATGTTTACGTAGACCTAAAAACGTTTTCATTCACACTTCGAACACACTTTTGTGCTAGTAAATCCTGTTGCGATACTTAATTCGTTTAAAAGAGAATAACCGTGATTTTAATTAGGTATTTGACCAACGGCCGGTCTCAATAATCTAACTATCGATGGATTTGGCTACTAGAGGTATATATTTGACAAGCTCCATACAAAATAATATGTCAAAATTCTACCTCTAGTAGTCAAATCCATCGATAGGTAGATTATTGAGACCGGCCTTAAGACAACAACTTATTTTATACTAACAATCCAATAATCTAAACCTACCAATATTATAAAGCTGAAGAGTTTGTTTGTTTGAACGCGATAATCTAAAGTCGAATTGAAAAAATATTTTACTGTTGGATAGCCCATTTATCGAGGAAGGCTATTTAACATCACGCTATGACTGGAGCAGAGCAGCAATGAAAAATGTTGCAAAATGACGCAGACGAAGTTGCGCGGGTCAGCTAGAACCTACCTATATCAAAAAATGTTATCAAACACTTTTGTCCACAATTTAATGTGTTTATAAGTATTAAAATATTAATTGAATCATAGAAAATTATGACAACAAGCGTTTTTAACAACTAGCGCATTTGACGTTTTTTTTTAAAAAAGACTAAATTGAGTCTCATTTGACATATAGGTAAATACCGGGTTACCAATACACATATTTTGAAATTATTTGGAATTGCAATGAGCCTTTTCTTTTTGTTAAATCTTCATAGCTGTATCAACAATAGATTTGCGTCCTGTGCTTCACAAAGACAAACTATTTGACTTAGAGCGGGGACAGCCAGTCTGAATCGATTTTGTTCATTTTATTAGCATGTTTATAACGTTCAACAGAATACCAAAAAGAGTACCTATATAGGTATACCTATGTCACTTGCGTAACACATTTATATTCCATTATGAAAAGATTTAAAGGCGGATAAGTAAGGATATGTATACAGGATAAGAGTACAAAGTCAATGTATTTCACGTTCACGCCGGATAAACCTACGCCCAGCTACAATTTTCCAAGTTTATACGACCTAATGTTTCTTTTGAAAAGAAAACTTGGTTAGCGTTTTGTATTTGCGAACTTAACCTTTCGTGGAGAATGATGAAATGTAGGTCATGAGAATGGGACAGCGAAACCTTTGGTCGGCAATGAGTCGATATGTTTAGTCTCTAGGTTATTTAGTTTACGGATTAAGTTAAAGGTTTTATATAAAGTGTTTATTTTTGGTAATAAAATAAAATTCAATAAAATTCCTCTCAACAAACACGTGATGAATCTTACCAGTTCCCGAACTGTGAAACCAGTGGGAGAGTAGGAGATGCACATCATGTTTTAGTGGAGTGTGCTCGATATGAATCGGAAAGACAATATTGATGTGTGAATTTAAAATTAACAAATTGGATGTTGGTATGTTCAACAAAATCTTGTCGTATTCTGTGTCAAAAGATACAAGAAAATTATTTACGATTATTACATACATACATATCAACCCATATGATGGCCCACTGCTGGGCACGGGTCTCCCCTGTAGAACCTACTGGTATGTAGATCCTGGGGGTAATTGCCATAATCGCCACGCTTGGCGAGCGGGTTGGCGATCGCAGTAAGGCTTTAAGTTCGCAGAGGACGCTGCTGCCCGTCCTCCGGGGTGAAATCCCTTAGTCGCCTTGACGACACCCACGGGAAGAGATGGGGTGGTACTATTCTTAAGCCGGCACCACACGGCACGATTATTAATAGTATCTATAATTTTATTTGTTGGGTACTTAGTTAATTGTAGTTCGAACCTTAAGTGCTTAAGGGTGAAAGGTGCTATAGGTTTGATATGTACATATATATTGTATAAAAAACCCTTAAAAAAAAAGTAAAGACTATTGTTATTCATAGGTAACAGGTTAGTAACAAACAACATTATTTTTTAATGTGCCGCCTTCCACAAGGCTACGAACCGTATCAACTGGAGGCCGACTACTGATCGACTGATAAGGAGTCACAATCCTCAGTGATAGGGTAACGATAAAGAAGAAGATTTTGTTTTGAAAATATAATGAAAATTAAAGAAAAAATGTTTAATCTTTGATATTTTTAAACAGGTTTACAGTTAACAAATGAATAAAGATAAGATAAACTCGACTTCAGGACCGGGTCTTTCGTTTTCGTATTCAAGTTGACAAATGCAAACGCGGTCACGCTTATGGCTGGCTAAGAGCGTACTCTTCTTCTAATGCATAGAGAGACGTAGGCTCTCTATGCATTATTTTCCATACATTTTTTTTAAAGACTACTCCCGCAGTAGGGTACATACCCTGTATCACGGAGGACTTTACAAACATACAAGTCACGAACACAAAGTACACCCAGACTAGGAACAACAATTTGTGGATCACACAGTGGTGTCCCATGTGGGAATCGAACCCACGACCTCTTGCGTAGCAGTCCGACACACTTCCACCGCGCCACAGAGGCAGTCAAATACATTGTACATAAGAATAGCTTTTATCGATTCTAAGATGTATACACAGCTTTAGGTAGCAATAACATTTTATTAGCATTTACAGAGTTCGGTAGCCATACCAATAATGTTCCACTTGAAATTACAGCTATCGTAGCTGGTCTAACAGAAAACATTAGGTAGGTACTAGTCGTAATAGTTAGGCCCAGCCTAATTCTAAGAACACAGTTGTTCTAAATTGATCTATATAATTTGTGTTAACACTAACTTCGAGAAATTTGTCGACTGGAAGTTATAAAGTTGTTTAATTATGAAGGAAAATGTAATCAGCTTCGTACTTGAGAGTTTTGATCGCGTTATTGGTTACAACTTTTCTTTTAACATGATGTAGGTGCTTATCATTTCCAATGAGGTTTTTAAACTGTAGTAATTACTTATCAGATTAATTATAGTACTCACCTATAAGCAGAGTAGGTGCCTCATTTACCTGCACTGTTTGTCTGTCTTGTCTATATTTCTTCCTTCCATTAGTTTCTTCATGTCACACAATCTTTTGATGTCTTTCTTTTTTCTCTTTTTATATTCATCATTATTTTTGTCACTTGCTTTTCATCTCTGATTATGCCCATGCCAAGACAAAGTATATTTATCTTTTCTGGGGTGCCACTTTTATGCTTCACTTGAGTCTTCATTATTTGTTATCGTCACCATTTACGAGAAGAACTTATTGCAGAGTTCGTCCATCGCCTGAGCAATTCTATGATGACCTCAGTTTACTGTCATTACATGTTAAAACCGCGAAATATTTAACTTGTTTTACTGCCGTCCCTTCGTAAGGGACAAAATCATACAGCTACTATTAATTTGCACCATCGTCAACCACGGTCTCAATAATCTATCTGTAGATGGATTTGGCTACTTGAGCTATAAGCTCCATACAAAATATTATGTCAAAATTCTATCTCTAGTGGATAGATTATTGAGAACGGCCGTTTGTCACTTATTGGAAGCCCGGTGCTTCTGTACACATACAAATCTATGTGCTGGTAAATGGAGACATTTTAGTGCCTCGTTTTTAGCACCAAAAGCCGGCAACGACGAATTGTTTCCGCTTACAACGCAAGCGGCATAGGTATACATTCAATTGTATACAAAAAGAGCTTGCAGAAAACCGAAGGAATAAAGTAACGCACAACCAAAAGAGTCTAAGGCTTCCCCCGTGTGTGCATGTATGCTTTATAGGGTGAATCTTGATAAAAATTACCCCTCAGCGGGTTCAAACCCCTCCCAAACTTATATCCTGGATTGCTGAGTGGACTCAAACCTCCATCAAACCAAAATCCATCACTGGCCGCGCGCAATTATCAATCGCAAGGGTTATAGCACCAAAAACGTTTAGTAGCAGCTACTGGCAACTTCTCAACAACTATATTTGTTGACGTCACCGAAATAGCATCCACGTGGAGCCTCGTGCTGGAATAAAATGTCTACTTTACCCAGTTTCACACAAATCCCCGTCACTTGTAAGTAGGAGTAGTGTATCTGTGCCTTTGTCGTAAGGCAAGAGTACATCGGCTCGGGAAAACTAGTCAATTTGGCCGACACAAAACTGTGACTTTTTATTTTCCTTTACATTTCCCCAAAGACTTGACCTAGAAGCGTATTTACTTTAATGGTATACGAGCACATTAGGTTTATCGATTTTCAACCATTGGTCAGTCAAAACAAAGTCCAATAAATACTAAATTGCGTATGTGGCGTTTGCCATTTCAAAAGAAATACACAATAGGACTTAAACGATTCTGGGCTAAATCATTACGAAGCTTACTTACGAAGACAAAATAATTTTGCTTTCCGTGTATGTCTGATTGTTAACTTACATCATCTAAACAAAGCAATGAATATTGATAAGGTTTTCAACCGATTTCAAAAAGGAGGAGGTTCTCAATTGAACTGCATTACCTGATTACTCGCAGACGGCTGGACCGATTTGAAAAAATATTTTTGTGTTTGAAAGGGTACTCTTCCAGATTGGCATCAAAGTTCAGATCTGATGATGGGATCTTGGAGAAACCGAGGAAACTCTTCAAATTTTATGCACACCTATAGTAATTTGTATAGATTTTGTTGTTATTCGTGCATTTACTCTTAAAAAGCACCATTGAGTGTAATGGAACTGATGATGAAGACCACAGACGACCAGCGGAACTAGTTAATAATAAATATTGCGGATTGCGATCTGAGTACCTACCGTGCTCGATACCTGATACTGAACTGATAGTCTAGTATCAGGTGAACTCCTGAAAAACCAACGGCTTTGTATCGCAAAACGCAACATTTTGTAAAAAAAAATGAGCATCTTGGATTTTGCTATTATAACTGATATCAACTAAGTACAAACCAATACACTTAAAAGTGAAAAATAAAAACTAAATAAACATTTTGAAGTTGGTGCCAGGAAATGTAGGTTTATGTTTTAGGTACCAACTTCAAATTGTTTAATTATTTTTTGTTGTATATATATAATATTTGTTACCTTATATTTATTTTTGAGGTCGAATTTATTTTTTTTGTAAAATTAGTTTTTAATTCCGGAATTTGTTCCGGAACGCCTAAAGTACTGCATCAACCTATTTTGATGGAACCATTATTAGTTTTTACATTGCTTTAAAGTAATTGAAATCCATTCCCGGAGTTTTCGTCGACCCAAACAAACAAACAGACATGAAGAAACAAATACAGTTTCGGATTTGGAAACACTAAATCAATTGATTTAAGTAGGTATTAATCTACATTATATTTTTTTAATACCTTTATTGTATCTACAAACACGGCATCTTTTAAATTTTATCATAGTAGAGATGAATCAATCTAATATATAAAATTCTCGTGTCACAGTTTTCGTTGCCATACTCCTCCGAAACGGCTTGACCGATTTTGATGAAATTTTTTGTGCTTATCCGGTATCTATGAGAATCGGCCAACATCTATTTTTCATACCCCTAAGAGTTTGTTTGTTTGTTTGAATGCGATAATCTCAGGAACTACTGGGCTGCACTGAAAAAAATATTTTATTGTTGGATAGCCCATTTATCGAAGAAGGCTATAGGTTATAACATCACGCTACGACCGATAGGAGCGGAGCAGCAATGAAAAATGTTATAAAAAAAGGAAGAAAAAAGGGAAAATTACAATCTATTATTCATGCCCCTAAGTGATAAGGGTTATCCACCCCTAACATTTATAACTATACTATAATATTAGAAGAGAGAGAAGAGTTTGTTTGTTTGTTTGAACGCGATAATCTCAGAGACTACGGGTCCAAATTGAAAAAAATATTTTACTTTTAGATAGCCCATTTATCGAGGAATGCTATAGGCTATAAAACATCGCGCTACAACTAATGGGAGCGGAGCAGCATATAAAAATGTTTGCAAAAATGGGGAAAATTTACGCAGACGAAGTTGCGCGGGTCAGCTAGTCTATTAAATAAAATTCTCGTGTCACAGTTTTCGTTGCCATACTCCTCCGAAACGGCTTGACCGATTTTTATGAAATTTTTTGTGCTTATCCGGTATCTATGAGAATCGGCCAACATCTATTTTTCATACCCCTAAGAGTTTGTTTGTTTGTTTGAATGCGATAATCTCAGGAACTACTGGGCTGCACTGAAAAAAATATTTTATTGTTGGATAGCCCATTTATCGAGGAAGGCTATAGGTTATAACATCACGCTACGACCAATAGGAGCGGAGCAGCAATGAAAAATGTTATAAAAAAAGGAAGAAAAAAGGGAAAATTACAATCTATTATTCATGCCCCTAAGTGATAAGGGTTATCCACCCCTAACATTTATAACTATACTATAATATTAGAAGAGAGAGAAGAGTTTGTTTGTTTGTTTGAACGCGATAATCTCAGAAACTACGGGTCCAAATTGAAAAAATATTTTACTTTTAGATAGCCCATTTATCAAGGAATGCTATAGGCTATAAAACATTGCGCTACAACTAATGGGAGCGGAGCAGCAAGTAAAAATATTTGCAAAAATGGGGAAAATTTACGCAGACGAAGTTGCGCGGGTCAGCTAGTATATATATATATATGTTACGGTAAAAATGTGTATTGAAAATTATTTTTAATTATCTATCATTATTAATAATTAACTCATGATCTAGTAAATGTGATAATAACATTGAAATTCATCTTTTTTCGGTTGTTAAAAGTAATAAATTAAAATAAGACTCGAATTTATGTGTCCCAGGTTAAGGTAGGTACTGTGGAATTATAAATAAATACCTAATTATTTATTTATAATTCTACAGTACCTACCTTAACCTGGCTTATCTATACTAATATTATAAAGAGGAAGAGTTTGTTTGTTTGTTTGTTTGTTTGTTTAAACGCGCTAATCTCAGGATCTACTGGTCCGATTTGAAAAAATCTTTTTTTGTTAAATAGCCCATTTATCGAGGAAGGCTATAGGCTATAAAACATCGCGCTACGACTAATAGGAGCGGAGTAGCGACGTGAAATGTTTCAAAAACGGGGAAAATTTACGCATACGAAGTTGCGCGGGACAGCTAGTGTAACATAAACCAGGGTAAAAAAGTACCCAACCAAGTTAGTTCACACCGACTTCATGTGGTACCTTCCACCACCATGCGAACAGTAGCGGCGGTGATCAGCAAGCCGACGGTGTGAAGGCGAGCATAAGAGAAGTGCTGGCGTTTTGTTATGCAAGAGCGAAGAGGCTGCACTTCCCGTAGCGCCGGAGAAGTTGCAATTCTAAGATCTGGGCAATAACAATTTTAAATAATGCGAACTTGACAGTTTAATCATCATCTTCATTACCTATTATCATAAACAATTATTCTCAACAATTAATCATCATCATTAATTCGTAACAAAAAGACTTTATAAGTTATAAAAACGCATTAAATATAACTAATTTAAAACATCTATTGGTACTAAGGTTAAATTATTAATAATCACTGGTAAAAGTGAGTAATTTCTTACTTTTACCACGAGTTTCGGTAATTATTAATAATGATAGACAATTATTGATAATTTTTCATTTTTTTGTAGTGTTCGTTATTGTCAGGACAAGGTAGGTGTATAATATTTTTTTTAAATCCAAAGAAATATCCAAAAAAATATTAAAAAATTGACATTGTTATTTTGTATGGGAATTAATGTTCAAGTTGTTGTAGGCATGCAGCCGAAAGCCGAAATCTATGATTTTAATGAATCTTTTATTGCTTGAAAACATATTGCACCTGCTCGTATGTAACGCGTACCAATTCACACATGGTTTCTTTAAATTCATTTGCATACTTGAAGATTTTAATAAAATTCTCGTAGCATTAGCCAATGAACCCATTTTGGGTTATAGGCATGTCAACCGTACCCACTACGTTGGTTTCATGCCTACGAAGCTGGAAAAGGTAGAAAGGGTGATTAAATAGTAATGTAATACCTAAAAAACTCTTTTACAAAAAAATAAAATACCGACTTCAAAAATTCCTGAATAAAACAAAAAAAAATACTATTTCATGGCACTAACTTCAAAATACTTAATAAATAATAATTAATGTTTTTGTTATTCTAAGTATATTATTTTTTGCTATTTAGTTGCCTTGTAAGTATTTATTTTTGAGGTCGATAATATTTCTTTGTTAAAAAAGTTTTGGTTTGTAATTTACTTAAGATACAATAGGCTTATGTCATCTGCTCGAATCCTTTTACAAAATATTGCTTGCCCTGATGCAGGGCCGTTAATTGTTGAGGAGTTCACTATCAGCTCTATTACATTGTGTAATAGTAGTATGACGAGAATAAAGTGCTACTCAATACCATATTATAGTTATTGAATCGCAAACAGTAAAATATTGCATAGGTCCGCTCGTCATTTGAGGTCTTCATCATCAGTTCCACTTCACCAATTGGTGCTTATTGAGAGTAAATGCACGAATCACTGTGAAATACATCTAAATCACTGTAGGTGTGCCTATAATATTTGAAGAGTTCCCTCGATTTCTACAGGATCCCATCATCACATTGTGATCTGATGACAATAGGATTAACTTGGAAATATACCCTTTCAAACACAAACAATTTTTTTCAAATAGTTCTAGCCATCTTTATGTAATCGGTGAACAAACATACAAAAAAAAATCAGTCGAATTGAGAACCTTCTCCTTTTTGAAGTCGGTTGAAAAGCTACACTTTAGCATTTATTCTCAATATTCAAAGGTTAGGTACTTTCCTTTTAGAAAATTCTATTAATTTAATTAAACCCAAGGTCTAATAGTTAGTAGTATCTTTGATAGGTATGCATGAAGGAAAATGGCGCCTATAAAATATTCATGTATTCACCTACGAGTACCTACCAGTTTAGAAACTTTGATGTATAGAACAAGTTTCAGTGAAATACCTATTTCTTATGACTTTATTACGACTTTATTTGTGTTTCTAACTCTCAAATAATAAAAGCCTTATATAAAAACGATGCGTTAAATCGAATCTCTTACCCCTAATACTAATGCCGGCTCCACACATTGGCTCCAGCGTCGTCGGCCCAACGCCACTCGTCCAACGTGTGGATCTAGAATGGCGCTCGTTGAAACATTGGTGGCACCAATGCCATTATAATGCATGCTATTTATTATATATCCACACGTTGTACCAACGCCAACGTTGGTGCCAATTGTGTGGAGCAAGCGTAACGATGCTTAAGTTTAAAGGTTCATTTCCATGCATCGCGGCCGATCGCAAGCCGCGCGCGGCTTACGACAAGTGGATGATGCGCGCGGCCAATGCGACGATAGTCAGAGTGCGCGCGCGTCTGTCGCATACCTTGGAAACGGTACCATACATTCTCATACTCTGACTATTGTCGCATCGGCCGCGCGCGTCAGCCGTTCGTCGTAAGCCGATGCACGGAAATGAACCTTTAATCATGCCGAAGACCCAAAAGTATTTCTATCGCTTCTATTTATAAACTTCAAGTGACATAAACAGCATGAAAGTTAACGGCGTCTCAAAATTGAGTGACGTTTGATTATTTAGCCGTTAGATTTTTATTACAATACCTGTACCGTCAGTACCAGTGAGCAACACTGCTACAACACGCGGACGCAGTCACGGGCACACGTGACTGCCACCGCGTGAAGTAGCAGTGTTGCTCACTCCCTAAAGACGTTAGCGTGATGATAAAAGTAGAATAAGTTACTCCTTACATCATCAACAACTACCGCAACGAAGATTAGCCAGAACAAACAGATATAAGAACACACAAACAGACAAATAAAAACGGTGTTAAATATCGTATATACTTTCTTAAGCATTTAGATAAAGCTATTATTTTGACGGTACAAACAGATCTTTAATTCTATTTATTTGTTTAAATGCAAGTACGTATAAAAGATATAGATTTGAGATATATTGCCGCGTTCGTTCCAAGCATTTTCAACAGTGTTTCCTTCCTAAGTATGACACCTAAGGGATTTCAATCCTCATCATTTCTGCTCTCAAAAGTTGATATAATATTTGCGATAGTTTCACAAATAGCAGGTATTAAAGATAGTTTTGATTAACCCCCGGACTAAGTAAAGTTACACCGAGAGCTCAAGGCAAGATGAGTTTACGATAAACTTTATCAGTTGACTGAAATGGCCAGTATTTTGTATTAACCGTCCAGAGGGTAGCGCCGTACAGCAGACGTCTGGGGGCATTGTACTGACATATTTTGAACTTTAAATTGTTCACTATGTAAAATTCTTGTGTTGTAGTTTCATTTTATATTCGTTTTGTATTTGCGATAGTTGAATCGTTGTTCGCTTGCTTAAGGGTCGTTCAATAGTCACGTGAGGCTCGTAGAGGGGTGGGGGGGGGGGCGGTTGTTAAAAATCACGAAATATCACCAGGGTGTAGAGGGAGTATAGTGAGAAGTCACGTGTATTTTTCGGATTGTAATTTGAATCAAATTCACTTTCCCTCCGTCGTCGTGCGAGAAAATCATACATGACCGATGTTGAACCAATACTACAGCTACCTACCATGAACTCTTAATTCTGGTCAATAATTTGTAGACGAAAAATAAACTGTCCTGCTAATTTCATACCTACTATAATCCTGCCAAAAACAGGTGAGTAAGTGATGACGTCACCAAGTTGGCGAGCGACCTATTGTCTTCTTGACTGAAGTCAAATCAGCATCTTTTTAGCAAACGTCAAAAACGAACTATTCCTTACAAGTTTTTTTTTCTTTTTTTTTTCTCTATATATCTATTACCCAGTGGGGATAATGGCTCGTACATTCTGTGCATTCGCCAGATTCAAGTATATTTCCTTACAAGTTTGTATGAAATGCTAGCATGTAACATCACGTTTTTTAATGGCCAAATATTTATTTTCATGATTAAAAAATAATAAACACGTTATATTATAGATGAATATATTTTTCAGAACACTTTATAACATATATATAATATATCTATAATATAATATATAATAATAATATAATATAATATATCTTGGGACAACTCACACAACGCTATCTGATCCCAAACTAAGCAGAGCTTGTACTATGGATACCAGACAACTGATAAACATACTTATATATTTCTAAATACATACATATTATAGATAATTAACACCCAGACACAGAATAAACCAACGTGCTCATCACACAAAATTTTATCCTGGGTGGGGATCGAACCCACGACCTCTTGCGTAGCAGTCGGATACACTCCCACCGCGCCACAGAGGCAGTCGAAACATGGTTTACATATTAATGCATGGTTAATTTAAATTGTTTTGATAGTAATGATATACCCAATTCTTTGCACAGCGGTTCAGTGACTGACAGGCGTTAGGTTCAAACATGAAGTTGAACTGCCCTGCACTTAGCTTAAGAAAATTTAGATGGTCATCGAATGGCCTCTGGAGTATAGACGGATGTCCATACCTTGTAGAAAATGAATTGATGACCTTCAAAAATCAAGTTTAAATATTTTTACTTGAAGTAGTTACACGTACTAATGTGAGTCAATTAAACTATATTTTTTATTGTAAGTATATAAATGAAATGAAAAAAATATGCATAAATAAAAATGAATCGTCGTATGTAATCTTATAACTTCAGAACGACTGCAAAAAATTGGATAATTTTATTTTAATTGGATTATCAGGACAAGGTTTCAAGAAAATATTATTTTATGAATCGTATCTTTTATGAAAATATATAATATAATATATTACAGTTCTTAATCGCGAGAATAATTTAAAGTGAAATACCTTGTTTATTGCCCGACGTTTCGACCGTATTGCAACGGCCGTGGTCACGGGTAGACTAGTTGAGCTCAGCGTCGCCTCCGTGAAGCGCGGGTTTCGGAAACTACCCTCGCTTGATTTTTATCACTCACTATTACGGAACCGTCGGTACTTGGACACACAACACTAAGGACATCTGCACACTGGCGTGTAATGTTTGTTCGGCGGTGTGTACACTTGCCGATCACGGGATTCCACGATGTTGACAAACGGTGTCAGTCTTCTCGGTTGAAATTGACATGTTTTTTTGATTTCAACCGCTTCCCTCGCCATCCTGGAGTAATAGTGACGGTCAGTGGATCGTACCTACTGCAAAGTTACACCTTCTTGCAGCCAAAACATACAGCCTGATATCTCAACCAATTAATTTATGTTTTGTTTCTCGAAATAGGTATATCTAGACATTATGCATATAAATAAATTGGGTTACCTACTTACGCTTGGAATGAGAACCTTCTAATTTATTTAAGTGTATTAAAAATGTATTCGTTTCCAAACAAAAGGTAGCTGCGGAATGACATTTAACTAATCAAAACTCAATTTAGTGGCCAGCGTAGTAACATAATAATCTTGGGACAACTCACACAACGCTATCTGATCCCAAACTAAGCAGAGCTTGTACTATGGAAACCAGAGAACTGATAAACATACGTATTTAGAAATATATATTTCTAAATACATACATATTATAGATAAATAACACCCAGACACAGAATAAACCATCGTGCTCATCACACAAAGTTTTATCCTGGGTGGGGATCGAACCCACGACCTCTTGCGTAGCAGTCGGATACACTTGATTTTTTTTTAATAAACAATTTGAGTAGGTAAGGTTACGTCCTACCTACTCAGGCATGGAACCAGGGGAGGGGGGGTGGGCAACGGGACCAACTGCCCCCCTATCGAGTTTCAAAATTCCCCATTTTTGAGAATATTCATATACACAGGACCTTTTCAGAGGTGATTGCTACCCCCCACTGTAGCGATGTTGTATCAAATGCACCCCAACCCCGTCATGAGCGACTCACACTTGGCCGGTTGAGTCAAATGTTGCCCCCCTCAGAATATAGTTCTGGATCCACGCCTTTACCTACTCCTCTCATTGTTGTATTTATATTATTTGCTTATTTAAAAATAATGACTAATGGAAAATTTGTCTGTACTCCCTTGCTTGTCTATCTGTGTGGTCTGTGACTATATTTAATACTCATACATTCATCTAAAGTCATAGAGAAAATTGTAAACCTTTCGCAATACCTACTTACATATATTTAGACCAAGATCTCAGAGTCCTTATACGTCACTTATTTTCTGATGAACAAAATCTATCACAGTTAGTAGTGTCTTCATGTAGGTGTACGCCGCGTAATCATTAACGTAACGTCTCGTAAAAATCATTCAGCGCCTCAGAACACACATATTCTATTATCTTTGTCCAGCGCACTAGTTTTTAGAGCTTCAAGGCGTATTCAGGGTTGTTCGAGACAGACAAGTGGCATAAACGCTGAGATACGTTGCACGTGTAAAACATGAAACGCGAATATGAAAATTTATAATATGAGATTTGCAGTTTTGCGCGCGCAACGACGTCATTCTATTCGATTAGAGTTTATGCCACTTGTCAAGGGAGGCTGATTTCATTAGGGAGTTATGGTAGTACATAGAAACTCAGTTCTGCTGTTTCTTCTCAAATTCAACTCAAAAACCGGCAATAAGCGACTGATACTGCTACGACAATTACAAATCTTTACTATTGTATGCCGTTCTCTTGCTTGTTTGAAATACCTAAATAAACTACCTAAGCAAAGCAAAATATCATGTAGGTATTCATAGAGTATTCCCACAAATATCAACAATGGCCGCTTGAAACTCTTTCAAGCAAGCTTTGCGCTATACAGTTGCCAAAAGATTGATGATTGCGTCGCAAGTGTCTTTTATCTCGTATTCCAGTCGTTAAAAATATTTTATGTATCGAATCTTAGTACAGAAATTCTATTTCGCATTGATGAGTTTCTTAGTACTGGAGTAATCCAGTCGTTTTATTCTTCGAAGTATAATGGACCATCAAATTATTTCTTTATTGACAATCTGCTGGCGGCAATGGTTAGTAGTGAATGCTATTGAACTTAATTTTCTTTTTACGATTGCTTAATGCCTGTAGAGTCATCATGATGAGCACTCGGCAGTCCTAACCAATGGATCCTTTTGATTCCAAATAGAAAGACTAAAGAGAAATTATTGCAGTGTCCTGAAAGTACCTACTGAGAGAAAAATCCAGGAACTACGAGTTTGTTACTCGCGTAGCCCGCGACCGAAGTAATAAAGTTAGGTAAATGACATAATGTGGCTCAACTGTTGTCGGTCTCCTGTTTTAGTACAGTCATTCTTCGCCACTGTAGTGCCTATGCTGAATAACCAGTTGTTTTAATTTTGTTAAACGATGCTCCCAGCTGGTAGTGTTGTTAATAGGTTTAAGTTTGGCGATCTAGCGACATTATGATGTCCGCGACAGATCAAAGGACAATATTCCTCTTCCCTCACAAGTTTGGGCAAAATTTTGAAACACGTTATCCAAAGATGAATACAATGTGAACTGATAGACCTTATCGTCAATAATAATTTTGATTATGGCGACAAAATAATCTGCCTTGGAAAAAAGGTACTGTTCTTTGAAAATAAATAATGCGATATTTTTAAAAATAGTAAGTTGTCTACAGATTTTAAATTGAGTATTAAGTAGCTGGGTAAATTATGTCTATTAGACCTAGAATGCGTTTCATCTTTGTGTTTCTCGATTAACTTCATATCCCGATTGCTACATCAACGTGTCGCGCGACAAGGGAAAGTAATTTACTTAGGTCGTTTTGTTGAACTTTACGCCTTGTCACCTATAACGCCGTGGCCACGGATATACTGCACGTGGTTGTAATACGGTCGAAACGTCGAGAAATCTCATAATCTCATAACAACCCATTAGAGGTCCCACTGCTGGGCACTGGACTCCCCAGTAGAATCAACTTATTGTAGATCCGGGTGGCAATTGCCAAAATCGCCACGTTTGGCCAGCGGGTTGGCGATCGCAGTAAGGCTTTAAAGTACGCAGAGGACGCTGCTGCCCGTCCTCCGGTGTGACATCCCTTAGTCGCCTTGACTCACTCACACAAAGAAATGGGGTGGTACTATTCTTAAGGCGGTACTTTAATAAAATAACCTACTTTTTTTAACCCTAGAATATCTATCCAATTAAAATCAGTGGTAATTGCTCACTGTAGAGAAAAGGATATCATGTCATTAATGAGATAAATTAATAATGTTATAATTGGCTATAACGTGTCAGTAACAGATTAATTTGAATCAGATTCTCAGTCTCACGTTGATGTTAATGTGATTAGGACAATCTCATCACAAGATATCGATAAGCCTAAGTCACGCAGAGTTATCCGATCAATTGGATAAGTAGATAAGCTGCTTTTATATTTACTTATCTAGTAGTGGTTTAGTATTCTTGGCAAATATTTGTGGTACTGGAAATGGATTTAGTGACTCTATCTCACTACTTACTTTATAGAATAAAATGGTGCGAGAGTGAGAAGTATCGGTTTTCATGATAAAACCATTAATCCATTAGGCTCGAATACTTTGTCGTTTTGAAATCACTTAGACTAAGTGATCTCAAAACGACAAGGTATTCCTAGATAAAAGCTAGAAACGCGACGAACGCCGAGAAAGACCCTAGTCTTATTTCTCGGCGTTCGTCGCGTTTCTAGCGTAGGTAACATTGAAAACTTATTAATAACTAGCTGTCCCGCGCAACTTCGTCTGCGGTAATTTTCCCCTTTTTGCAACATTTCTCATTGCTGCTCCGCCCGTATCGTAACGTGATTTTATATAGCCTATAGCCTTCTTCGATAAATGGGCTATCCAACAGTGAAAGAATTTTTAAATTCGGATCAGTAGTTCCTGAGATTACCGCGTTCAAAAAAACAAACAAACTCTTCACCTTTATAATATGTATTAGTATAGATGTGCTTTACATTTTAATTCCATCATGGCGCTACACGATCTAAAAAATCTTCCAAATATAATAAGTTACTATAATATGAAAATTCTTATGATGTCTTACTCTACCTACTACGCTATTCGCTAAGCAAAGTTTCGTTTGGTTATATGCTTTAATTTTTAACTACTAATCGCGTACCATGATATGATTTGCAAGATCTAAAAGTTTTTTTGGAACGAAATACGAGAAGAAAACGTGTAAGATAGAATGACATTAGAGCTTGCTTATCTAGGTTAGTTTAAGGTAGGCAATCAAAGCTTTTTAATTGGTCGTTGGAATATTTTTCATGTACATATCAACCCATATGATGTCCCACTGCTGGGCACGGGTCTCCCCAATACCCATTTTTCATGTACTTAATATTAACTTTTTAAATTTATGTATTGGCCTATAGCACTTATCCTGCAAGGCACTCCGGACTACGTCCAATTACAAACACTGAGGTCGTATTGAAATTGAACCGATCGATAGACTGAACGCGTCCTTTAACAAATATTTGCTTCATCAAGTTTGTTAGCTTTGCTTACTACATAAGCTAAAGGTTTTATTATGCAAGCGAGTACAGAGATAGGTAAGTATAGTGTTACCCCTGGGCGCCCCTGACGTGTACTTTCTATTAGGGCGGCTGAAAATCGTATTTGTAATCTAAAACACAGACGGTTAAAAGTACATAAAAATTTGCTGATTTCTGCTTTTTTGTGAAAATTGAAGAATACATTTTCACAAAAAAGCAGAAATCAGCAAATTTTATTTTTTTTATTTTTTAGAGTTACGTAGCCATAATGGCAAACCCTTAGTTCAGAGAGTGTTAGTGCTAGAAGGCTGTTATTTTACATGGATTACTTATGCCGGCAAAGTGGAAGCATAAAGAATAAAAAAATTTATGTGTTGTGATTTTTTTTCTCACCTACCCCATGGTGTGGGGTATCATTAGATAGGTCTTTTAAACACATTAAGGGATTGTGAAGACCATTTTTCGATTTGGGATCGGATCTGTTTGTGAAACATTAAGCTTTAAAGTGCAAATTTTTGTTAGAGTCAAATGTCCACCCCCTGCCAGCAAATGGTTGATGTTGGGTATAGGAATAAAAATACGTTAGTAGTATATATACTGATATTAAAGGGAAAACTATACACAGCTTTACAACTTAACGAGTATCAGCAGACCTTAGAAGTAATTAAAATTTTCGTACATATTCGTATTTCGTTGTTAGTAGTATGAAACAAAAACAACAGAAAACCCGACGGAACCCGACGTACGACGTATTGTACGTGTACGTGGCCCGACATGCACTTGCCCGGTTTTTATTTTATAAATACTACATAATGTATGGTGGATTATGTATAAAAGGAAAGCAAGACTGTCTGATGAATCAGAGCATAGCTCAGACCACCGATTGGGTTAACATTTGTCAGTTATTACGACGTAGGCATCCGTTATGGGTATTTGGAAATTTAATGGGAGAAACGGGGGTTCTAATTTAGTTATGAAAAGCTACTTTATTTGACTTGTACGTATGTTTGCTTAGAATTTATTTCGATAGAAATAAATTCAAATTGTGCAAGAATACGAGATATCGTATTCTTGCACAATCGTCTTCCTTTGATCATGTAACTTTCTAGGCAAAGGTAGTCTTTTCATCAAGGCGCTAGTTTAAATTATGGATTTCTATTTCATGGATATTACGATCGATATTTCTAATTCTGACTCGCCCTTTTATCAAATATTATTTTAACTACGGCCTTGCCCATAACTTGCGTGGGTCAGCAAATAACGTTGTATATTGAGCCATATTTTTAAATCTTTTAGTAGGTACCTACCCATGTAGTTTTTATACCTAGTATTTATAAAACAAATAGCTTCATTAAATGGGGTTTAACTAGATATAACACGAAGGCAGTATATTTAAAGGGTTATAAAGTTTACAGTGGTAGAAATTTATCGTAGATGGGAGTAGCGTTTCAGGCTTCATGGTAAATAAAGATGAAAAAAGTAGTTATTATATTTACAGTGTCCCATGTCTTTAAACTCTTATGCTGTCACTGTTACTTACAGGTGAATATTAGAGACGGAAATACTTTGAACACGACTTATGGTATATTTTGTGTAATCGAGGGTTAGCTGATTAGTTACGACAAAATTGGTCTATGATTTGAACTCAAATTCAAATGTCTTTATTGCCTAGATAATATAATATTATTTCATTTTAAATAGTAGGAGAGTTCCATTAATTAAAAAAAAAAAGTGTGGCATTCGGGAACTGCCGTGGTAAAGCTAATGCATAGCATTTTTTATCAACTTATGCAATTAATTATTTTTTTTCCATTACATTTCGGAGCAGCTCGTCTCGATCCGTGTGAGCTTCGTACAGTTGTACCATAAACATATACGTTAAGCGAACGCTCGGCCGAGCTACATGGTAGGCAGAGTGGGGTGGTGTTAGGTTTTATTTTCGTTACGGAGTTTCTTGATTCTATAAAAAAAAAAAAAAAGAAAGCTATACAATAGCTTAAATGTTATAAAGCTCCCTTCCATTCGATACATAAGCTATTTATAAACACGTATTTTTTAAAATATTATAAGCGCCTTCGCAGAATGTAGGTACTCGTTACAAATAGCAATACCTATGTCAAAAGAAAAATGACTAATGATAAAAATGATGAAAAATAAAAATAGACTGATATAAAGTGGATTTAAGAACGTAAAAGCTTCACATTGAATGTTGAATTGATACTGCTTATATATCCGCAACATGATGCTTCGTCGAGCAAGTGAATCGGAAAACACTCTGATAGCTGTGCCCGTAGGTGCTACTATAACTTTATATTCATATGAAAATTGAATTAATTGTATTCATAGAAGTCCGCGATAAAAAACCAAATAAAAAGGGTGAATTAATACTTTAGGTATTTGTCCAGTAAAGCTTTATTGTGAACAATATTTATTGTACATTTAATATTTAAATATGTAATAATATCTTGGGACTACTCACACACAAACCAGGTATACTAGTCCAATTCAAAATGATCTGGGAAGAAGCACGGCGAATGAGGAAGAAAGAGAGACAAACATTGTATAATCATGCTCATACATTAATATTTATATACCCTGGGTGGAAATCCGACCTAGCAGTCACTCTGGCATAGCAGTCAGGGTCTCTAGCCACAAGTCTCTAGTCTAATAAATAAAAACTCTATGAAATTTAGGTACTATGATAACATTTCTCAACCTAATAAATGTATGGAAGTGGAAGAAAACTCCACTCAAACGGGACTATAAACAGCTTTTAAAAAACTTGTATAAAATGCTTAAAATTATAAAAGTAATTTTTGATAGGCATTCGATCTGCGCAGATGTTACTGCGTCACTGATTATGTCTTGTGAAAATATTGTTGTAGGTAAATATAGATTGAACGAGAATATCTAAAGGTTAGACGGGGTATTTTTAAATATTTCACATTTAGACATTTCAATGTAAGTTTTGGCAAAATGGTAGAAGTTAGCTGTAGTGGCTAACTTCTACCTGCGTGGGTGGAATTTCGGCGATAGCGAAACCGGACTTACTATTTTTGTAATACTGATAGACCAGTCATATTTATTTTAGTAAAATCTATTATTTGGACATTACGATAAATACAATTAAAGTTATTATTATTATTTTATTTCTTTGTATCGATAATAGAAGTACTCTTCAAAACTGTAGGCCTACTCTCTTTCACTAAAACGAAATTCATAAATGTTTGTAAGTATTAACTTAAATTACTTATATAGCTTAAGTTTACTAGGACTATTCTAATTAATTTTTGTTAAGCACAAACAGTCAGAGCCTATAGACGATTTTCGGGAACGACTGGATTGAATTGATGTTCCTGATTTCATCACTCATTTTTTATAGAAATTTCGTTTTCATTGAATGAGAGCAGGCTCTCTGGTCAAGTTGGATCCTTAGAGGACATTCTCGTACATTAGTAGGCAGCACTAACCCATATAATATTAATACATTTCCAAGAATTATATTTATGTTAACCGTTTATCCTAAAAAATAACTTTGGGAGTTATTCCAGACGGCATAACAAGGGTTGGTACCTACTACCTATATAGGGTTGTTATTTTTGATTAAGTTACATAAAGTTAAAGCTTTTTAGAAACAAAATGAAAGAGAGAATGATGAGATAGGGGAGTTAGCAGAAACAACTACCTACTGTTAACCAGTGTTTAGCTGCAGATTCGATTTGCGCAACTATTGTAAGATCCTTAAATTGTTGTTCTTCAAAAAGTCTCTTGCTACATAAGGAGTATTCCTTTCCTGTCTTTTTACCCGACTGTAAGGAAGGGTTATGTTTTTCGCTATCTTGTATGTATGTAATTTTCTTTATTACCTCATATCTCACAAACCACTGAACGTATTTATACAATTAAGACGTCGTTAGATTTGTCTTGAATGCCCAAGTATTCTTAGACAGGTGACGTTTGTAAAAATAAACATGGCGGCCGTGAGATGTCAATAAGGTACCAAATTAACGGACTCATCTTGAGCATTTCAAAATGGTAAAACATTATTATGACTGTGATACTAAAAAGTTAGTTAAGAATATTTTTTTTTTCAATTCTCAATATAATACACATACAATAGCTGTGATAAAAGTTAGTTGTTACTCGTACATCCTACATCTAATCAAAAGTATTATATCAAAAATAAACGAAAAACGAACAAAAAAGATCGAAACAAAATCCTATACATAATTTAAATATAATTTCATGTAGTCAGAGGCATTAATTAATCTCAATAAACTTAGTAAAGTGCCTCCGACTGCATCAAATTATATAATTATGTAGGGGATCTTGTTTCCATCTTTTATTTATTTATTATAAAGAACTATACGTAGATATTTCCTTTGAAGTTTATATTGAATTGTCAGAAACACAGAAAAACCACTTCTTAAGCCGCATTATTTGGATGGGGGACTACGGAACCCTACATTGTGCGTGGCCCGACATGCACATGCCTGTTTTTTTCTGAAGTTGCACCACACTTATCACTGCGGTCGCGGCTCCTCTGTATAAGATGTTAAGCTTAATCAGATAGGCACCAACAGACAATGTAACTTCTAAAAATAAAACTTCCTAATACCTAAGTACCCTTAACCAGTTATTTTGAGAGCAAATTGAACTTTAGGTTTAGATACTGACTACCTCTACCTATATAATTACTGTCCCGCGCACCTTTCAAGGGGCACCTTCTCAAAGGTCAGAATGATTGGTAGCCCTAGTTCCTAGTACTCGTATATTAACTTGGCTTGACATTTAGGTACATAGCTTGTGTGGGAAAATGAGCAGGCGGTGCTCATATAGGTAGATACATATCTCCCCCAAATCGATCTGGTTTCCATTAGTCAGAATGACACAGTTCGATGTTTCACAATAAGTATACCTACTTATTTAATACAAATGTAAGACTACACGTAAAGTAAACTGGACAACTGGTACCTACTGAATGCCGATTGCCATCACTATGCCATTTATTCCTGTAATGATTACTGATATGATTAATTACTTTTTACTGTTCATCTCAATTTAACTGATTTTCTAATAAAAAAAAGTCGAATCACTACATTTTTTATTCGGGTGTTCAGAATAGAGCCGTCTCTTGGGTTTGCTACACAGTATTTAGTTGCTAAAAAATCTTCGGGGTCCTTATTCACTATCTTTTTTTTCGTTTTCGCGGCAAGTCCGCGCGTCTATCTGTTAAAATCTTGTCATAATTGTAAATTGAGAGCTGCGCTTAGAAATGCATCGGGTATGCGCGCGGATATCGTTTAGCGCACCGCGCATGCGTCAGTTCGCGCGGGCTAGCCGCGAAAACGAAAAAAAAAAAACAGTGAAACCCGGGAGAACCAACGAAGTGCCTCTTCCTCGAGAAAAATATCAAAGTGTATGAGTTTCCAAAATACATCATAGAGTGCGTCGTTTGTTATTCTTCTTCTGTGATTGGTGTTGGTAACAAGATATCCAGAAAAATATTGACCAAGTGTGAGTCGAGACGGAGGGAAGTGCAATTGATTCATCACCTACCTAATCAAATGAGTCTGCTCACCTTTTCCGATTGGTTAAAATCGATTACGTTTCTAGAATTCTAAAACAAGGTATGTAGGTTTTATTCGTTTGACCACTAGGGCATAAATAAACAACGAAGGTTTCTGTGTCACACACGGCGAGCTGCAGTCCACTCGCCCTTGAACTGCATTTGTATTGTTATGGAATAGAACATCTGTTTTTTTTTATTTTAGCTTAGCAAAGGTAACCTGCTGATGTCAGAACTTTTTTGTCTTTATAATAGTTTATAGTTGGTTAGAGAGTTTGATGAAATTTAGTAGGCACAATACAGTTCTTACCGTAATAAGAATATTATAGCCGCTACCTATACATACTTAATGTGATATTATATAGTAGCTGCCTGCGTACCTATAATTTAATATTATGCTATAAATTGATATCGTTTAAAGTTCCAAATCCAAGAAAATAATATGAACAATTATATTGGGCTCCATCAAAGTTTTTTTCAAACTTAATTCATGAACAATTTTTACATTGTGTTTGAATACATAATACGTAGTTTAAAAGATAGAAGTACATTTAATAATACTATTCCGAACTAAGATCCAACTACTTAAGTAATTAACTAGGTAGATATCTACTTTTTATTGGAAAATGAATACATATTTTAATAATGATTTGCAACCCTTATTTGTGTGAACTATTACACAAAATATATAGTTTGTACCAAAAGTCCTTTTGTGTTTTTTCAACATAAATTATATTTTCGCTCGACTCTACCGGGCTGTCTTAACTAGATACTACATCTTGCATAAATCTACATAAAAGCCTTCGTTCCACTCAGTTTTGGTTTGTTTTAGCTTTTTAGTTTAGCTTGAGGGGTCTGGAGTTAAGCTCGCGTTCTCCTTCCTTTCATAATTAAATTGTAGCTTTTGATTGCGTCTCCAAACATATGAATGTCTTTATTTCGTCTTAAGAAATAATATAATGTGTGTGTCTTCAAGCTCGACTAAAATGAAATAAAATTTTATATTTTTTTTTGGCATGACGCGGCTAGATTATTGCTATTTTAAAAGGTACTCGTAGTTACCTAGCTATCACGCGAGCCATAATCCCTCCGATATCTTATATATAATCCCTTCTATGCTTCCGTCAGTTTTAAATTTATTTTACCTAGTTTTCTTCACCGAATCACAAAGTCTCGTTCTCTCGATTTTCTAGTTTTTTTTTTGAATCACAAAGTCCCGATCTTGTCCAGTTATCACGTATTTCAAGTATATTTTGCACAGTTTTACACGTTAAACACAGAGCTGTAAAAATTGCAACATGTCAGTTTGCCACCATTTTTACAACTTCTCGGCAAATTTGACAGAGTGGTACCCTAAGAATGGCAAAAAATAATATATATATAAATAATAATAATAATAAAAGTAATGGAAGGCAAAGGAAACGATGGGAGGACGACCTTAAATTTACAGCAGGCCCAAACTGGATGAGAGTTGCGAGCGATTGCAAACAGTGGAAATCTTTGGAGGAGGCCAAATAAACTCCGTGACTTAGTTTATGTAAAAATATGAACAATTAAAAACGAAATAAGGAGAAATCAGGATAAAGAGGCTATTGTAATTGAAATTGAACGGAGGTTTCTTTACCATCTACTTAAGCACATAATTTGAAATCTGTTGCGTAGTATAAAATTTCTAAGCGTACAGGCGAGGGAAGTGACTTTATTTTATACTATGTAAGGATGTTGTCAGTAGATTATAATTAATTAAGGCAAGAAATTAGATTCTTATTATAATTAAATTATAATCTACTATCAATAAGTAGGTAGTAGGAACAAACAGTTTTCTAAGAAACTTCCTCCTGCTTACAGTCTCATTGTGGAATGAGCTACCTACCGGGGATTTCCCAAAAACACTTACAGCATGGAATTCTTTAAGAAAGATGTGAATAGATTTTTATAGAGTCAGCAACGCGAAAATGATTAGTGGACTGACAGTGTTTTTTTTTGACCTCCAAGAGATGAATGTAGAGAAACATCTGTCCTTACTTTACGGCCACCAGGGAAATTTAACTGTTACCAATTATGTCCCTGATGTTGTTGTTTATTAACCATAGACTATGGTAGCTATATCTGTCTATAATTGATTGGGTTATATATAATTCTAATATTATAAACACGATTGAATTGATGGATGTTTGTTACTCCTTGATGCAAAAACTACTACAAAGATTTTACTTACTAAACATTTTAATGTATCTATCGAACTAGCTGACTCGCGCAACTTCTTAAGCGTCAATTTTCCCCATTTTTGCAACATTATTCATTGCTGCTCTGCTACTATTGATCGTAGCGTGATGTTATATAGCTTATATCCTTCCTCAATAAATGGGCTATCATACAGTAAAATAAGGTTTCAACTCGATCAAGTAGTTCCTGAGATTATCGCGTTCAAACAAACAAACTCTTTAGCTTTATAATATTAGTATAGATAGGCTTCAAAAATCAAAATGAATGCGCGAAAAAGCTAAAGTAATAGATACCTATTATATTAAGTTTAAACCTATATACTATAATATATACTTCATATTTCCCTTAATTGAACAAAAAAAAGTTATTGAAGACGGTTCTTCCGTAATTAACATTAATTATGTAACTTTCCGCTCTACTTATTTTATTTCTTCCATCACTGAAGTCATGCGTCATTCTTGTTTGTTGTATAAGTTGCCAATTTTGGGACGACATCTTGATTAAGTATAACCAATATCAAAGAAGTACTTTCCTACCAAATAAGTAATATACTGCCTAAGTAGGTACTCACTTAACTAATTTACCAAATTAAATTGCTTTTGAAAGATATTTTCATATTTACGAGTTTATAATACCGTAAGTACCTACGATTGGTATCATAAAATGAATATTTTATCATATCTAGTGTCCGTAAATAATAAATATATGTATTATCTAAGGGGTATACAATAATATTTCTGACTTTATCCTATTGGTAACAGCGGCCCGCTATGACTTCATCTGCTTAGGTAGGCATGTTTTTCAGACTCTGATAGAATCTTTCACATACCTATTAGGTCACAAAATTCGCACACTTTAGGTATAACCATAAATTGCGAGCTGTGCCTGCGCTGCTGCTGCATCAGCGGATACTTTCAAACGGCGCAAATATAGTATCTATCTAGTCAGAGATTACATATTTGAACCGTTTGGGGTTGAGATGAGGGCCATGGGGTCCAAGTGCTCGCCATTTTTTCAAAGATATTTCCCAGCGTCTTATCAGTGCATCTCGTGACCAGAAGGCTGGCCTTTTCTTTGCTCAGAAAATAAGCATTGCCATACAACGTGGAAATGCTGCCTGCCTTCTGGGCACTATACCGGTTGACATAGATGGGGAGGAATTCTCCGACGCCTAAACTGGTTGTGACTCCCTTTTTATGTACTTAATCCTTTTATTTTGTAGTTTACTAGGTGAGTTGTAAATAATGTTAATAGTTTGTATAAAATTAGTTCGTAAGGTAATCTAGCTTATTGTATATAATAACATTGTAAATTTTCATTTTAATAAATACTATTAAATCATACCATAAATTTATAATGTGGATTATGATCTATATTTGTTTCGTTAGGCGAAAGTATTTTAGGATAAAAACAAATATGCAAATAAAGGGGATTCCGTATTTGTACTGTATTTATTAGAAAATGTGGTAGGTAGGTTTAAAATTAAAAGTTATTTGTGGATAATATTTACCCCATTGTTTGAAAAATATAATTGCGTATTAGGTACTATGACAACGAGCTACCTAGACAGGAGTCCTGGTACCAAGATTGATTATCAGAGGGTCTAGACAGAGTCACATTCGAAAAGCGATGTCGATAATAGAAAAGAATTTTATTAAGGAATTTGACATTTGCGGTGGAGACCATAGACATTTTTTTATTTTTTTGCTAACGATTAGTAGGGCGTTGTCGAATTCGCCATGGAGCGAATGTACCTTGTCTAACCCCCCAGGATCTTAATCTGGGCGTTTAAATTAAACGAGAAGTTTTTTCAGTATGAACAAAATCTTTATTTCTGAAATATAAATTAAGCGAGCACGGCACAAGATCAAGAAACCACTGTCGGCCATCAAAGTCTCGATTTTCCGTAGATGTTATCTTGCTCTCTCTTTGCTCTTGGTCCAAGACTGTCTTTTATTTCCTTCTCATTCTAAGTCATATTTTAAAGGTAAATCTCCAAGTGTGGCTCTTATCCATAAAGGCCACAACAAGTTTATGATGTACTTGCTCGAGATCGGTATCACATAAACATATCACGATAATTTATAGAAAAGGATAAAAAACAAAATGAATAGGTACTTTTAGTGGATTGGCTGAGTCCAATGAAGATTTTATTAGACAATTTAAAACAATCTGTTTAATTAAGAAGATCTCATCTTCAGCTTAGGCTAGAGTCCATAGTTAGGATTTTTCTATGGGGAATATTAAAAAATAAACTGTAAGATTTTTTTTCTTTTTTTTTTCTTTTTATTGGTGGCGACCCATAAATTCTCGCATGTCAACAACAATTTTTTTGTGCCGATTTCTCACGAACACAATGTTTATTTCTGAAATATAAATTAAACAAGCCAAAATAATATAAATTAAACAAGGACAAAATCAAGAAACCACTATTATTGCATCACTGATTAAATCATCACAATAAATTACAATTAGGTACGATACAGATCGGTCGGCCATCAAACTCTCAGTCCAAGATTTTAAAAGTATATCTCCAAGTGACTTTCATAACCTTATAGGCCACAACAAGTTTTTATGACGTGGGTTCTTTAATTTATATAACGTTGTACTTCGTCCTGCTCTATCAAATTTTGATTGTGAAAGAAAGAAAAGTGGCAAATATAAAGGGCATTAATGTTAAACTGACGGTGATTTCAGTGCGGAATCCTAATTAGGTACCTACTAATATTATAAAGAGGTAAAGTTTGTGAGGTTGAAGGAAAAAATATCTGGATCTACTAAACCGATTTTGAAAATTCTTTTACCAAAAGAAAGCCACGTTATTTTTGAGTGTCATAGGATATATATCATCACGCTATGACCAATAGGAGCGGAGCATCAATGAAAAATGTTGCATAAACGGGGAAAAATTCACAAACGAAGTTGCGCAGGTCAGATGGTACATACCTAGTCGTATTAATTTCGATAAATCTGCCTACCTGTACCAAATCTTTATCTGGCGACGTGATCGTTGTGTAGAAACAGGTATACGTGTAGCATGTATCTACGTATACGTGTACCCGAGTTCAAGGTCAATGCAGTAGTAGACATGCGACACGAAATATTGCCCTTCTGTTCAATTTTATATCAACTAGTTACTTACGCGTAAGAATTATTATAACAAAAAATATATGACTACATTATGTAGATACGAAAGCGAAAATTTCATATAGGCTAGGTATGCGACACTTGTAATAAATCATTAACAGAATTGGCATAATTTTATCTATATCTACTAATGAAGTAACTCTGGACTACGTTACTAGACCTCAATTTTTTCTATCCCTTGATGCTCGCGAGTTTGGGCCCTCGCATGCGCCAACTAGTTGGTAGTTAAAGAACTATCACGGCTTTTGTTATTTCAAAACTGCAATTATTGTATTAATATCTACTAATATTATAAAGCTGAACAGTTTGTTTGTTTAAATGCAATAATGTCAGGAATAACGGGTCCGAATTAAAAAAATATTTTACTGTTGGGTAGCCCATTTATCGAGGAAGGCTATAGGCTATATTCCATCACTCTACGACCAATAGGGGCGTAGCAGCAATGAAAACTGTTGCAAAGACGGGGAAAGTTTACGCATACGAAGTTGCGTAGTATTTATATATGCACGACGATATAATTGGTGGAGCTTATGAGAAAAGATAAACAGCGACCCTTATATTGGCAATTTTGACACATTTATACAAAGCAATAACATTATACGCAATATTCGCCTATAACCGTAGATTTTTGATTTTTTTATTTCTAATTAGAGACAACTTCACATATCACATAAACCACTTTAGTAATAAAATATATTTGCTTACGAGATCCACGCATAAGATATAGAAGGGTCTGATCCCTTCTCCCACTCTCAGTCTACACGTGAATTCACCTATGTCCAGTGATTAAGTACCTAATATGAATTAAATTTTACATATACATAATGTCTTGACTGCCTCTGTGGTGCGGTGGGAGTGTGTCCGACTGCTACGAGAGGTCGTGGGTTCGATTCCTACACCACACTACAATGTTGTTCCGAGTCTGGGTGTACTTTGTGTTCGTGACTTGTATATTTCCCCCGCCCCCCCCGGCACAGGGCTTCTACCCTAAACTGGGAGTTGTCTTTAAAAAAAAAATGGAAGTAAATATTACTGGCTAAACTGGCAAGCTAATAGGTACTTAAATAAATTCCTAAGAAAACTAATTTACCTTAATACAGTCACCCTCCCCTATGTGGAAGCTGATCCTAAAGCTATGTTCGAGTTCACAAAAACAAATATTCTATAAGTAGGTAACTAGGTAAATCGTTTGATTCAATAGTACCTATGTACAGTAGGTAGATACTATTGAAAAGCGTTTGTGTAAAAGCGCGAAATTACTTGATTATTCGGAAAATTTTATGGCGCTATTTTATTTCAAAAGGTGTTCGTTAAATTCTCTGTGCACGTACTAATGGCTTGTTTGAGAGTGAAGCTATGAAATCAGCCCCTCGTTTTAGCAAAAGGGTTAGACGGATATTGTTATTGATTCGGAAACTGTTGACGTGAATTAGTTCAGATCGAGGATTAAATCCTTCAAAAGTTACTGAAGTACAGTCAGCAATATTAGTCAATTATTTGCTAATGCTAAGGTCTAGAAACTCACAAAATTTCAGATTATATAAAGTCACAAGAAGGTGAACACTATTGACAGTGCATTAATTTGTTAAATAAAATTTGTTCCGCGACGGTCTTTAGTAATTAGAAAACTTGACAAAGTTTTTGTTGAAACATCTAGTGATGTGGTTATTTAAACTAATATTATAACGCTAAAGAGTTTATTTGTTTATTACCGTTTGAACGCGGTAATCTCAGAAACTACTGGTCCTAATCGAAAAATTATTTCACTGTTGGATAGCCCATTTATCGAGGAAGGCTATAGGCTATATAACATAACGCCACAACTAATAGGAGCGGAGCAGCAATGAGAAATGTTGCAAAAACGGGGAAAATTTACGCAGACGAAGTTGCGCGGGTCAGCTAGTTGATAATTGTTAATAACAATAAGCCACAGGTTAAAAGGACAGAAGAAAAAATTGGCAGCTTTCTCTATAGGATAAAAAAACTAAATAGGTATTGCGCAACCCGCATAGTTGACTTATCTCTTCCTGGCTGGAAATAAGCCGCTAAAACCTCTTTAGATACGCATTATATCTAGGTCCTTTGTCTCCAAAAGTTTTCCGCTTGAAATATCGCCAGTGTTCCCTTGACCGCATTACCGCACCCAAGTCACCCGGCTCACTTAAACGCACAATCTAGTGAAATTTATAACTCTCAGGGCACTGACGGACGCCCGTTCTTCTAGGGAAGTTCCATGCTCTACTTGTATCAATGTTGTCCTAATACGTGTTGCACACATTTGCTCATAAAGGGTCTCTTATTAAGTACTTGTGCGTTATTGTAATGTAAAACACACGAGTTTCTTTTCAATAAGGTAAATCGCACGGTTTATCAAGATACTCCGTCTAAAACGAACGGTACCTTTTTAAATCTTAGCAAAGAGTTTTTATGTCAGAAAAATAGTCAACATTTTATGAATAAAATTAAATTTGGGAGAAATAAATTTATTAGATAAAGATTTAATTCTTTATTTGAATTAATAATAGCAAAATCGCCTCTGCTGTTATTTTCAACTTACCTCACTTTTATCATAATGTACTATTATGTTGTATAGCTGCTGCTTCTATAGTCAACGACATTTAAAACACCTAACAGTTCCAATTTATCATAGTTGTTAACCAATCATTATTTAATCAAAGGTGCCGTGGTATTTGTGGCAGTTTCAAAGATCACCAACAAAGAATCCTTATAATATGAATCTAATTAGTGACATTATGCATCCTACCTTGAATATACTTACCTACTCGATCAAATTGACTGACTTTTCAATGCTGCTGCATATAAAGACCTCACAGATTAATATTTGTTACAGCGCCGTTTGTTCGAATTTAGTTTGGAAACTAATTTTGTCTAAATTGTTATTATTAACAACTGCCTTCTCCATTGATTTATGTATAAGAGCGAGTTACTTCTTGATTCAAAATTGATACCACTAGTTATGTATTTAAAATCAAAGTTGTTTCAAAATAATTAATCTAAACGTTTTACAAGCCGCAAAATAAAGTTTTCCAGGCAAACGATGGCTTCTCGAAGTTATATTAAACGAGTAGGTAAGTGACAACGTTAAGTACATAAATATTCACGAATAAACAGAACTCAATTGTAAATTGGATCGTATTTATTAAATTTACAGTATGGAAGTGGGGGAAGTGAAGTAAAGTCGTTTAAGTTAACGACCATTTTACTTTACGGTGTTTGTGCAACGGTTTATTTCCAATCTCGTGCAGAATTGCAACCACGTGCATTTAGCACGTGTATATAACAAGATAAAAAAACAATAATATTATCAGGAGATCCAAACGCCATTTTTTAAAGCGATAGTAATGTGACAGATGTCGAACTAACATGGCTGGGATAAATGTATTGAGAAATTGATCATAATTATTGATAATTGTACCTGTTCCTATTGTTTAGATAACTTTGTCATTGAACATCTACCTATTTATATTATATCTATTAGAAAAGGACAGGAATAATTAAAGATAATAAGTGATTATTATTTGCAATATATGTTCGTAAACTTTCGTGGTTTATAGACATCATAGAATTTTATAAGCTACGGGTCTTATTCGCGTAAATATTTTATTTTAAGGCTAAATACCTTTGTTTATTTCCCGACGTTTCGACCGTATTGCAACGGCCGTGGTCATGGGTAGACGGCCGTTGCAATACGGTCGAAACGTCGACCAATTCTATAAGGTTTATTATACTATCGGTTCAAGTTAAACGTTATTGGGTATAAGTGAATCACATGGATCTGATAGTGAAACTTTTTAATGACTAGGTAGACATACGAGTGTATTTTAATTTTCAAAGTCTTTAACTCCGGTGCCGGTGCCCAATATACAGGTTGTCTCAAAACTATGCCACACGGAAAGACAGTACCCTAAATATTGAAACATAGAATATTTTATTGAATGAAGTCTTCATTTTGATTTTAAAAATAATTCGAAATGCATTCAATGATTTTGAAACAATGCCTGTTTGTGAACCCGGGAATCGTTCCCGCAAAATATGAAAAGAAACACTCAATCTCTTAATTTCTATATAACATAGTATCTTAAGGAAGGAAAACCATAAAAATTATAATTTAAGTTAATATAATTACTACGAACTAACACTTACAACAAATTTATCCTAACAAATGCTCAAAGCGTGTCCTATTAAGTAATGCAAAATAGCACACTTAAAATATCACTATTTGCGTGATGAATGTTTGAAATAATACGTTTAAGTTCAGCTTGTAACTTGAAATAATTATAAATAGAAGCAGAAACATTGTAAAAATGCAACAGTTGGGTCTAGCGTCGTGATTAACTTTAAATGTTGTTTTTTATTAAATGTAAAATTTCATAGTCTTCCCTTTATTTAAGATACTATGAAATTTAGAAAAACATAATCCCTATATCTGACCCCTTGAATTTGTGTCATAAAAATCCTGATTTTTGCTGGTGCTTTTTAATACTAGGCGGGCTCGATTCCCGGTTCAGACAAGCAATTATTTTAATTGCGCCATCCCTTTCAATTAAAAAGTAATAATTGACTGCAAAATGTAAAAGAGAGAAAAAACTCGTGCGGCCTTTGGCAGGTATTGTCCACAAAGTAGCGTTGTCTCTTGCTAGAGAGCGGCAATTTTGTGAGGTTATGGCGCAGTCCTGTTCTCTAAGTCAATGGTTTTACAACATTCGCGGGCGTCCACTCTGCCAACGTTTCATCACAATCTGATCAATGGTTTCGAAACGCATAGAGGTTATACAGACAGATAAACAGACAGACCAACATTCATTTTTATATATATAGGAAAGGTAAAAATGCGACGAACATCGCGAATAAAATTATGCGGTTTACGGACCTAATGCGGTATCAATACGAGTAGCACAAATGTAGTTCAGCGTTTCAAGTCTGGAAATTTTAGTGTGAAGGATGAGGCTCGCTCTGGACGATCTGTCACGGATAAAATCAGTGGCATCTTTGAAAAAGTGGAGTAATATCGACATATTAGTAGTTACGATATTGCTGAAGAACTGCGATGTTGATCACAAAACAGTTTTACGTAATTTACAAAAGCAATAAGAAAAAAACTTGATATTTGTGTACCACATGATCTCACTGAGAGAAAATTAATGCAACGAGTTTCCATTGCGATTCTCTGTTGAAACGTAACTCGGAACAAAGTGATGCTGTGTGTATGGTGGGATTGGAAAGAAATCGTTCACTATTAGCTTTTGCCGCCGGGTAAAACTATCGATTCTGATCACTACTGTCAGCAACTTATGAGGTTAAAAGAGGCCATTGAGGAAAACTGGCCGGAACTGGTGAACAAGAAGGACGTGGTGTTCAATCATGACAACGCCAGACCGCACTCATCTATAGCCACTCAGCAAAATTAAGAGAGCTTGGCTGGGATGTGTTGACGTGACGCATCCTCCGTATAGCCCTGATCTTGCTCCATCAGATTTCTACCTGTTTAACCTCAAAAGAACACATTGTGTCCGTGACTTGTATGTTTTTGTAAAGTCCCCCGCGACACAGGGCTTGTACCCTACGCGGGAGTCGTCTTTTTTTTAAAAACACTGAAAACTACCTGTCAGATTTTTTTGATTAAAAATCTTAATTTTTTTACAGCAATGTGATCATCATGGCACTACCCACAAGATGGCAATAACTCATGGACCAAAACGTATGCGTAAATTTTCCCCGTTTGCGGCTCCTATTGATCGTAACGTGATATATCCTATAGCCTTCCTCGATAAATGGGCTACCCAACAAAAATATTTATTCAATTCGCACCAGTAGTTCATGAGATTACTGCAAATAAACAAACTCTTCAGCTTTTTAATATTAGTGAAGATAAATAAAACAAATAAACCTAAAAAAAAAATCTTTGCATGAAAAGTACGAAAATACTATTGGCCCGACCTTATATTTATAAATTTTATTTATTTAATTATTATAAGCTTTAATTTAACTTGCTATGTTCGTATATAAGTAGTCCGCTTAAAAACTTGCAATAGTTTGCACTTTCGACTTATTATGTAATCGATTGAGCTGAAATTTGGCATACTTAAGCAGATTCAGTGACAATATAATATTAAGATACCATCAAGCATATCTGATTAAGGCGTCGGAAGGTAGGGACTGGAACTCCCTGATGACAGATAGGACAGTTGAATTTGAGCTATATTTTTTTTTGTTATCATGAGCACTTTCCATTACACAGTGTGATAAGGATCTGAAGATGAAGCGAAAAGATTTCCATTGGAACTCCTTTATAGAAAATGCTCTTTTGGTTTGTTGTAAGGAAACTTAATGCAAGTTGAATGTGTTTACGGGCGAAATATAAAACAAAATTTGTGTAAGACTAAACTTTTGTTATTTTAATGCCATTTAATTTAAAAATACATGCATTTCCTACGTGCAATAACCCGTAAGACCGAGACGAGAAGAAAACCGGCTATATTTACATCAACTCCAAAAAATAGAAGAAGGGCTTTGTGTAACACATTTTGTTTTTGCATAGTTAGCTCTTGTCATTTATAAGACAGAATAAATTGAACCCTCTATTTGCACAGTTCGTATTTAGGACAAATAGCTTGCCACAATGAACTCATATTTTCATATTTCTGTACAATACCCACGTCCTAGGGGTTAGCAGTGGGATCTTTGCCAATATTGGAGCGTTCATGTAAGCTAATAAGCGATGTAGCGACGTTTATTCTGGTATAGTCTAACATAAAAGTCTTTGTTATATACCTACTTACTTTATACTAGGGTTATGCACGTCTTCAACCACGAGAATAGCTGTTCACGCGTGCTCGTTGTATTAACCTGAGTCACAATCACAAGTTTTAACGTTGTCAAATGCTCTAGAGCAACGCAAGCATAAGATCGTTAACGGAAACTTAATTTCGGACCTGTTTGTTTTAGAACTGTTCCGAGATTTAATTGTCCGTGAACAATGTCTATGAGGTGAGTTGCTTCAGCAAAGTATGAATGAACTAAACCTTTGTGCTCTCGGTGTTTTGTGCCCAAGATGTGATTTATCACTGTAACAAGTTTCAGTTGATACTTACTTACTAATATTGTAGGACCGAGATAGAAATATCAATAGCTATTTATATCCATTATGTAGGAAAGAGACAAAGCTATATACTAAAGCTTGTTTAGTGACGCGTTCAATCTGCGCTACTGTTCATGTCCTTAGGAGTCAACATCCTTGAGATGAGGCGCCCGACATGGTGACGCCCGTCTACATTCTATAGCCTTACAATAAGATTCTGGAGTCTGGACGCCATCTAGAATACTGATATCATAAATTATCTTTATTATACCTACTCGTACTATCGATCATTTTATTCCTGTTAATCCACATTAGGTACTATTGGATTCTTTAGTTTTTAGATTTAGACGGGATGAAAAATATTATTTTAGCAAAACTTAGTTGAACTATTGTGTATCTGTATCTGTATCTACCTATACCTAATTTAGAAAGGCCTAAAAGTTTCCGGCCTAAGAACAAAAATATGTACGCTCATATACTTACAAATCACTTTTTATTTTTCGATATATTCTTCCTCCATTTCAATGCACTTTTCAGATCTCTTAATAAGCATTTATACCCACTTGTCCTCAAAATGGGCATAAACCACACGGGTCATCATCCGAAGAAAATCTTTTTCCCCTTAAGTCTGCCTTAAGTTTTGAAAACAAATAATAGTCTTTTTGTGTAAAATAGTGTCTAGAATAGTGGTTACAGTGGTGAAGCTGAACACCTCTGCTAAGTTTTCCACGACGCTTCTGCTTGATCGCTACTCGTGGTATTACTTTATTTTATGTCAATCATTAGTATTCCGTGACAATCACAGAATACCGTAGCTTTATGTTTTTGGCGGATTCCGTTACCTTGGCCTTCCTAGGCGGCTTTTCACCAGGTTGATGCTACATCATCGATTAACTTTTGGAAAGAGGCTCATAGTCCAAACCATGGTTTCGTCCCCCGTAACAATTGACTCTAAAAAACTCACTCTGTATCGTCTATACGTTTCTAAAACTTCTTGAGTACACGCTTTTCGCTAACTTCGCTGCAAGCTTGAAAGAAGTTTGGACACCCATCTGGCACTAATTTTATGTTGATGTTCATGAAGAATCCTAAGAACTGAAGTTTTCGAAAGCCCCGTTCTTGCCGCTATTTCTGTAGTTTCAAGTCTTCGATCAATCAGAACTTCCTCTTCCACTAATTTCATTCTGTCCACGGTGAGTGCCTCGACAGGCCGGCCGGAGCGAGGTTCGTCGTCAATGCAAAATAACGGAGATGTATTAATGTACACAGCATCTAACTTTATTTTTATATCAGTCGGGTCGTCCCTTCCTTTGTCAGGAACTTGATTACGGAACTTTCAATTGTTCTAAACGCCGTCAAATTAAAACTACATACAACAAACTGAAATCTCAAAACTATACACGAATAAAAACCAGGCAAGACCATGTTGGACCATGCTCAGTGTAGGGTTCCACAGCTTCGAACAATTGCATCAGCGTAGTTTTTAGGCCATAATTCAATGACGGTATATCCGATCATGTCCAAAATAATTTCAGTTTAAAGTATTTATTAAGGGCTACCTTTGTGAGTTTTTTCAGATTTTTTGGTTACACGGTTTCAAACTTAAGGGGGGGAGTGACAATTTATGCAACTTTCGGAGCGATTATTTCCAAAAATATTTACTCAATCAAAAATGTTTATTAGAAACCTTATAATGTTTTTGAAAGACCAGTTAAATGATGTGCCTCACATTAATGATTACTGAATAAAATACAGCTTCTGTTACATATATGAAGTGCCCTCTCTAAAAATATTTATTTCAATTAATTAGCTATCAAACTAAGTAGCGGCTACCACAAGACACCTTTTCACGAAATTTCATCAATATCCATCGAGTAGTCCTTGAGTAAAATGCATGTGACATACGGACAGCCATACATACAGTCAGACCGACAGATGGACATGACAAAACTATAAGGGTTCCATTTTTGCCGTAGCCAAAATAGCAAAAACGGAACCCTTACTTTACCCTAAAAAGTAGAATAAATTACAACCACAGGGACATTTTTTTTAAACGCCAGATTTCTCAAGCCATAAACTTTTGGACCGCACTGGTACCTTTAATAATATTTTAACCTGATATCAACAATTGTAGTGTATCCTATCGTGCTATAACAAAGCATGTGTGCTTTGAGGCACACAGCATCGTGCGTACATTGTTTTAGCGGTCAAAGTAATATAAGTACTGTGAAAAAATATTAAGAAATACATTCAGTTGCCAAAAGGACGAACAGACATCAAAGTCTTAGTAATACGGGGTTCCGTTAGCACCCTTCAGGTTCGGAATCATAAAAAGGCGTTTTAAGTTCGAAAGTTATTTCGAAAAAGCAACAAAGTAGCAATCACTGGCCGTAAAAGTCTCGAGTATGCTGTGACTCTTAGAGTGTGGTATTGATCGAGTCACTTTTGTTGAATAACCATCTGTTATACAACGACTTTGTAAGAAATTGTTAACATTTAGCTACAATAGATGTTTGTTAAATTCTTGAGTCTTGTACAAACAATGTTATGTAATCTATTGGTGCCTTTATTCAAAGGTTATACCTACTTGAGAGACTTGGGCAATCCAATTTTCAGTTTGCTAGAGACTACTGGTTAAGGCACCTGATTCGCTATCAGGAGGTCGCAGGTTCGAATACCATCCATTAAGCTACCGATGCAACTCACTTCTAATACTAGAAGTTTAGTTTGGGGTTAATAATATTGCCAGTTATTAATGAGCTCCGTCCGTCCGCGGCTTAACTCAGAGACTGTTAGTGCTAGAAGGCTGTAATATATGCAATATTACACATATTACTTACGCCGACAAACTGAAAGAATAAAATTATGAAAAATGCAATTTTTTTATAGAGTGAAGTGTCCCCACCCTCCCTGCCAGCTGGTTGATATTGGGTATGTGAAGAAAATCATGGTTGTAGTAGGTATATATAGAGAAATTAAACGGAAAACTATCATAGCTAAGTAGGTTTTACAAGTTTACGAGTAACAGCTGATCAATGGGACAAGAAACAAAATTTTCGTACATTCCATTAAAAATTATTATTAAGTAACATTGTAAATATAAAACAATACCAACAGAAAACCCACTTCTTAAGCCGCATTATTCGGATGGGGGGGGGGGGGGGGTACTACGGAACCCTACATTGTACGTGGCCCGACATGCCCGGTTTTTGTTAAATATCTTCATTGAACACACAAAATGATACCTACAGTACTTACTTAAAAAAAATGTAATAGTACAAAAGATTTAGAATTAAAGGCTACGTCCCCCTATAATTTAAATAATATAAGTGGTCAAAATATGTTCCATCATCGGCTCAAGTTAATTTGCACCTCGTAATACATTATGGTTGATTTTCGCTTGCAAAAATATTCTGAGAGACACTTACTAGGTATCGACTTAACGCTATTTTCGATACACGTAAAGTAGTCTGTGCCTACAGCTACCAGCATTGCAAATTGTAAAAGGTTGAATTTTATTTGAACTTGTAAGTAGGACATAAAATTCAACCTGGCGAGTAATAAAACAAATCCCATTACCTATTTCAGAGATTCGAAGTGACCAGTGAGAGTAAGAATGTGTTGCCATTAACAGTGAATAGACCCCCGTGGCGGTGCTAACTGTGTTCTGTGTAAATGTGTGCGAGGTGATAATACTCTATAGCTATGACGTCACTGAAGCATGGTGTGAATTTAAGCCGGCGAGCGTGCAGGCCTGCCCTGTGGGTGGCAGCCGTCACTCTACTGTCCTGCGCACACTGCACCCCTATTGAAGTAAGTTGTTTCAATTATTTGTTTAGTGTTATTTATTGATGATTGCAACATTATTTACCGTTGTGTTCACTTTATTTGAATGCCAATAAATGTACTTAATTTGAAATACAATGTTAAAGTTTGCTAGCAATAACTAAGGAGGCTCTTACGGAAATAGCCGAGATTATAAGTGAAGAATATCATATATATGATGTGACTCAACAGTGTATTTCGTTTTTGTAACTAATACGTAGAGCAGTTTTGACTGGACATTCCCCAAGATAGACTATAGGTTCTTACTTCTATTGGTGGTACTTATAACTTAAATAGCGTGTCAGAGTCAGCGTTTTGGACAACGAAATGATCCTATAAGGGCTCCTTTTTTCCTTTTACTTAGAGTAGGTACCTATGGAACCCTGAAATTTAGATTATTCTTTCGACATTTTATAGTTGTAATAATAATGGACAGGACAAGAACTGACTAAATTCTGCACAGGACAGTGTGTGTTTCTTTGAGAATTGTTTTGCTTTTGTTAGGATACTAAACAAACAAACAGTAGGTACCTAGCGCCCGCAGGTATTTTGGTTAAGTCAATAAAACCGTTCGCTTACTTTAGTGAGGATTTTATCAGAAAATATTAGGGATAATTTCTTTACCTACCTACCTATCACAGGGAATTTCACAACATACAAATAATGAAACGAAGAAAGAAATTTGAAAAGCGAAGAAATTTGAAGCGGCAGCCTAATGGCTAAGGCATCGGTCTTGCAATGGTGAGGTCGCGGTTTCGAATCCTACCCATTGCTATTATACTACCGACGTGAACCCACTCCTAACACAAGCTTTTGAGCTTAGTTAGAGGGGTTAACATGATTGCTAGTAATGTGGGACCCAATCCCACATTGCTAGTTATCTTTTAATAAAAAAATTAGCACAAAATACACCTAGACTGGGAACAACAATTCATGGGTTAAAATGGTACCCCTTGAGGACACGGGGGCTCGCCTCCCCCCAGGCGGTTGTTTTATGTACTGAATTTCTTGTATTGTATTGAATTTATTTGCTCAAAAAATAAAAAAGATTTTTTAGCCCCCCCCCCCCCCCCCCCGTCGTATCTAAATGCAACTCATACTTGATTTTTAAAAATAGATAAGTATTAAAAATTTACCTCTTGTAGGTACGTTTTGTTATAAACTCTGGCAAAGAATACCAATATTGTCGTACAATACAACCAAATTGATAAAGCATTTATCTTTCGGTGAACATCTGCTGTGTTTTGGTGCAATGCTCTTGAACTTGTTACTGCAGACACTCTACTGCAATGTCGACTTTATTTATTGTTGTACTTTCCAATAAGTTAGGTAGATAGAGTTTAGACTTTATTTTGTTTAGAAGAAAAGATTTTAATTGAATTCGCAGATTAGTTCTTGCACACCATTAAACTTAATTAACTCTACAATATATTTATTATCCATTTATTTAATGGGTATGCGGTAAATAAGAGTTTTACCTTTTAATAGATCTTCTTTATAATCATTATTTCCAAAGTAAATAAAGAAAATATAAATTTATAATATTAGAGGACGTTTTAAAGTATTGTAGTAGGTACACTGTTTACAAAAAACACAATTATTTACGATGACGATTCTTTTTGTTTTTATTAAAATAATAAAAAACAACTACTACTAATGTTTTAAATAAAACAAATTATAAATTTTAAAATTCATTTTTTTATCTTAATTAATAAATTATTATGGTAATTAATTAAAATATAACATACAATTATTATCTATCCATAGATAGATACTACTATAATTATGTGCCTGCACATATGGGTGTCAACTCATAAACAAATTACATTTTACCAAAAAAGTTGGTCGCCCGAACAGGGACTTGAACCCTGGACCCTTGGATTAAAAGTCCAATGCTCTACCGACTGAGCTATCCGGGCTCTGAGGTACTCGATCGAAATTACCGATAACAAAAGACGTCTGGTTTTTTCCTTACAATACGTATTGAAAGTGAGTCACCCTATCCAACTGGCAGTATTATGATGTATTTTTTGCAGCCATATTGAATTTACACACGTTTATTTAAATGTATCTTTTAAATTAATTGCCTATTTGGTATGTACTTTGAATTTACATAAATGACACAGCTGTTTTGATTTTTTTTTTCCAGTCCTGATAACGCAATCATTAGACTAATAATTTAAATTTAAGGGTCAAGCACTGTGGATAGAGTCATGAAATGATTTACAAACCGAATAGGCCGATAACATGAACTACAGCTCGGTTATTCACCTTACCACCGGCAAGTGCACCTTTTTTAGGGTTCCGTAGCCATAATGGTAAAATGGAACCCTTATATTGATTCCATTTGTTTTAGGAACTTTTATAACGCATAGTGTAGGTATACAATCCCATTGTAACCCAAGCATAAACAATTTATAGTAGAAAGGTACTCTACCTATATCTACTTACTTACAAGATACATTATGGTAGCCATGGACCTATACGCTTACTCTCTATCTCCAAAACGAAATACACAAAATTTTTGTGGTCTTTCATTTCACACATATTAACTATTTTAATTATTTTTTGAAAAAGAACAAAAAATCCGAACTCTTTCACTGACATTGCCTGTTGGTCTAGTGATCCTGACTGCTAAGCTGGAGGTCGTGGGTTCGATCCCCACCTATGATAAAAAATTGTGTGATGAGCACGATGGTTTATTCTGTGTCTAGGTGTTATTTATCTTTAATATTAATAATATCTTGGGACAACTCACACAACGCTGTCTGAACCCAAACTAAGCAGAGCTTGTACTATGGAAACCAGACAACCGATAAACATACATAAATATTTTTAAATACATACATGTTATAGATAAATAATATGTTTGTATTTAGAAGTGTATAATTGTCTGGTTTCCATAGTACAAGCTCTACTTAGGGATCAGATAGCGTTGTGCGAGTTGTCCCGAGATATTATTATTATTATTATTGAAGATTTTAGGGAGCGAGTGGATTGAATGAATGTTGCTGGCTCTGTGTAATTACCACCTATTTTTGATCGAAACTTCGTTTTCATTGAATTAGTATAGGCCTTCTAAACATAGTAGCTACGAAACCCAATCAGCGGTGAATCCAGAATGCATTCGAGTTCTGACCTTACTGCCGAAGGAAATTTTTATCAAGACAAATACTAAGAAATCACAGAGTCTTTGGGGGCTTGAACTCTTTAGTCCTTTAACCCCCTGGCTTAAGCAGTGTTTGCAAATTACCTACCTACTTTCAAAGATTCACTTTTCTTCTCATAATATACTAATTCGTTAACCTAGGTATAACTACTGTTTTAACTAGAGTTATTTCAGTATTCTTTGTATAGGTATCCCTACGGGCACGACGTTGACTAACGCAGTATCGGAACGAAACAGCATTGCTTCTTTTTAGGATAAGCTTAGGAGATGGTCACAATCTGTTATCGAGTTTATATGACGTGGACCCTTAATTACGTAGGTACTAAATCACGAGTTTTAACGTCTGGAAGAAATCGCCAGAAGCATTAAGCTTAAGACCGCCACTTTCGTATGTAGTAGGTAAGTAAACTATGTAAGTAGGTATAATAAACTCAATAATAAAAGAATTCTAGAGTTTATAGTGTTGAACAATAAAATGACGCTACAGGTACGATCATTAAATAGACTTAGTTTAAGAATTATGTATAGATCACAAATCAATTAAAATAGGTAGGTATAGATCATTTGTAGTTAGGTAATTATTAATTTGGAGACGTTTTGTAGTAGGTAGGTAGTTACTCAGGGTTAGTCGTAAAAATGTAATCTACCTAAGAATGACTTGGTACCTAATATTCTAGATTTAGTTTAAAATTTTTACATATTATATTATCTAATAGGCATATTTATTACGTACACTATAATTACTAATTCTTAGTAGCGACTTTAGAACTATTTTAATAAAAATATGTTTATAAATTTGTTGGTATATTATGTCTCCAGTTAACAGATTTTTAATAACACATGTCAATAAATTATAAGAAACGTGAACAATATCAATTTTATTTACACAATGCTAATAAAGCAATGTTATGTTACTGGCAACCCGCGGGCTGTCCTTCTTACTGTATTGAGCTCGTTTTGCCGTTTACGTAAACAGTTATTTCAATAGGAATCATACGGCCCGGATAGCTCAGTCGGTAGAGCATTGGACTTTTAATCCAAGGGTCCAGGGTTCAAGTCCCTGTTCGGGCGACATCTCTTTTTTACTATTTTTACTGTTTTTTAATTTATATGCTGTATAAATTAAAACTTAATAAGTGCATAGTTGAAAGATTTATTTAACAAAAATCTCTAATCCTATCTTTTGCCGGTTGTTCCGTTTGAATAATTTGAAGGTTTTCTTTGATCCTGTGATAACAGCGAGTCTGTCTTTTCTGCTACTTATTATTGTGAAAGTAAATGTAAGTTTAGTTTTTTATTTATATGTTTTTAACACTATTGTTTAGCGTGTTTGGATTCTTAACAATAAGAGTGACGGTTTGATTTATAATAAAATGGCATAATAAACGGTGTGATCAAAATTACAAAAGAGTTTGACACTAGTTAGTTCCATCATGTTATGAAGTTAAATTTAAAGTTTTATCATTCATACAGTGATTTTTTTATTTGTCAAAATACCTTTAACTAAAATACTAAAAACAGTGGTAGACAACCCATGAATGATTTCTTTTATTTTTATTTGAAATGATAATAAAAGTGGTCCAAATTATGATGCCTAATTATTACTAAGTATCGCTAGGGCTTGTTTAAGTCGTGCCACTGAATAATGAAATGAGCACCAGTCGGCGACTTAATAAAGCTAACAGATTGTTCGGATAAATTGTATGTAGAGATGGAAATTTAAAACTAATAACTTCTAATAACATCTTACCTATTATATTCAGATGTGGATACAAGGAGGGGGTGACAGAGGCAATTGCCCCCCTAGACTCGATTTGTGAAATTTAAGTTTTTTTTTTTTTTTTTTGGCAAATTTGAGAATTTTGACACTGGATCGGAGTGTTTAGGCAGGCAATTGCCCACCCCCTCCTCGGTGGTAGTGGTGGTGGAGGGTGTAGCGATGTTGAATCAAATGACCCCCGTCAAGGGAGCAACTCACACTTGACCGGTTGAGTCAAATGTTGCCCCCCCCCCCCCCGAACAAAGTTCTGAATCCGCGCCTGAATATAATTTTATGTATAGGTATGTAGGTAGATTAAAAAATCCATGACTCAAAAGCGACGAGCAGATAGAAAAATCTGCGAAGCTTAGTTAAGTACGTTGGATAATATAGATGGCTGACGGTTTTCAAAATTGTCACACCCGTCGTTAACATTCGGTCATGCGACTAAACTCTTTTTATTCGTGTCAGTTTTAGTCGGAAAAGGGACCTGCCTAAACATGTATCTGCGCAAATACATGTGCACTACAATACCTATTTATTACTTTAATAAATATATCTATGAAAGTCTAAGTCTGTAAGAACCTAATTATATTGTAATCTGCATTTATTTGCATAGTTGACTTGTCTCGATGAGATTGACCACCGTGACCAAAAACGGTTAGGATAATGGAAGACACAAACACATAATAACAAAGAGATGCTGATATTAATGAAGTTACAAGGAAACAAAACTGAAATTAAATCGTTAAACATTTTCATAAATACCGAAGTATATTCTCGAGAGCAACTAGCCGAAGGCCGCGCTCCGAAGACAAAGCCTTGTGCCGAGGTTAAGGCCGACGCGAATGCGGCTGGCAAGTACCATCGTCCACTTCATTTTTCAGTTTAGCAACCTCTACATAATCCAATGCAAAAGTGTTTATAAAAAAGTAGTAGTAGTGTTTTTGTTTATAAAAAAAAATACAGTCGAATTGAGAATCTCCTCCTTTTTAAAGTCGGTTGAAAAGACACTCCCGTAATAGAGTATAAGCCTACAAACCTACATAAGAAAGTTCTTAATCAAATTGCAAATAGCAAGCAAATGCAAGAAACAGTTATATTTTAACCGAAAAACAGAGTCATGCAGTCCCGGAACTGGTTTATTTTCTCGAATCCTTTTTGTTCCCTAGGTAGGCCAAGCTTAGTACCACGGGGAACTTTGCAACATAGAATTGACGGATACAAAGTACACTCAAAAATGAAACAACTTTGTGTGGTCCACACAAAGTGTCCCGTGTGAGAATCGAAACGGGCCCTGTATCAAAATTAGTTGGGAGGCCCTATCGGTCAAAGGAAAATGTGAGTCTCGGCTAGTGTGTCTCACATGGGAGGCAATTGGTATCTCTCGTTTGGGGGGTGTGGGGGGCTGTAGCCTGGGGGCCCTGTATAATTGCTATGGCTGATACAGCGGTAGCTACGCCCCTAGTACAGAAGTCGTACTTACTTCCCCACTGCGATAGCGGTAGCGGATTTTGATCGCGTAGAGACTACCCACTGGCGAAAACTTCAAAAGAAGCATTCATTTGAATCAAGTGGTCCTTGAACATTTAAGCCCCTTTACTATGTTGTAAATTACCGACTTAAGAGGAAGTGTTTCATAGGAGTCTGTGTCTATCATAGCGTCCAAACTGTATGGACCGATTATGAAGCGAATTGTATCAGAAAGCTAGTTCCGTCGGAATGGTTAGGTAGTTTGATCCAGTCAAGCTTAATAAAAATAAATAAAACAATATTGAATCGTTTAAATGATGCTAGAGGTACAACAAATTACTTCTCGTGTCAGGCTGGTCATTTTACCGGTCATTTTGTGCTGTAAGAACCCACTTCACTTAAAACCGATTACGTAATCCCAATTCCAAGTATTAGCGAAGCCTTATTCCATTTACACTTTTCATTAAACAGTTAAAGGAACGGTAGGATACTGTGTTTACCTGGAAAATGTATAAAAAGGTAGATTTTTTGGACCGTAAAAGGCAGGGAGATGCTGACAGCTTTTAACCCCGAACTTGTATGTAGGTAGTTAGGTATACGGTATATGGTATAGAATGTTGGAATCGGAACCTCGGTGGTTACGGCCATATAAAAAACGTAAGTGTAAAAGATGTTCATCTACACTATCTACACTTAATATAATAAAATGTAATCTATACAAATGTTTTATAGAAGTAAAGAAGTTTATATTTTTTTTGTGTGTAACGAATAAACGTAAAAACTACTAGACTGATTTCAAAAATTCATCGTTGGGAAGCTCCACTATCCCCGGTAACATAGGCGACTTTTTATCCCTGTATTCCCACGGGAACGGGAGAGTAAAACCATGAGGCGTCCGCTAGTAATAATAATAATATTATAAAAAGGAAAGATTTATATTTTTGTACGTAACGAATAAACTTAAAAACTAATTATTTTCAAAACTCTTTCACTTGTCAAAAAAATTAGAGATCCCTACGAAAATGCAATAATGTAACGTAAGGTATAAAAAACTACGATATGACATACGAGCGAAGCCGGGGCCCGCAGCTATAATTAATAAATGTAATGAAGAAAATAACTCATAAATAAACCATTGTTGACTGTCCTGTTGGTCTAGCAGTTAGTGACCATGATTGCTAACGGCCGGTCTCAATAATCTATCGATGGACTTGGCAACTAGAGCTCGATACAAAATATGTCCAAATTGTACCTCTAGTAGCCAAATCCATCGATAAATAGATTATTGAGAACGGCCATAAGTCAGTGGTTACGGGTTCGATTGTCACCCAGGAAAAAATGTCATCCGTGTGAGCACGATATTTTATTCTGTGTCTGGGTGTCATTTATATTTATCACATGTACAGTCGGCCAAAAATATGTTCTATCACCTTACGGGTGTAATTCATTTGCACGTCTTAAGGGGGCATTACACTGAGAGAATTATTTATTTAGCGCTACGTACACAGCGACACGATCGCCGGCCTCGCTCTTCCGCACACAACCATTACTTCACAGTGCGCAGGAGCGCAGGTCAAAATAAAGTAGAATATTCTTCCGTAAATATGTTAGATTACGAACGCCATGACTATGACAATACGAAAATGCTCGTTTTTGCATTTTTCCGCAACTACAAAATTTATTTGCAGGATCATAATATGACATATCCTTAAATTTCTTTATTTCATCTACTAGAAAAAACTCTTCGACTAGTTACACAATTTTTTTCGTGTCCTAATATTTAGGTTTTCTATATAAATTTTTGAAAGAGCCGAACCCTGTTTCGCGTAAACTACCCTTAAACTACAAGTTTGATTTTCCGTTGCAATAATATTCTGACCAGTTACCAATTTTAACCATAACGCTATTTTGGTTACAAAGGAAGCTTTGTCAAAACTGGTAGACAACTTTCTTGCCGGACTGTACATATTTAGAACCAATCAATTCTCTAATAGCTAGTACATGCTCTGTCTAGTTTGGGATCGAATGTTCGTGTGGGTTATCTTTCCGTGGTATTACTCTTTGGGGTTGTTCCTGGATAATTATTTTATTATTTACTAGTTGCCACGCGCAACTTCGTTTGCGTCAGTTTCTCCCGTTTTTGCAAGTTTTTTCTTAGCTGCTCCGCTCCTATTGGTCGTAGCGTGATGTCATATAGCATGAAATTCACAAATAACTTGGCTCTCTATTGGTAAAATATTTTATTAAATTGGTTCAGTAAATCCAAAGATTAGCCCTACAACGTCACAAACTTTAAACATCAGAATTTCACAAACTTTACTTCTTTAGAATATTAATATTATTTATTATAGATTACTTTCAAACTTAAGTACTATACTGAAGGTATGTCATATTTGACTGTACATAGATACGTACTTACTAGTAAACTTTTATTTAATGTATGTACTTACACAAATTGGTAGAAAGATATTACATAATTTCTTACTCATTTGGTTGTGATAGAGCTCCGAGGTTACCTACTGTTATCAACCAAGCGAGGACATGATTGATGATTGTATGGAAAACAAATAAGAACCATCAATATTAGTTTTTTTTAGATTTTATTATAGGTCAGGTCAGACTTGGCGGTTAATGGTGAAGAATAAGGCGCAATACACGTCGCGTGCATAAATAAATTACGGAGCTTTTCGCAAATATAGATACCTGCAACAGACATCAGACATGTAGGTATATTATATGGCCTGACTGATATAATAATTCGTACGTTTTACCTACCCCCCCTGCTATACATATGGTTCCTAGTGTTCTTTATGGGCACTTTGAATTTTTTTGTCTTAACATTGTATACCTATCTACTATTTCAAAAATAGCTGTTGATACTGTGACTTTGTAGTGTAGGTACCAAATAAATGTATGTTTGACTGCCTCTGTGGCGCAGTAGGAGTGTGTCCGACTGCTACGCAAGAGGTCGGGGGTACGATTCCCACACGAGACACCACTTTTCGTTCCGAGTTTGGGTGTACTTTGTGTCCGTGACTTGTATGTTTGTAAAGTCCCCCGCGATACAGGGCTTGTACCCTAATGCGGGGCGGTCGTCTTTTTATAAAAAAAAAAACATTTACAAGAGACGCAAAATATTAATATATAGGTATGCAATGTAATTACAAAATTATATTAAACATAACTTTTTTAAGAAAATGAACCACCTTTAAGGAAAACCATATCACGCACATCACCGAATGCAAATTTCACTGACTAACTCCTGGTTTAGTCTATAGTCTGGTGTTTTATAGGCGTATCACGTTTTATATATAAAAAGCTTCCCAGAAAAATAAACAATTGAATAGCGTAAACTAAACCAAATCGGATCACTAGCTTTCGAGAAAATCCCGATCATAGATACATACATACGGGTCAAACAGAGAACTACCTTTTTTGAAGGGAATAAAAAGCAAAAACAACACAATTAAATATTATACAACTCTAATGTGGAATGCGTCTTAAGGCCGAGCCCAAAAGGTACCCAGATCAGCTTACATGTCAAGCAGAAAGTGCTTACTGCTTGACGTTGATTTTCATCTGGGACTCTGGAACCCGTGTTCTTTCTTCTTTCTGAGGGATGTTGACTGTCAAGTCAAATCAGTCTCTTTTTAAGAAATGTCAAAACGACAAGTTTGTGTATGGAATAACAACCTATGACATCATATGTTCCTATCGTAAAATCATTACTTTTAGTATTTGTTTTAATGCTATTAAATTCAAAAACATGTAAAATTGAAAAAGAACACTTATTTTCAGAGCATTTTAAGATCTACTATTACCTTATTAGTATAAAATAATTTACTTTTATTGTAATCAACTACCCAATGGGGATTGATCCACTTCCCGCCACAGTGCACATTTTGGCCAGTGTTTAGGGAATTGTATCAAACTCCCCGAACTCACGAAATTCTCTCCCGAAAAATAATTCTGGGTATACCCGTGGCTACAATACATCAACTTTCTACAAGTATAAGAAGTAGAAGTACCTACTGTCTCATTAGTACTATTCTTTAAAATAATGAAATATGAATTTTAATTCAAACTCCAAGCACTTCATAGTCTCAAGCAGCCTATAGGTACCCTTGATAAGCGTTGACAAAACTCTACATTGGGAGATGAGATTTCAAGTGTTAGGTTAGGTTAGCGAAATATGCGCGTGTATCCACGCGCATATTGGACCTAACTTCTACGTAAGAGGTCGTGGGTTCGATTCCCACACGTAACAGTCAGCACACACACTTTGTGTGATTCACAAGTTGTTGTTCCGGGTCTGGGTGTACTTTGTGGCCGTGACTTGTATGTTTGTAAAGTCCTCCGAAAAAAAATGAGGTCCAACTAAACAACCCAAGTGGTGACTGTGCAGTTTAAGCGCAGATGGCCCAACAAATTTATTTATCGGCAGATACTAAATCGTCGTACCTGCATATATATTCAAACTGATCATGAACCCTACCAAACTAGTAGTGCTTATCACAAGTTTGTATAGGATGTCTGCCAATAAAGTGTTTTGTCTGGCGATGTCATGTCTGTCAATTTTATACATCAAGAAATGAGCACAAAGACGATAAACTGTCGCAGAGATAAAGTCACCTGTCCTACCAACGACGATGAGCGGGAAGCGAGTAGCGATTTATGGCTCAAGAAACGTACAGCAGATGTATTTTGTAGATCAAGAGATGCAGTGGGACCGGTGAACGATCAACTATTAATATCTGTATCTCTTTTGTTTACACGGAATCTATATATGTATGTACGTTTCTTGAGCGATAAATACCTATTCTACTCGCTACCTACTCTTTTTCTCGCCGTTGGTCGGACTGGTGCCATATGATGTTCCAAATAAAAAAAAAACATACTTGGGTCTAAAGGGATTTTAAATAGATCGATGTTATTTAGGTTAAGCCAACAAGATAGATTTATTTATCATTTGTAAGTCTGTCTGTCTGTCATTCTATGACAGACAGACATGTTATTGAAAACGCCGAAAATATAAAATCGTGCTGAAAAACAATCGCAGTACGTGCTAAATAATAATACCTAGTTTATAATGCAATTGACCAAGAATGAGATAACCGAGTAAAGAACATGATAATAACATCACATCAATCTCTAAACTGCTTATTTTTACAATGTAAAATAGCTTGTATTTATCTACACAAATAAAATATTCTAAGTACAAAGAATAAAAACTTTGCTAGTTTATTCGACTGAGGAATTTCTGGTCTTGATTCTAATTGTCGCGACGGGACAACTCCATTACTTTCACTTTATTTATCGCACAAATCGCTGTGTGTACCATAAAAACCTCTAAACATAAAAATTACTCCGAGGGAATGTCATACCTACTTACTAATTAAAAGTTGTATTTAGTTCTTCGATCTTTAACATTTATGCCATTTTTTGTTTCAGACCACCACGAAACAGAGTCCGTCCAAAACAATCGATGGGGTCTCCACGTACCCTGGCGTGGGGTTTGGCCCTATGGGGCCGGTGGCACCTTTCCCTGGCGAGCCTCCTGGCACGCAATTGCGGCAACACCAAGATACCACCACAAATATACCGAGCACGGAAAAACCTAAGAAGGAGTTGCGGAAGCTTGTCATCGCTGCCTTCGAGTTCCACAGGGTGGAGACACCCTTCCTGATAGGATTATGGATATTTTTTGCTAGCCTTGCGAAAATTGGTGAGTTATTTGCATGATATATGTACTTAGTTTTGTAAAAATCTACTAACATAGGTAGATAAATAAAATGATGAAACCATCATGACTTTCAGCTTAGGTAGAGACTCAGGTTAATTTTTCGGATGTTTCCTGTAGCTTTTTATCTTTGTAGGCTTTTTATACCTACCCTTTGAGTAGCCTCCTGTCTACATACATTTTTAAGATGTTTCCTTTAGCTTTTTATCTTTGTACCCTTTGGAGTCTAGTCTACCTACATATTTTTTTGGGTTACTAGGTAAATACAAAAAGTAATATTAAAATAACGGTGGCTTTAGACATTCTCATTTCAGGGTGGGTAGTCACGTAATAACATACGATTTAATTAGGGTTCTGTTATCTCCATTACTATGTTGCAAAAAAATTAAACAAGTCACATCTGACCTTTTACGTAGTTAAATTAGTTTGTATTTGTAGTTTAGGCTGATGTCAGATATCATGATTTCCACAGAACAGTTCACACCTGAAATGTAGCTTTACATTTTCAACGCGGATTGAAAGGGCAAAGGTACTATAAAAGGAATTCTCTCAATACGTTCCCACGTGAATTCTTTTACATACGAAACGATGATATTTTATTTATATCACAGACTGGGGTACCTCTCAGGTGCTAAAATGAGATAGCGGCGTGTGAAACATACCTAAATTTTCCTCCGAATTTTATCCAATTTTTCCTGCTTTTATCTGCCACCAGGCGTGTTTTTTACGCGTTTGTAGGTATGTAGGCAAACAAGGGACTTTATTTTGTCAATAGGTGTGTGGACATGTAGAATTTTTGTAGATAATGGAAATATCCTTCTTTATACTTAAGTTCTGGATATTACCGAGGGGACACATGTTTAATAAGATGTTATTAGGATAAATACGTGTTCAGAAAATAGAGGTATAACAAGAGAAAACAAATTGAACAAAAGCAATACGGCGTCGACTTTTTACTTCTGATAGGGTCAATATGGGTATCAAAATAAAGAACCCAATTCTCATTGAGACGAGGCGATTTTCTATAAATGTGTATAAATTTTTTATTGTGTCTTTTATTTTCTGAATCTATTTTACCATCATCATGATCATGTCATCTTTCGATTGAAAATCACACCGTAAAGCATATGTACTTGTTATTTTTCTCTCTCGAGTTATTAGTATAGGTAACCTAATATGAATGTCATAGCAATATAAGCTAAAAGACTCTCCTTTTATTTGTAAATAATTACCACTACAACATAAAAAAACACATAAACACACAATCAAAGAATCTTTTAACAGTATCAGAAGGTGGATAGAGATATTATTGAACAAGTTATTTATTTTAGAATCGATATCCTATCCACTTAATACCTTATCGACTGTACAGGTAGGTGAGCCTCCGTCAGCTCTGAGTAAGTTTATTTATTATAGGTACCTCGGCAGATTTGTTCCAATGATTTCATTACAGTAATAGGATATGGTCAGATAAAAAGGGAAATTCTATGAGTAAAATTTTACGTGGATGTTGACTTCTACTAATTATTATATTTTTGCGTAGGAGTTAACAAAAAAAAGAAAGTTCAGGTAGATTATACTAGCAGTTTTTCGTAGCTCCACCTGGGTGCTTACCTTACAAGTATTGACTCTCGTTTTCTCTTTCCTTTCCCTTCCTCTCCCCCTTTGGGGTAGTATCCAAAAATCTTTTATTATCCCTTGTCTACACCACAAACTAAATCTCACTCAAAAATAGCTTTCTTTGTGCAGGGTTTGGACTGTGCATCGATGAGAGTCAGTGAGGACATAATATTATTATAGTATAGATATTATAGTATTATCTTGAGACATAAAAAGTAACAAAGATGGACATTTTTTTATGTTCTGATGCAACAAGTTGGATTTGGTGATGTGAAATTTTAGGCATATATGTCTATACTAGCTGTCCCGCGCAACTACGTCCGCGTAAATTTTCCCCGATTTTGCAAATTTCTCATTGGTGATAATATTATATAGCCTATATCCTTCCTCGATAAATGGTTTATCCAACAGTGAAAGAATTTTTCAATACGGATCAGTAGTTTATGAGATTACTGCGTCCAAACAAACCAACTCTTCAGCTTAATAATCTTATATATAAAATTCTCGAGTCACAATGTTAGTTACTATAATACTCCTCCGAAACGGCTTGACCGATTTCTATGAAATTTTATATGCATATTTAGTAGGTCTGAGAATCCGCTACTATCTATTTTTCATACCCAGTGATAATGGTTGTCCACCCCTAACATATCTATACTATAATATTATAAAGCTAAAGAAAAAGAAAAAGAAAGAGTTTGTTTGTTTTTTTGAACGCTATAATATCAGGAACTACTGGGCCGCATTGAAAAAATATGTTATTGTTGGATAGCCCATTTATCGAGGAAGGCTATAGGATATAACATCACGCTACCAACAATAGGAGCGGAGCAGTAATGAAAAATGTTGCAAAAACGCAACGAAGTTGCGCGGGACAGCTAGTATAAGTATAGATAATGCATGTTTGTGGTAGGTATTAGGTATACCTAGTGGCTGTCCAAGGAGTTTACGGATATAACAAAGTATAGGTGCTCGTAAATCTATCCTCTTAAAAAAATAACAAAGTAGTTGGAAATAATCTTTATTATTTTAGATAAACATAATATTATATATTAGGTACAAAAGTCACAAGTTTAAACGTGGTAACAAGTTACAAAAAGTCTTTCAAAAACGTTGATACCAAGATTTTTTATTTTGCGGTACTGATAACCGAGTTTTATACTTACACTTTGAATGACTTCGTTTATTTCTAACTGGAAAAGTTTTATGACTATTGAGAGAGTGATTATCAGATTTCATGACTCCTATATATTTCGACTCTGGACCCTCTAAAGCAGCTAACGTAGATACGTAAGTCAGGCAAGGGCTAAAACCTGTGTTCACCCGAGGTTTTTGTGCCAACGCCTTAATATGTCGTCCATGGGATGGGCATTCAGAATCGATGGACGTGACAGAAGCCTTGGTTAATGAACGTTCTGGCCTCGAATTTGTAAAGAAGTTGTCTTGAGATCTCGGAGTGTGAATATTTGTGTTGCAGTTGGCTTTCGCGTTAATGCCTACAAAATATAAAGACATGCTGGAAGATTTACATGACTCTAGTAAATTCGTTGGTGTATAATTTTTTACATTGTTATGTGAATCAATTTTTCTAAACTGACAGCCTACATCTCTAATATATACAACACCTTCATCGCTGGAGTTATTATTGAATGAGTTTCTTACAATTTGACAAGATTTATTGAATTTGGATGTTTGGTCCAGAATGAAATTGGAGCAATAGTAATTTTTGAATTTTTTACGATCATTTTGTCTTCGATATATATGATGTTGACTTAAATCTACTAATGAATCTCGTAAGTGTCCTGGATTTTTATCATCATAGAATTTTGTATGTCTGTTTTCATAATAAGGGAGACTTGAAGGCAAATTAATGTAACGTGAATGATCTAAGCAATGTGGAACATATTTACAATTGTTATTTAAAACTTCAATTCTTTGACATGATGGGACAACTGTACAAGGTGTACGATGTCTACATGCTTTAACAATTCTAATAAAATGTGGAGAGGTTTTAGTTATAGTTTTAGTTTTCATACAATTGCGATTCATGTTACTTAATTTATCTGGTAAAATTTGGCGTACCGGTAATGCCTGACAAGGGGGACTGTGTACACATGTCTTTTGTTTAGCATCAGCGGATTGTATTTCATAAAAACGAGAACTTTCACTAGCTAGACTGTTAACACTAATTACTACATCAATATTATTATTACAATTGGGACATAGTACTTTTCTAGATTTTAATCTTTTAATTTTAGTAACATTTTGGTTAACTTCCAATTGATTATATACCTTATCTTCTGAATTTGAAATACATACCGGGGAATCTTTTATACTTGGGATATCAGATTCCTTTCCAGGAACCATTACTTCAATTAATTCTGGTATGCTTGTGTTTGTTGGTTTATGTTCTTTTATCAAGTCCCTTTTCATATTCTTCTTGGTTTTATTTTTCGATATACCATCATTTCTTTCATTTTTGTTTTCTTTAATGTTAGAAGTACTTGTTAATTCATTAACAAATATCAAGGATTCAGGAAGCGACTTCATTTCTGTGTAAGGACATGAAAATAATTGACATGGACAAGGACCCCTGTGGCTACAGCTTTGATTGCTGTTCATGCTATGATCTTGGGAAATAGATCTAGTTGGCTGGTAGACTGGTTCGTGTATCTCACGTGAATTATCACGATGGTTTTCTTCATAAATACGAACATAATTGTCATCTCGTAAAACATTGTCGGAGGATATAATTCTTTTCACTTTTTTTGCAACAATTTCTAAACTATCACGTGGGATCACTTTATGGTTTCTTATAGCTAAACCTTGAACAATAGCATCTGATTGTGCAACAAATCTTTTACTATCTGTGTTCATTCCTATAACTGTCTCTGTGTTTACATTATATTGTCCGAGATTAGTTAAACAATGAATTGAATGTCTCTTTGCAATATCATCTAGATCGTAGAATATAGTGCTGTCGGAATGCGCAAGGATATCATAAAAGCTGTCGTTACATAGGTTATTATATTTTTCGCTTGTTATATAATTGTTACCTTTTGAATCAGTGGATGAAATATTTAACAAGCTCATTGTGTGTTCTTGAAGTGAGTATTCTATATGATCTGTTTCTTTGGCGGGGCTGCTATTCAATAAAGTAGACGATAATGTATTATATAAATTAAATAAACTTGGGTATGGCATAGCATGAGGCTTATAATATGTGCTCGGATTTAACATTTTAGTAAGATAGCCAATAAAATTAAAAATGTTTTATTTTATACATTACTTTAAATTTTAAACGTTATTTTTTTATTTTTACTGTAAGTTTGTTTAGGTTTTATAAAGGTAATCATTGATGACATTTAATGACGTATTCAATGAATCTATGTCTTTTTATTTTTTATATCTGCCTGTAAGCTACTGACTGAGCTCTATAGTACTATGTCACGAAGTGTTAAATTCTCTTTGCTATTAAAAAGCTTGCTGCTCAAGCTATTAAAACATTGCTTTTGTTTCAGGTTTTCATATGGCGCCAAAGTTGTCCAAGATGTTTCCCGAATCCTGTCTCTTAATTTTTGTAGGTGTATTAATTGGAGCATTGCTGTTAAGCACTCACAGCGTGCACGTTCAACCTTTGACGCCAGACACATTCTTTTTATACATGCTGCCTCCTATTATCTTGGATGCGGGATACTTTATGCCCAACAGATTGTTTTTTGATCACCTTGGAACAATTTTATTATTTGCGGTTGTTGGGACTGTGTTCAACACCCTGACTATTGGTTAGTGAAATACTTTGTCATTTATTTAATGATTAAATTTGATAGCAATTATTATTATTTTTATGTTTCATTATAAAATTTTATGTTTTATTTCAGGGGCGTCCCTATGGGCTTGTGGCCAGACAGGGATGTTTGGTTGTACCACTCCTCTACTAGACATGCTTTTGTTTGCAGCACTTATATCTGCTGTGGATCCAGTTGCCGTATTGGCTGTTTTTGAGGAAATTCATGTAGATGAAGTTCTTTATATTGTAGTGTTTGGCGAATCCCTTCTGAATGACGCCGTAACAGTTGTGTTGTATCACATGTTTGAAGCATATACGTAAGTAACAATAGAGTATCTACCTATAATTAAATTAGTAGATATGGATGGTTTCTTTTATGACAAATCTTTTTAGCAGTCCGGTAGGTTCGACGCGTATAGGTAAGCATTGTCGTAATTAGAGACATAAATTTAAAGTTTAAAATTGCATAAAAATGCTTTAAAATCACAAAAAGTAATATTATGACGTGTATCGAAATATTTTTACACAAATTAGTTCGGCACACATCAAACGGTGTCAGTTTTTAATTTCAAGTAGTGGTACATTCTTATGAACTTCGGTATTTTGGTTTACCAACGTAGATGTCACACAATCACACAGTAAGTCAAGACAAGACAAAACCAAATGAAAACTAAACAAGTGAGAATAAGTCAGTCTGCCAACTGTCCAATAACTACCTAATTGGTCTTACAGAAAGTCGGTCGGGTTTATGTTGGCATGCTTCTAGTTTTAGTTATTTGAGGTCGCGTGAATACGGCGTTAAGTCTTCCGTGTATTACCTATTAGTAAATTAGAAATTTAGTTATTCGAACTCGCTTAGCTTCGATTTTAAGCTTTTCATGTATCTATAGGTGAATCAGGTTTCGCGGTTCGAGATCTTGTGATTTCGGTGTAAAATTTTTCGTGGTTACCTACAGTCGTTATTAATTGAGATTTGTGTTTGGAGACGTGGCATTGGGTATTACGTTTTCAAAATCATGTAGGTATCCCTTGTCACCGTGTGATCAACTAATCACTATAAAGATAAAACATTACGACAAGCAATCTAGCGACTAACCTTTTGAGAACTGATCAAAGTATTTACTGATGAAAAATTATATTTTATCATTGCTGATGAAATATTTAGGCTGTTTGATCATATCGATGCAAATACCTTCTCTTTACGCAGTATTAAAACGATATTTATCAATAACAGGGAAATGGGTCCATCTCGGCTGGAATACACAGACATTTTAGCAGGATTTGCATCATTTTTAGTAGTGGCTTTTGGAGGAACCTGCATAGGAGTTGTATGGGGCTTTGCCACTGGTCTAGTTACCCGCTTCACCCATGAAGTCAGGGTAATCGAACCCATCTTTATATTTGTCATGGCGTACCTAGCATATCTCAATGCTGAGATGTTCCACATGAGCGGAATACTTGCGTAAGTGGAATTTTATTTTAGTCATGTACTTGTCTTAGAGTAGATTATATACCTAAGATTAGAGTAGAGTGCATATGATAATATGCAAGTGACGTTTTACGTCGCTTTACGACGTGAAACTGAAGGAGTTTTTTTTATTGTTTTTAGAACGTAAGCATAATAGGTAGGTATATATTTTGATAGACAAATTTTATTTGTAACTTCTTTAAACACCCCGATTTTGTGTGGCAACTCTTGCACTTTTTTTTTTATTTCACATCATTTTCACACATTCATTCTAAATTTTATTTTTACGCTTTTCTTCCATTGATTTTTTTTTTTAACTTCGGTTAGTGTTTGAAGCAATGAAGATACCTACAATTAGACTAAACGTGCTAAGGCTGAAAATATAATTAAAGCTTAATTACGTTTTCATTTTGGTACGAACATTCAAATAACTATTTAGGCTAGCAATTAACGTCTTATCATACCTACCACAGGTACTAATTGTCTTTTTATTACTTTTTCTCAACAACTAGGTACTTTAAAATCTTAGGAATAAATAGGTAACATTTCACAACTGTTTGAATTCCTAAATTTTGAATGTAACATTGTATTTTTTTTAAGAATAACCTTCTGTGGGATCACGATGAAGAATTATGTTGAAGGAAACATATCCCACAAATCGCATACTACTATAAAATACACTATGAAAATGCTGTCGTCATCTTCCGAAACAATTATTTTCATGTTCCTAGGCGTCGCAACAGTGAATAATAACCACGATTGGAATACGTGGTTTGTGTTGCTGACCATTGTTTTCTGCTCAATTTTCAGAATTATAGGTGAGTGAATTTAGTTAGGCAGTGGCGGATCTAGGGGAGCTAACAAGTACTAAAAATCGGAGTCTTTCCGTTTATGTGTGATTTTTTCTAAGCGTGGTTGACCACGTCGAAATCCTGGATTGCGCTGTGGTCCTGGTGAACCCTGAATTCGCCACCAGCTGTAGCTAGATTGATAAATATTATAGTAATCTCCGTACCAACCCACGTATTAAATACGCTCTATTAATATATTTAAAAGTCCAAAATTAGAATGATTCCCCGCAATATGCTATAGGTTCCCACGCGATTCTGTAATTTTCGTGACGTGCGGCTTTGTGTCCGCATCCTACATATTACTGCCTTTAATATCTACATATTTTTGCTATCATGTATTCCTACATGTGGCGATAAAACGATATGATACAGAAGACGTGCATGTCGACAAACTATGCATCCAGGCACAAATCCGCATGACAGGAAAAAGTTCCTCAGAACGACAATTTTTTGGTTGACCTATGGTAACTTAGAATTAATTTTATTTAGATAGTTTTGAAAAACTCAAGCAGTTTTCCACTAGATCTACGCTCAACACAGCATTACGGCCGTTTTCAATATTCTATCTATCAATTGATTTGGCTAATGGCTTAGATTTGACATAATCTCCATACAAAATAAGTCAAAATTATATCTCTAGTAACCAAATCTATCTGATTATTCAAAACGACCGTTAGACATTGACTCGTAGAGCGCTTAGATTTAAGCTAAAGTTATTGCTACCGTTATGATTGCCATTTACTCATGCAATATATTGATACCACATGAACTTTATACTTATATCAATGTTTGTTATTTTAACAGAACATTTTATATCATACATACATATTGCACTGTCATCAGCGGTAGCACGTACCTATCTATAAATTCATCAGTTTCCGGAAGTCAAACTCCTTGCTTTAAGTCCATGACGATTCCTGGCATGGTTACAGAAAAGACGCTGTTACCATTGGTTTCAATATTATTATTTTTTTCTAGGTGTGTGCATATTTAGTGCCGTAGCCAACAAGTTCCGTTTGCATAAACTAAATAAAGTGGAAAAGTTTGTAATGTCATATGGAGGTGAGTTGTTCAACGTTACCAAGTTAACTTATTAATAGAAGCCAGAAGGTAGACTTTTATAATGATTTGATGTAGAGAGGTTCAGTCATACATAAGTATCGAACAGGACTGTGCCATAACCTCACAAAATTGACCACCTCTAGAAAGAGACGAACAAGGCCGCACGAGTTTTTTCTCTCTTTCACGCTTTGCAGTCAGTTTTTACTTTTTAATTGATATGTAGGTAACTTTGCAGTCCTGGTCTATACGTTAATGAGTATATTTACTTTTAGAATTTAAATAACTAATATACATAAGGATAATAACTAATAATATATAAGGAGTCTTTATTCAGAGGCTGTCTGGGTAGCGAGTTGGTTATATCAGACGCTATATCGAAGTAACTACCCAGACAGGCTTATACATATACGTGTGTTTTTTAGATATATTTTCTTTGTCTAGACTTTATATACGTACTAGAATGTATTTCTCAGACCTGATTCTGTATTTATATAGCCCTTTAGACTTTCTTTATATAACCGGGTTGCCAAAATTTTGTATCTTTATTAAAATTTCAGGTCTTAGAGGTGCAGTAGCATTTGCGCTAGTACTGTTAATAGATCCAGAAGTAGTGGAACTACAGCCGATGTTTGTTACGACCACAATAGCGGTGATTTACTTCACAGTCTTCATACAAGGAATTACTATTAAACCATTAGTGAAAATGCTTAATGTAAAAACAGCTGAGAAAAGGAAACCTACAATGAACGAACGTATTCATGAAAGGGTAAAATGAGACTATCTATTTAATTTACAGTCTGGCTGTTGCTTACAACAGCCAGACTGTAAATTTACCAGCTCTTCGGTTACACTTTTAACTTAAAGAACCTTGAAGGACAAATTACGCGAATACCTCTATTAATCTTTGAAGTCAGTACCGTTGCAAGGTTACACAAAACTGTATCTAATTAGTAATCCAAATATTTTTAATTATATGACCCCATCCCATATTCAAATTATGAATACCTACCTACTAGGTACCCAAATATAAACATCGTGGTAATGCGTTCTTATTTGTCTTTATTTCACGATGTAGTCACGAAGAGTACTTATAACTAATTCATAAACCTTTTCGTAAGAATTTGGAAGTATAATAAGAACGCGGCTTAATAAGCTAGCTTTATGTAATATGCATGTAAACATGAAATGAAATAATGTATTCTGAAATAATTTCATTTACAGTTTATGGACCATTTGATGGCTGGTGTAGAGGATATTTTAGGTAGACATGGTAATCATCACATCAGAGACAAGTTCAAGAGATTTGATAATCGTTTTATTAGACCATTTTTACTGAGAAATTATCAGGTAATTTATTTTTAAATTTTATTAGAAATAGTTTAACTTTAAGTTCCCTTTACAATATTAACGTAATTTTTAAGTATGCGTATGTTTATTCAAAACTAGTTTAAAAAAAAGGTGTTTCTAAATGTATATGTACACAGTGTTATAGAATTTTAATTGCACATTATAAATCCTACCTGCTGCAAACTCATTGTGTGTTTTGTGACTGAATATCCTGCAAAGTATACTGTAATTTTGTACTTAACTTATTTGAAATTATTATTTCAGGGCGCGGAACCAAAGATTCTAGAGACTTACTCAAAGCTAGCTATGAAAGATGCCATAGAATATATGCAGAGAAACGCCTCTACCATAGGAAACATATCGGGAGCCGAATCCATGTCAGCAATATTTAAAAACTATACGAATGCCAATTTCAATGGAAGGTAGGAATGACGAAATAACAACGTAATCAAATTATGATACGAATATCTCTTTATGTAATAAATATTAGAAGTACAAACTATTTGATGGCGCAATAAGCTTTTACTTTGCGGCTAAACAATCTTGGACCTGATTGAATGTTGGCATCCGGTTGGTTGGTTTAAATTTTGTTTTAAATTTCTGGAGAACTCTATTATAATTACCTTTCCTACCTACATATTACAGTGAAATGCAAAATCCATATTAATGTTCTTGCAACAACTATTTTATAATGGTATTTTTGTTGCAGTCCTAGCTTTAGCCAACTAGATTCATCAACATGGAACATTGACATGCAAGAGCTAGAATATAACCCATCTAAGAAAGACCTCACTGATGCCAAGATACACCATCTCCTCGCTGAAGAACTCTGCAAACCGTTTAGACGAGTACGTAATCGATTTTAAATCAATAGGTATTCACTTCACAAAGTATAGCCTATTGACGCTATATGAATGAAGCTAAAGCTCATTACTGGACTTCATAGTTAAATAACTAGACATCAAGTTGACGTCACGTACCTTATTTCTCAAGGGACTTCATTCTAGGTCACCTATATGTTATGATGCCTATAACATAAATAATACAATCTCCACGTTACGGCTAAATTATACTATCTATAGGAGTGGGTACCTGCGTGCTCTGTGAAGTACAATTTTAAGTCACGATTATAAAACACCGGTAATCCTAATAAAAATAAACAGAGTGAACATACATGATGAACCTAAGAACTTTAGTGATTTGAGTCTCTAAATATTTCAGTTACTTTTTTGCTGTTGGTTTTTCATAAGGAGTGAATTGCCTGTTTGTCCATACAAGTTCTTTGGTTAAATTTATTGAAACACCACTACCAAAACTAACTTATGCCACTTACATGTCATACGTGTTCATAGTACCTACCTATCTACGACTTAAGGTATCGATGAGAACGTACGAAATTAACAAGACAACGATAGAGTTAATATAGCTAAAGCAAAAAATATATCTACTTGTGTAAACGTGCGTCTATTTTAGTAGTTTAGAAGTTCTTGGACAAAAATTCAAAGGGATTAAATCTAGCCAAATGTACAACTTACTTAAAAACCTATGCTGTAAGTGTGAGTTGAATTGAAATCTTATCGGTTCGTAAGTAAGTACATCAGTTTATTGCCGTCAGTTTACTCAAACCTGACCTACTTTACTAAAGATCAACGCCTGTACCTATCCTATTTATCAAAGTTTTTATTTAATATAGCATCGTCGGCTCAGCTACAGCCGACACGCGGTGAATGACCGAGATCTCGGGACGCAAGTCAATTACAAAACTCACATGAATATACGACGACGCGTTGGCGACAGAAAACATCATCACAAGCGTAGTAAACGCGGAAAGCAGGTATGATAAAAAGAGAATTTAAGCCCTAAAAATAACCAACCGGGCTCACCAAAAAGTTTATCTCAACCTTTTTGGTATATATTTTTCAGGATGGCAAAAACCATGTCACTTTCCCCGAATTCCAGCAAAATGGTTCGGCAAAACAGTTCACGCACGGTAAAATAAAGTATTATAGATTAGGTACTTATTTACTCTTAATTACTATCACGAGTGTCTATCGCATGCACGTGTGGGTTCAAGTATTTATTTTCGTTTATTTTCGTTAAATACATACATATAAATATGTATCAAATACCATTATTACGTTTTTTTGCCAGCACTGAAGCTTTATTTTTTATTAGCAAACCACGTAATGTATTATTACTTATAAATTTATATTAAATTAAATATAAAAACATCGTAGCACATTTTTTGGTTTCATATTATGTGTGGTATGTTAATGTTTGTAGCATATTATTGTTTGTTAATTCCACAAAGTTTACAATTAAACTGCAATTATTATACTATAAAAATAATAAATTTAAAATAAAATAGCAACACTAAAAGCTAATAGCTAAATCTCGTCGCACTCTAGTTGAAGCATGAGTCATGACATTAAAATGCATTTTACTGTGAGTATGCCAGTATGGGACATTTTCACAGACTACATTGACGAGGTTCTTCAAGAAGAGGGTGACGAGCGCGAGATGGAACCGCGTCGCGACGGCGACGACGGCGGTATTACATTCACTGCCAAATCCCCGCGTAGGTATTCTGCATGAAACACCCTGTGTGACACACCACAGTTTGGATTTGAATGTTACAATGCTAAAAATATGAGTATCTTTTCTATTAAACAGAAGCACTACGTAGGTACAGCAAAAATAATTATGCGTAGTAATTTAGTCGGCTCAATATCACACAAAATGCTATTTAAATGTGGTATATAGCACACACTGAAACAGTCAAACACTTACAGAACATAATACCTATATTTCTCAGGTAGTTGTAACTACTACATTTCCAATCCAAAATATAGTTACTTACAGTCATTTTTGAATACAAATTCAAATCCAAACAAATCCTTTAGATGTTGTTGACTAACGTTGTTTCTTTTTAATTTTCCGCACTTCGATTTTTTTCTACTAAATTAAATGGAGTACTCATGTGACTTAACCGGCGTTTAATAAATTCGTATACGATTATTATTTGCTGGACCCAGACCCGTCCGTTAATTTCTGACATGGCTACGTACTGTGAGAATGTGCTGAGACGTTGTGGTGGCATGTTCCGAATTAACTTTCTGTATGTATTTGTATTTAATAACTATTACCCTGACTTTAATTACTTTCGATTATTTTGAAGTTTTGGTTAAGTTGCCTATTTCAAATGAAGTTCTAATGGTATAATTTCACAACTGATTTCTTTTATGAAACGCAAACCTTTTGGGTCTTATCATCAATACGCGAAAAGAACTATCCTGAAAATTCTACGAATAGTTTACCTGCATGGTTGAAACCTCTATTAGGTATCAATGTTCTGTGGACGAAACCCACAGTGTAGGCGATCATAAACTGAAAGGTTTGCAAAATATTTAGTTTATTATTATTCCCCATTTTTTTCTACTTCAGTCTTGAGCCACACACACCATTCCTTTAGATGATTAGGTATACTTAACTTCTAATCGCTACATTATTTTTTATCTCTGCTTGTTTAAATTGTTTGTGTTTGATCGTCGTTTTCTTCCCTTCTGGCAATCTTCATGTGGCACCGCGAAACTAACTGATAATCTCGACAACTGGGGATGATAAAATTATCAGCTGGATACAAAGAAGTCAGTCCAACATCCTCGCATAAAGAAAATAGTAGTTCACTTTTAAATCAACTGGCTAACCTGCCCGGATTCAATCCCTTGAAAGCGAGGATTGTCAAGCAGTATGCTAAAACACCCGAAGAAATACTCCCGACAGCTGTTGAGAAATCCTTACCGTGGAGAAGGGACAGATCCACGTATAACTTTGGTATGTGTTTACTTGGAAACTGAACTGTTTTAATTGTCACTAGATAACTGCGTGCATACTTGCGTCTGATGATCAAGATTTTACTTTAGACTATGCTTCATCATTTGTATGTTACGATTACCATAAATCATGATTACGTCGGTAATATCACAAGTCATTTATTAGACCCGTGTGTGTAATAAACCCTTTTAAAGTAATGCCTAATTAGATTTTGAGTAACGTGACTCGACAATAAACTTAGATTATTATTTACACACATCTTGTATAGTAATACCCCAGTTAGGAAGCCACATCTATCACGAATTCGGATTTAGGGAACACTTTTTCTTCAACTGTACGAATCTTTAACAAACAATAATTCAAAAAATTACTAAACAAATAACATATATACTTTTCTTAAGGTTCAAATTAAATCTAAGTGTTTGTTTTAGAATCTTACGGCAGCTTTGCCTTTTGTCAACCTTTTGCCCAAGCTTTTCACTGTATGTACATATATATTACTTACATTTTATTGATAGAACTCCTTACTTTGTTCTCTTTATTCGACTTCGCGACTTTTGTGGATCTAACATATTGTAATATCGGGGTAAAGCTATACTATGCTTTGACTTTATACATTTACTATATTTGTTAAAGAGCAATATTGAAATATAGTAAATATTTTTTGTTGCTCAGTTCTTTCATCAGACGCTTAGCAAAGATATTGGTCATCCGATTCAATGTTTTTACTGCATGTTATAAACACATACTATTACTCATTTTCTATAAAGTAATATATGTATTCTTCTTTAACATTCCTATAGACAATTTTATCAATTTTAAGCTTGAGGCATTTTATTGTCTTAAGTGTTTGTAAATGCTCAATGTTATTTATTTGGTGTTTTGTCGTAATTACAAAACAATCAATAAGGGAAGCGTTTTAAGGTGGTGTACTTTTATTTATCACTATTTGATAAAAGAATCAATGTTGGTTTTTTTATTCACATGTAAGTAATAAAGTAATGCATGATTTTACTAGTTGTCGTAATATAAAACATACCTACTTAGAGTTATTATTTATCAATTACGGTACGTATACATTAATATAATTTTCTCAGGAGATGTGAAAAAGTTTTATGTATCGCTTAGTTAAACATGTAAGATGCTAGCAGGCAATCTTTGATTAAATAGTTTGCATTTTTAGTTGTTAATGTATCTGCTATTAAATCATTCAATTGATAAATTAGCCGTTGATTAAATATGTCTTTAACCTAAATAAATGATCGAACTAACGTCGTTTAGACACAGTAGGAAATGCTAATGTAGTTTTATTACTTATAAATAATTTTAATATTTTAGTACCAAATGAGGATATTCTTGAAGAGGATGAAAGGAGATTGTCTGATGACAACGGTAAGTAATTTGAAATGTAGGTATGATCCAATGACTGAAAAGTTTAAAGTTTTTTTAGGCGTGCGGCGCACTTCGTAAAACATTTTTTAAACTAGAATAAAACTCTACGTTGAAAATGATATCTATTCTAGCTATTGCTACGAAGCTTTGACTTCTTTCGCTTTGGATTTATTTTGTTGCCGCATGAATTTCGAAAAATGTGATTGAGGATTTTTCGTCATTCAATCGGCATCGACCTCTGTTTTCATATTATTGACTAGCTGTCTGCGTAAATTTGCGATTTGAATTTACAACTTCGTTTGCGTAAATTTTCCCCGTTTTTGCAACATTTCTTATTGCTGCTCCGCTCCTATTGGTCGTAGCGCGATGTGCCTTCCTCTATAAATGGGCTATCCAACAGTGAACAAAAAAATCAATTCGGATCAGTAGCTCCTGAGATTACCGCGTTCAAACAAACAAACTCCTCAACTTTATAATATTAGCATTGATTATGTTCTAATCGTATGAAAGAAATTACCAAATTCTGCAGTCCTGATTTTTTTTCTTCCACTTTGAGTAACATAAGAATTTGGATAGGTACAAACTTACCATAAAATGGCACATTCATTAAACTTAGCCACGTTCTACGTGCCCATTTATATTGAAATACAATCGTAATTATTATACTTACAGATACATATATGATCGTCGCGGAGCATGCACGCGTAGCGACCCCTACTGCGACCGAAACTATGCTGCCATGGAAACGCGAGGAGGCTGAGGGCTCCGGCGCCCTAAAACAATCAGAGTTCCCTGCTTGGGCATCAAACAAGGAGTACTTAGCCTACAACTCACCCTCCGCTACATTCTTAGGTAAGAACATTCAATATTGATAAACTTTCGTAACGTTAATTTGGGTATTAATAACAGGGTGAATTCGTTAGTAAATGGGAGGTTTTATTATTTATATTAATGTAGGGTACATTTTAAGTAATTTAATACTTTTTAACACTGTGAGTTATTATTGATGTAATGTTATGAGTAGGTAGCCGTTCTATTTTAAAAAAGTAAAAATTTGAATGTCAGCGAAACGAATAATCTGCTTGAGCATATTAAGCTTATTCGTTTTGCTAACATTCAAATTTTTAAATTTAAAATGGCTGGCATCAGGTAACAAAATTTCAACAAAGAAATATATTATTGTAGGTTTGAATTATGGTTTCAATCAATATTGTGTACAAGTTCACGTCATACGTAAGGTCACTGGAGGGCATTTCAATAAAAGAAAATTAAAACTTAATCAGAAATAATAACATAGTCAATAAGAAATTCATTTCAAATATTATTATTGAATGTAGGTACAGGGTCTACAATTTTGGTGCCCTTTACGTAGCACCGTAGCAAAACACGTAGCGCGTAGTCAAAAGCTACAGCTACTACGACTATAACAAACACTATCTATTAAAACAATATTGAAACAGATTGCTCTGCACGTAGATAGTGTCACTTTGTAATAATATTCTTACATATTTAGTTATATTGACAGAAAGCAAAATTTATTGAGCAACACGTATTCGAATATAATTTGATCGGCAGTAACCAGATAAGTTCAGTTGTAAAACATCTTCATTGTATAAACATAGTCGGTGTCATTGCCACCCAGGTACCTACATTGTAATAGCGTAGAGTGCCTCTGTCATTGCTTATAAAAACTTAAGACATCTTAACTAACTTTTGACTTATGTAGTATTTTATTGAAATTTAGTATTAGCGTGACATGCATGTTAGCTTTCTGAACAACTAAAAATATTTAATTTTATAACACTCTTAAATGCACTGCATATCAAAACCTTTTATGATCATGAAATTTATCTATTACCGAATGCCTTAGTAAATTACAAGCAAGCAATATAGTGCCGTAATAGAATTCCTTCATTCCGATTTTTATTACAATTTTTATAATATTATGTGCCTATCCACTGCACCCTACTATACCTTAGCATAATTTATAGAATACTTTTATCAACTTTTGCTGACATATTTTTCTCTTTTCTTCCCATCCATTCCACTATGCAAACACGTCCATTGTAACCTATCCAACTACAGGCGGCATTGAGAAGCCAAAACATCCTAAATCTATCATAGGTCTGTTCCGAAGAGAAAGCTCTAGCTCTACACAAGGCGCTGCGGAGAGTGTCGTGGTGTCTGACTCGGAAGGCAACAAAGATAGTTGGGGTAGGGGAGAAGGAACATCCAGGGATACAGCAGTTCGACAAGGTCCTAGTCTCCTGTCTAAACGAAGTACGAGCCTCGGTGGACCGTCAGTTTTGCTGATGGAAGACGTGGCGCATTCAGATCCCCTAGGTGCGTCGAGCAGACCAGCCAGCATTATGCAGGGGCCACATAGAGGACAATGTCGACGAGGTTCAATGTTGGAGCTTACAGGGTACGTTTTTTTCATCACTATGAACTAATAAATTGATGCTCGGTCAAAGCGAAATTCTTTCTAATTGTCAAGGATTCTAATTAATTCTTAGAAGATGGGATAATTGAATGTATTTATTTGTGAGAATGAATTAACAAACACCCATGGCAGTAGGTGCTAAATCAAAACCAGTAATCCAAAGATTTTATTTTCTAGAGTTATGATGTCATTTCAATTACGTTTCAGATCATTATCTCGCGATGCCATCACAGAGGAAAAATGTAGCAAGTCCTTGCCCGAAAGTGAACGTATGGGCGTGAGACGTCTGCCACTAGGACAACAGAGTCTACCGAGGGAACCTTTTATCCGGCAACTGACCATGGCTTCCACCCTTAACACCAGCTCATCGTCTGACGATTCCTCGGACGAGAACACCTGAGTGCCCCGCCGTGGTGACCACGATAGGTTGCCACTTTTAAAATACAGGACATTAGAGTAACGTGCTATCATTAATAAATGATACTGTGAAAAAATATACTTTGAAAAAGTGCTGTGAATCTGTGCTGTATAAGTATTAATTTAAAGAGCGTTGAATTAATGACATTTGTTATACCGCCATGTTAACGTAAGGCTGCAGTTTAATCACAATTAATGATTTGTATGTACATGTACAAATACTTAGTGAATGATACTCATAGGATAATGTTTTAAAGGCTTAAGAAATTGTATGTATTTATTGGTATGTGGTGATATTGAAATGTTGAGTACTGTTTTCATCTATGCTAATAAACGTTGCCATCTGTAGATTATTTGATCTTGCTATTTGTAACGCTATTTAGACTAAACGAATCCAACGAACGAAGGCAAACAAATTGGAATCGCCGATGGGCACCCTTGTTGAAGGGTTCATAATTTGTGAAGAAAAGGAGATCATTGTTTTTTTGTACAGCGGTTAGTACTCGATCATGGAAAGAGGACTTGATTCAGATTAGTTGACTTTGTAGAAAAGTCCATAGCTTCCGTATACCTACGCTTGCTGAATTGTCTTCGTTCAAGTGCGTTCTTAAATTTCATCAAGTAGTTTTACAGTTGAACATCGTTTCTTAGTATAGAGATAACTGTATTTGAAGTAGGGTAGTTTTACAATTTAAGATGCGTGGATATTGTCAATCAATAATCATGATACGCACACATTAAGTAACTATGTAATAAATTGTGCGATATTTTATATATAACTTATCGTTTAATTTTTAATTAGTTGTAAAATTGCTTGCCAGGTTTTCGGAGGCTTTCCGTTATTTTGATATAGCTATACGTACATTACGTACACTATAAATAGGTACAAGCTGAAAATATAATTATGTAAATTGAATAATAGGGCCGTGCAATGGATTAGGTAGTCGAATTTAAAGACACGAGTTTCCAAACCAACATTCAACAGTCATACCTATCACTTTCCTTTAGTTTATATTCCAATAAAATAAATATACTTTTAAAAGTTACCCTGGAATAGAAAGTTATGAGGAAATAGGAGTTTATAAAGATATTGCTTTAAGACAATTTAAGGACCTCTACACATCAAAGCCGGGCTTCTTTTGAGCTAATTGTACTGGTAAAAACCGGTGGCATAACTCGCCGAGTAAAGCCGCCGAGCCGGTGGCTTCGGTGTGTAGAAGCCTTAATGTAGACGAGTTCTATGTATGTGATGTGTATTTTTGTATGTTCTTTGTAACCATGTAATACCTACAATCAGTGATTTTCAATGTAACTTAATTATTTGTATTCAATACTTATTAAAACCTAGATAACTATTGATAATTTTGAGGAAGGCACTCGTTGCCAATGACAATACCATTAGATTATGGAATGTATGTATAAAATAAAATTTGATGTGATTTGTAGATGTAGATAGTGTTTATGTTCGCCGTGTAGGACAAATAAGTTTTGGAGGCTATTTTGTAAGTAATTTATGGGAGTTTAATAGCACATTCGTAAATTTAACATACAATATTAGGTACCCATCGTACATCTCGTAATGGTATGTTTAATTTAATTCAATTTGTCTATTGTTTGTTTAGTGTCTCTATACCTCTTACGTGAGTTTTGGTATCCCCAAACCGCAATCTTATAGCAAAAGAAAAGATTTTAAAGGTAATAACTAATAAAATCGTTGCCGTAATAACTACAGTAAATATAATTAATTCGAGATTATGCATAATAGCGGATGATGATGATTGACGATGATGATTTGTGGTGATGGTTGGTAATAATGATTGGAGACAATGATGATGATCTGTCAAGTTTGTATGGGTCAAATTTTATTGCCCGGATCATAAGAATCGCATCTTCTCAACCTCTTCGCCCTTGCGTAATAAAGCGCTGGCACCTATGCTCGTTACAGCGGGCAAAGGTTGCGCTCCCTACGCCCCTCCGGTTCTAAATAACACCCTTGGGGTGTCACAAACAAGTACCACGTGACGTCGGGGTGGTTTTGTCATAGTTTTTATTCATAAGGACATATAAAAATGCGTTTTGATTACCTATTTATAATTCCTAGCGATTATAGTTTGACGGTAACTTACCTACATGTCAAAGAGTATGTACACTTTTCAAATTTTACAATTATAAATTTCACACAGAAGATTTTATTTCAAAAAATACCGAAATGATCTACTGTAAAATTGTGCTTTTGGGGATAGGTACAACAAATTATGTAAGAGGTATCGATCTGTATGAGTGTCAAATTAAATAACTATTACAGACGATGGCCAATTCAAATGAAAGTTGCAGGTAGAAAGCGACAAAACGATATGGCAAGCCATTTTTAATACTTTTTCAAAAACGCAGGCAAAATGTTAGTTACATTAAAATAAATCCGACGGTGCAAATGCAACTGGTGCAAACTAAGATGGTACTGGGGTTCCTCTGGATAGTGGGTACGCGTATCTTACGGTCGGTCTCAATAACATATCTGCCGTTAACTGTCTGTTAACATAGCTAACTCTAGTAGCTAAATTGACATTTGTGCCGTCGATAGATAACATTTCGGGTTTTCACAAATGTTTGTTGTTAACGGTCTTCCCCGTCTAACTACAAATTCTGATTGCCATGTCGACCTATCGCGGACTACTTAAACATTTATATTTGTAGTTACTAAAAGGACATGGAAGTTTACATTAGATAGGTAATATAAAATTTCCCACCATAACTTATAAAAGTAGATGTAAATAATAATGTGTCATTGGCAATTTGAGGTCATATAAATACTGGTTTTAATGTTGTAACAAAATGTAAATAAAGCAAACATTGTATGTGACGTCAGCGTAAAATGTTGAATTGTTATTAGGTGGATACAGGACCTACTACCAAAATTGTTTAAAATTATTTAGGTAGAAAATAAAGCGTGGATAATGTAGTACAATAATAGCCGTAGTATAGAGAATTGTGAAAATAATTATGTAAATAATTAATTGAATTTTGTTGATTATTTTAACTATCCTATATGTACTGAAGTAACTAATATTCAAACTTATCGACATTTTCATCTTATTAAATTTCTTAAAAGTTATACTTAGGTACAGTCAACTACATAATACACTTAACAGAAGCAATATTTCAAACCATCAACGCTGCAAAACTAATCGAAACAAGTCAAGGGGTTTAGAGTTTTTTTTAATTAAAGGTTACTATATTGTCCTAATCTGAGTTTCAGGACATATTTATGCTGAGTGGGTTTGAATATTTGCACATGTAAAGCGACTTCTATAGCTGACTATACCTGCTACCTATAGATAGGTAGCGCCTGTCAATTGTAGTATACTGCATAACTACCATAACTCATAGCCTAGGCTTGGCCTAGAATAGGAAAAATAATTAAAGAATCAAAAGATGAAACAAACATAGTAGGTAGGTAGGCTTTTCGCTCTAACTTTAACTTAGATACCTACAATAAAAAAGGGAATTGGAATAGACAAAAGGGATCAAGGGTGTCTTCAATTCGAAGATCGATCAAAATTTTGGCCCGTTTAATAAATGTGACGTTGCTATTGAATTGGCAGAACTTAACAAAAATTATAAACACATTCGTTCAGGGGTTTTTTAAATTCCATGAAACATTATGTACTTTTATATAGGTATCAACTTGATTTTATGGACGAGAAATCGTATTTTAGGGCAACTTTGACCAAACTTCGATAAACATTACTGTACTAGGTACCTACTTACTTTCTTACTTGATTTGACATTTTGAGTATTAAATGGTACCTATGTATATAAGTAACTATACAAACATACCATAGTATTTATCTACTTATTTTTGTATACCGAAACACGCTATGATCACATATGATATACCTGGATTAATGGATATGATTAAGGTATTTGAAAGAAGTAGGTACGTACTTTTACTAGCTTAGATATCAGAATTCAGAAGGACTGTAATAATATTCCATGATGCAGAAGTAGGTACCTACTTAGGTCATAATAGTTAATAGTCTTTGCTGAAGATTTTTAAAGTAGAAGCAAAAGTCCTTAAGTAGGCACTCATGTCCTACAGTCGCTACTCTCTTTAAAATAAAAATTACTCATGTTAAACCTGTAATTGCTTAGTTATACTACCTACCTACTTAATATTTTATACAAACTTGATAACTGTAACTGAAAACTGAAAAGGACAAAAATTAGATCAATGACGTAGCTCAGTAGGAAGAAAAGTAAGGAGACGATTTCAGATTATTTGACTTTATCACCGAACCTAGAATCAAGTGAGGTTTACCTACTCGTATGTTAGTCAACTTAGTTATATACCTATCAAATAAATATTTAATTTCAGTTTGATTTCTACAAAAAAACTACATACCTATTTTCATATTGTTCGATGTCGTTGGATTTATTATGTCTACTACCTATAATACTTATCAAATGATGTAAAAGTCGTTAGACTTATGTAGCAAGCTTTGTATAAATGAAAAGAATGGTGTGTCAATTGATGAAAATAATAGTGCCTAGCCTAGAATTATCTACAGCGCTCATTGATTGAACATATGGTTTTCTTTTTTTACTAAAAAATTGTTAAAATTGTAATATAGTAGTACAATAGATATTATAAAATTGAAATAAAAATTACACATTTGCGAGTTTATTTCAGTCGTTTTTTTACCAAGCATTTCCACACCAACTTAACTTATTGGAATTTGGGAGGTTAGCCTGGTGCTTTCGTAGCAGGGTGGTACGTGGATGGATAGTCAAACGGTAATTGAAATATGGTTGTAAGAAGGTTGTAGCTTGTGCTTTTACTAAGTATAGTTAGTTGATTGTTTTTTAATAATTCCTAATCGGCGACTTCTCTTCCCTTCGCTTTTCTTCTCTGATGCGTTGCACCGTCTCCTTCTGTAAGGACGTCTTGCAAACAAAGCATGAACAGAAACATGGCCGGCAACGAAAGGTCACTTGCGAACTTGACGCTGCCTCCCCTTCTCCTTCCCCAGATGGACAATACTGGCAGGCTGTGCTGCACCAAATCCTCAGCGCAGTCGCAGTGGTGGCATGTGGAACTTAATTCCCTCCTTGCGACCGTGCAGGTATTTTCCCAACCATCCGTGGAAAGGACCTGCATCAATCGGAAATAACGCTGTCGCCGTGCTGCCGCCCCACCCACTTCTCCAGGACCGGCCGGGTACCTCCACAGTTCGATCGTAAACCTGCCTGTGGAGCCAAGAGCCGGCGCCGCCACCGATACATAATTACCCCGTGGGTGTCAGCCCCAGCTGCAGGAAGTTAGTCGCAAATTATCTGCAGGGTCCTTACATAGACTCCGAAACTTTTTATAAAGACTATAAAGAGGGATCCCACCACTCACCCTCAATCTGTGAGTCACCACGATTGAAGTAGTAAGAAAATGTCCTTAATACAACAATTGAAATAGATTGAAAGGCCGCACTCCAGAGTACAGAGCCCTGCAACAAAGAAAATTATTGACAGGACCAAGTCGAGTGGTAGGCACCTCCGGGCCCTTAACTCACAATATTCCGCTTCCACGTGTTTCGCCTATACATGAGGCATACTCAGGACAGATTGTCCAAACTGTTCTGAGGATAACTCGTGTTGACTTTTTGCCGATTACCACTAAAGTTGCGTTGGCCCAGCCTTTTAATTTAATAAACTTGAGCGCCTCATAAATGTCTTAGTATTAGATTTATATTTGGTTTGCGCAAATTATATGGAATTCTGAAACATGATCAATGTTTCTGAATTCCGCAACGTGCTCAAGGGACTCCCAATGCACCTTCGTCAGAATACTCACATTCTCTCATTACTGTATAGTATACTCTTTAATCCTTTTTCTTCCTGTTTCTTAAAGAACGTTTCAAGTTCCTTGATGACACTCATTCCAGATTCCTAAGATCATTTGAGGTATATCTATAACAAATCGTTTACTATCGAGGCAGCAAGACTATGAAACGCACGGCCTGTTACTATATGACAAGCCCAATCGTTGGCATCGTTTTAAAGGATGTTGAAGGACCACTATCTCTCTGATTAAACTTTTTTTAAATTAACTTTTCTTTTTCTTGTAATTCTTGAATTATCCATCCAAAGGTTGCCTGAAAGAGATCGCTCTTTGCGATAAGGCCGCCCATTGTAATAATAATAATAATAATAATAATAATTTATTTCAGTATCATATACATTAGTACAGTAGTTGCATTACATATCATAGATTACCAAGAAATCCTTACGTTCTAAAAAGCAATGTCACTGAACCTCACACTAGGATTCCCTGTGTCGTGAGATTCAGTTTCTTCCCTATTTTAGATACAAATTGTTTAGAAACTAAGGAGCAACACAGTTTCAATAAAATTACATCTATTGTATATATAAATGTACAATTTTTGAATATATATATTTGTGTGTGTGTGTGTGTGTGTGTGTGTGTGTGTGTGTGTGTGTGTGTGTGTGTGTGTGTGTGACTGCGTGCGTGTGTGCGTGCGCGTGTGTGTGTGTCGAAGACGGGTCGATGCATGTATATCATAGGCCAGTGCATAGTAGATTTTCAGTTTGGTCATAGTTTTTGGGCAGTAGCCATTTTTTAATAGCTGTTTTGCACTGCGATAAAGACATGTTTATTATTTTCGGGTTGGTTCCGAAGAACTTGCTATACAGGTAGGGTGCCATATATGTGAAGGATCTACGAGCAAAGGAAGAGCGTATTTGTAGGTATATTTGTGTACAATAAAGATTATTATTAATATTACATTTCAGTGAGTACCTACTTCCGCCTTCGAACCTTACGGGGGTGTGCCAACTAATGCGCACTCCACGTCTGCAGATATTCACGTTTAAGCGGACCCTATTCTGAGTGGTCAGAGACACCAACGACATGGGTGCGCCTTACGGATCATTGCCCGCACCACCTCTGTGTATAACCCTCGACTCGAGTCACTGGGCTTTGCCCAGGTTCGGCCATAGTCACCCCAGTACGAAAGCAGAAGCCTCGAATTTTGGCGCCGTCTACAAGGCCCGTCCGTCCGCCACCACAGGGCCTAGTCTAGGTCCCAATTGGTACTATGGCAGTCATTTTAACCGCCAAAACTGTCAAAGGCATCTTACGATGATTTTAGTGACAGGGCAAGAGTTTAACCTGTTAATCTTATAATTTAATTATGTTAAGCTCTCTACTCTAGTTATACTTTTCGCAATGCCTGTAAAGTTTAATAAGTAACATGTACTATGTATAATTTATGATCTTTTCAATCGGAAAATAAATATATTAATACTTGTTATTACACTGGAACGAACTAGGTGGTTCGCTTCTGGCCCCGGTTTGGCTACGGAAGTCTCGGGTTCGATTCCTGGGTCTGGATTTCAAATTTTTCTATCTTTCAAAAATGCAATTATTGTATTTGTAAAGTCTTTGGCAAGAAATGCCTATAAAAATTACTTCAATATTCCTCCTGCGTCATCATAATTTGTTAAAATGCTCTCTGTAACGAAGCAATAACAAAAGCCGTGATAGTTCTTTAACTACCGACTAGATGTAGCTACGGGGGCCTAACCCGTAAGCATTAAGAGATAGAAGAATTTGATATCTAGTAACATAGTCCAGATAGGTGGTTCGCTTCTGGCCCCGGTTTGGCTACGGAAGTCTCGGGTTCGATTCCTGGGTCTGAATTTCAAATTTCTCTATCTTTCAAAAATGCAATTATTGTATTTGTAAAGTCTTTGGCAAGAAATGCGTATAAAAATTACTTCAAAATGCTTTTCGATAAAATCTTGTATAAGTAATAATACCTATTGTTCTGCTGAGTACTTCTTTTCTATATGTATTAAAAAACAATTAATAACAATAAAGGGCACGGGGCGATAAATTACGGTACGGCACGCTATGCCGCTGTTTAAAACACTAGTTAAGTAGGTTGAAATGGGTCAAACAAAATAAATATTTTTTGGTAAACTTAAGAATTTAGCTACATCACGTGCGGATCCAGGATTTTATGGTAGAGGATGGCAGGGGGTGTGGCAAGAGGCAAATGTTTCAAGAAAGTAATAAATATTTTTAGAATTATAATCATTTAATCTTTACGATAGACCCCCAAAACAATCGTCTGGAGCTGGGGGGGGGGGGGGGAGGGAGTATCAATCCGCCAATGGCTAAGTCAAAGGCGGATTGATACGCCCCCCCCCCCTTTGGACTTTACTTATTAGGAAAGTTTGTTTGCAAACTTTCCTAATAAGTAAGTCTTACATATTACGAATGTTTGTTACCAAACTTATAGCAAAAGCAAAAAACCTGCAAAGAATAACATGATACCAGTAATGGAATTCAATAATAAACATTATCTACTCACCTAGTTATATTTCACATTTTCAACGCATCAAGACGATTTTTAATGCAGTTTAAATCGTATTTTTAATTTAGATTGATAGAACTCAAACATAAACAAATTAAAATTCCCGCCTAAATAGTAGACCAATTAGATTAAAGTATGTCAGACACGTGTGTACAAACCGAGACATCCTAGTATTTAAATTTATTTTTGCAACATGAAAATAAACTGACTTTAATATCAATAGAAAATTAAAAAAATATTTATTTTTATCAATTTATAATGTTAAATTTATAAAAGTTAATTTTATATTTTAAAAATCTTTATTATACCTCAAAGGCCAAATATCCAAACCGAAATGCATAAGTCACCAAAAAAAGTAAACCATCCGCTCGTTCGCTAGCCGTCTTGTGATTTTTCTCCTTGTTTTTAATTTTCATGAAAACTAACGGAAAATATAATGTAACTGTATATTTTATGTTACAATGGGTTCCAATTAGTTTCGAGAATCAATATGTGTGTGTGACTCCCTTTATTACAATCTGTTAATTATGTGTGGCAAATACATCAATAAAAGAATGAAACATACTTGCGCTTTGTACTAAACTAGAACAGCGGTAAGTAGCGTGAAAAATATATATAATAAATATATCTTGTGTATAGTTTCTCCTACAAAAGTTGTTTTAATATAATGTTGACCTGCAAAGGTGCATTAGTTAAAATACGAAGTGCCTTTCTAAACTGTCAGTTTGTTTTTAAATTGCAGTATTTTTTTATGGAGAGGTAAATTCAAATTAGAATTGGTAGAATTTATTTCCAATTGGTTTTTTCCCCAAGATCATCCAAATCTAAAGTAACAAAATGTTATTAGATGGCTATGTTATCTTATCAAACTTCTGTCAGTTACTTATCATTAAGTTTGTTGTAACAATAGGTACCATTCTGCGATGTTTTTATTAAAATGAATTACGTTTGAGCCTATATCGGTCATTTGTGTAAGATTATATAGCAATTAAAGTGGCTAAAGGTTAGATTTGAACATTTTTATTTACAAACATTCATAGAATGATGCTGTAATTTAAGTGGTCACTCCACATGCATGTTATCTTGATAGTGATAACACACGCAGAAGTTTATCTAATAAATATTACAAAACTCTTTTAAATTATTTAGTGTGTGGAACTAAAAGTGAGTGATTTCTGGAATGTTGGATATATTGTGCAAATTCCACAGGCAAATAAACATTGTTTTTCTCAGATAACTAGACAAAATGGAGCATGCAGACTTAGTGTCAGAGATGGCACAGGTGGAGCACCTCACCACACAGGAGCGGCTCCACCTAGCCCGAAGGTCAGTTACATATATACCAATAAATAATACAAGATATACCTTTTCATATAAAAAGATTATTATTAGTTTTCTAAGTTTAAACTTAAAGTAAAACTTTGCCAAGTATTTTCGTTATATATTTATACCATTGACTTTATAGATATAGTCATCTAAGATTAAGCTAATGTGTTACGTTAAAGTTTTACTGAATTAAGATACAGCTAAGCAAGTACGTAATTATATAAATCTTTATCCGTAGCATAGGTGTAGCATCCTGTACTTAAGACAATAATTTTACACTGTTTTAATGCCATTTTTTTTACTACAAAATGAAGAGACAGGCATGACAATGTGCCTATTGTACTACCAAACTGTGATTTGTGTTGTCTGTAATTATCGGTCTTAATGCATAATCTTATATGATGAAGTCAATGGTGTCAATGTATCATGTTTTTTTAATGTTACATTAAGCTAAGCTAAACCTAAGCATGCTCTCTCTCAGATCTTAATACCATTGGGTAACATGACTATATCAAAATGTGATTTTGTATTTTCTTTCTAACGTTACTGCGAGGAAAGTACAAAGTACTCTCACTTTTGAACTCCAGCACACATATTCACTTGTTGAGTGATTAGTTTAGATATGGATGCAGTATGAGTAATTAAAAATGTTATGATAAGATACAGAAGTTATGTATTTTGGTGGCAGTGAAAGTGACACACTTATAAGAATAAAAAGTATGTAGAATGCATGAAAAATAAGGTCAGACTTAAACAAGAGAATTTCTGCAATCTGGCTAGTAATATTATAAATCTGTTTGTTTTTTAGTATGGATGTTTGTTGATCTCTTACACAAAATTTTCTGAATGTATTTTAATGAGGAGCCTAAACTTTAAAAATGTGACGTATTGCAAGCAAAGCCGCAGGAAAAGTGTGTATTTAAAAAAGATATATATATAAAAGTACAGGGGGAATGGAGGACCATTCCCCTTAAGCTAATACTTTTATTATTTATTTAATCTGCATCTAGGTACTGTCTTACTGCCGGACAAAGCTATGTGCTCCCAAAACTTTCTGTTCAGATAAATATCCTTAAATGAATATTCAAAATATTTATTTACTTGACTGCCTCTGTGGCGCGGTGGGAGTGTATCCGACTGCTACGCAAGAGGTTGTGGGTTCGATCCCCACCCAGGATAAAACTTTGTGTGATGAGCATGATGGTTTATTCTGTGTCTGGGTGTAATTTATCTATAATATGTATGTATTTAGAAATATATAAGTATGTTTATCAGTTGTCTGGTTTCCATAGTACAAGCTCTGCTTAGTTTGGGATCAGATAGCGTTGTGTGAGTTGTCCCAAGGTATTATTATATTATTATTATTACTTATTTGTTAATAGCGGACGCCTCGCGGTTTCACCCGCGTAGTTCCCGTTCCCGTGGGAATACAGGGATAAAAAATAGCCTATGTCACCCGGGGTTAGAGTAGCTTCACAAAGATGAAAGAATTTTTCAAATCCGTCCAGTAGTTTCGGAGCCTATTCAATACAAACAAACAATCAAATCCTTCCTCTTTTTAAAATTAGTTTGTTATAAAATAATAATATTCATATTCACAAAAAGTTTGATATGGTATTGATGTTGAAATCTATGCATTTGTACAATACTGTTTAATATTATAATAGTACATATTTTTAACTAGCTGCTTTGCATGGGCTTTTCTCGACTATCAATATACATATTATGCAGTGAAACCGCATCAAAAGTTGTGTAGTTTAGAAGATCTAATTGTACAGACTGCGGGAACTCACTTTGTTTTATTCTATGTAAAGATAAATGACTGTCTGGGTCAATTTTCCCCGTTTTTGGAACATTTTTCATTGCTGCTCGGCCCCTATTGACTGTAGCCTTTAGCCTTCCTTGATAAATGAGCTATCCAATACTAAAAGAATTTTTCAATTCAAACCAGTAGTGCCTAAGATTATCGTGTTCAAACAAACAAACTCTACAGCTTTATAATATTAGTGTAGGTAGTTTGTAGTTGGCCTTAACTTTAGATCTCTGGTAGGTAATATAATGAAAAGATTCATTTATGTATTATTGTAGAGCTTGGAGAGTTAGAAATATTTATTGTACTGAGGGAACTTTACATACATTCAATGAACAAACAAAAATAATGATAATGCTGGGATAAAATACAGGACAGGGACCGTATTTTATCATTATTACAAATTGTATATGCTGAGCACAGATATAAACAACAGCACCCAAGTTCAGGAGTTCATTGGCCACACACGCCACACACCAAGAACAGCTGACGAATATTGTTCTATTTCCTGTAATTACTTTAAAATTTACTTCATAAATAATGTATTATTTTAACGGCTAAATAGTATGCTGTAACATTAATTGATGTTTACAATATCTGAAACAAAAGAAATGAGTTTTCATTAATATGCATGTTAACATAGCCTGGTGGAAATCTTTTTAGGGTTCTGTATCTGTAAAAAAAGAAACCACTTAATCAGAATGCTTTAATAGGAATGTAGGTATGTTAAAACCATAATTAAACTTATTAGGTAAAATCGAAGCAATCAATATGCTCATTTATGCATATAATTTTGACACTAAAGTAAATAAAAACCTACGTACATTGACCTACTTGACTGTTTTAAAAAGTTACAACCTTATTGAAAAACGTATCTATGATTTAGAATCCAAACTTGTCGTTGTTGTGTGAATCAGTTTTTGCACTAAAGCGGGCCTTACACTGTCAATATTATTGTGTCAATATCGATATTGATCAATATATTCTGCGTGTCAAGAGTATATTGAATCACACTAATATTATAAAAGCGAAAGTTTGTGAGTGTGTGGGTGTGTATGTTTGTTACTTCTTCATGTCTAAATGGCTAGAGCGATTTTTTAATAAAATTTGGTAGGGAGATAGCTGACACCCTGGATTAACACATATTAGCCTATGTGTTAATCAATAATAAATTGCTTAATAATATTGATAGCAGAAAATAAACGATTTTATTTTCTGCTATCCGTAGTGTCCGTAGTAGCTTCTTTACCAAATAGATCATACGACCTTTGCGACAATGAACACTTTGAAGGTAAACTTTTACATGTTCAGAAGGTACTAAGAAGCAACGAATATAACCGTAACCTTTGACGTCCAAGAAGCAGGAAACTAAAAGTAAAAGTCGACAGAGTGCTAGCTTTTATGCTATAGGTAGGTATATCAAATTACTTACAGACTAAATTTTAACAGCAATAAAGAATTACTCAATTAAGGCTGTATACAGTCCGCAATCCAAGGTTTCGAAGCTTTTACAGGCGGCAAAAGATGTTGTTCCTCAACAAACACCTCGCCACCAATCGCCACTATTACTCTAGAATTATTCACTGTCACGAAGATCAAGCGAGCGTAGTTATTAAACCTACGCCTTACGCACAGGCGCGGGGTTTTTAACTACCCTCACTTGGTTGCTAGGCACAATACGATGGAAACGTCAGGTAAATAAAAGGTTCTCACCTTTAAATATGGTCCTGATATGTATTATATATCGAATTTAATTGTAAAATTCTCATATTGAATATTCTTTCTTTCCGTTCTTTTTCTTCATCCATACTAATATTATAAATGTGAAAGTAACTCTGTCTGTCTGTCTGTCTGTCTGTCTGTCTGTCTGTTACGCTTTCACGCTCAAACAGCTAAACCGATTTAGATGAAATTTAGTATGGAGATAATTTGAGTCTCGAGGAAGGACATAGGATAGTTTTTATCGCGATAACCGACATCCACGCGGGCGGAGCCGCGGGCGAAAGCTAGTTCATAATAAATATATTTAGATTAATTAATCTAAGTCTTATTACTATAAAATGGCAAAATTCTACGTTAATAAATAGAAAAGAGAAAGAAAGTACAATGGAACTACTAGGAATAAAAAATATTAATATTTTATCGATAAAAATTCCCACTAGTTCGGCCACGGAACTTCTTCCACGGAACTACTGGGAATAAAGGAACTAGGTGACCCTACTGTGTCGCATATTACATGACCAGAGACTAGATTTACGTTGTAGCGAAATCAAATTTTGGCGTCCCCTACACCGCCACCAATAAAAAAAAACTCGCCAACTGCACAGAGACTCGAAAGTGTTCGCAAAAGATTTGTCTATGGGGCAATGCTAGACGACGGCAAAGTTATATTGTTCAGACTTTTGAGAGAGATCAAGAAGTTATAAACGTCAATAAGAAAATCAGTCGTTTATCCGGAGAAGAACCTAAGAGTAATACGCCCCGTAGGTGTGTCAAGTAAACAACTTGAGGAACTTAAAGAGCGACAGGGAATGATGGCATTATGAAAGTCTTCCAGAATCTTTTATAACTCATTCAACAAATCTATTTATTTCCGTTATACACTAGGACAGCACATAAGCGTGGAGCAGAAGTATGGTGATGCTCTTTTTCAAACAGTAACGCCGTAACGCTTACTGAACAATTACAGGACCACATATCTTGAGAGCTACATCTACAAAGTTGTTTTTGAGGGTCATTACTAATCGCAGATTTGTGTTTATTCACACAGACGACTTTCAGTCTTCGGAACAGACCAGTTTCCGTTTCCACAAAGACTTCAGTACCATGGACCATTTACATTGGCTGCGGAAAGTTATACAAATGACTTACTAGAATAATTTATTCTTGGCGTTTGTGGACCATGAGAAAGTCTTCGTTTTGGTCGTGACTTGGGCTGTACTACAGGCTTTCCAGAGTTATCAAATTGACTACCTCGAAGTACTAAAACGCCACTATGTCAGTCTGATTACAAGATCAGAACTTAGAACTTATTAAACTGCAGCGAGGAGCGAGACAGAGAGATCTTATGTTATTTCCCAGAAACTGTTAACTGCTGCTTTGGAAGATGTCTTGATGGTTCTGGACTAAATAGGATTTGGTATCAACATTGACGGCGAGCACATTACACAACTTCGGTTTGTAGATGATATACGAGGGAAGGTCCAAAAATTTCCGGCTTAACATAGAAATAAGTACATATATTAATATTTATTTTTTTATTTTTCGATAGTCTCCCTCCATTTCAATGCACTTTTAAGATCTCTTAATATAAGCATTTATATCGCCTTGTAAAAATACTCAGGAGTTTTGTCCTCAAAATGGGCGCAAATCGCACGGGTAACTTCATCATCCGAAGAAAACAAATAACAGTCACTAGTGACTACAAGGTGGGTGGCGAATTTCCTCGAAGCTACATTTTGCAACAGCAGCCTTGGCAATTGAAGCAGTGTGAGAATTGTCGTGGAGAAGCCTCCACGACAACAAACACCTCGGCTAAATTTTCCACGATGCTTCTGCTTGATCGCCGATCGTAACTGGCGTAGCAGCTGCCATTTACCGTGGTATTCCTTTCTTTTGTGTCAATCATTAGTATCCTATGCCAATCCCTTCAATCATGCTATTATCTTTTTGGTAGATTGCGTTACCTTGGCCTTTCTGCTTTGCTTTTCACCAGGACAACGCTACTCCATCGATTCCCTTTTGAAAAGAAGATCATAGTACAAAACCATGGTTTGAGTCCCCGTAATAAATGACTCCAAAAAAGTCGCTCCGTGTCCTTTATACGTTTCTAAAACTTCTTGGGTCTTCACTTCGCTGCAAGCTCGAAAGAAGTTGGGCACCCACCTGGCACTAGCTTTATTCATGTGAAGATGTTCATGAAAAATCCTTAGTTTTCGAAAGCCCTGTTCTTGCCGCTATCTTTAGTTTAAGTATTTGATCGCTCAGAACTTCCGCTTCCACTAATTTGGTGTAGTCACGGCGGGTGCCTCGACAGGTCGGCCGGAGCGAGGTTCGTCGTCAATGGAGTCCCTAAACGAAACTGCCTACTAATTTCGTTGATGGTAAAAAATGACGGAGAAGTATTCCCGTACACAGTATCTAACCTTGTTTTTATACCGGGCGGGCTGACCGAATACTTTCATATTTCCTATTGTTTTCCACGATGCTTCTGCTTGATCGCCGATCGTAACTGGCGTAGCAGCTGCCATTTACCGTGGTATTCCTTTCTTTTGGGTCAATCATTAGTATTTCATGCCAATCCCTTCAATCATGCTATTATCTTTTTGGTAGATTGCGTTACCTTGGCCTTTCTAGGTAGCTTTTCACCAGGACAACGCTACTCCATCGATTCCCTTTTGAAAAGAAGATCATAGTACAAAACCATGGTTTGGGTCCCCGTAATAATTGACTCCAAAAAAGTCGCTCCGTGTCCTTTATACGTTTCTAAAACTTCTTGGGTCTTCACTTCGCTGCAAGCTCGAAAGAAGTTGGGCACCCACCTGGCACTAGCTTTATTCATGTGAAGATGTTCATGAAAAATCCTTAGTTTTCGAAAGCCCTGTTCTTGCCGCTATCTTTAGTTTAAGTATTTGATCGCTCAGAACTTCCGCTTCCACTAATTTGGTGTAGTCACGGCGGGTGCCTCGACAGGTCGGCCGGAGCGAGGTTCGTCGTCAATGGAGTCCCGTGTGGTGCCGGCTTAAGAATAGTACCACCCCATCTCTTCCCGTGGGTGTCGTCAAGGCGACTAAGGGATTTCACACCGGAGGACGGGCAGCAGCGTCCTCTGCATACTTAAAGCCGTACTGCGATCACCAACCCGCTCGCCAAGCGTGGTGATTATGGCAATTACCCCCAGGATCTACATACTAGTAGGTTCTACTGGGGAGACCCGTGCCCAGCAGTGGGCCATCATATGGGTTGATATGAGTCCCTAAACGAAACTGCCTACTAATTTCGTTGATGGTAGAAAATGACGGAGAGGTATTCCCGTACACAGTATCTAACCTTGTTTTTATACCGGGCGGGCTGACCGAAAACTTTCTTATTTCCTATTGTTCTTAACTCGAACGCTCAAAACTATACACGAAAAACCAGAATAATATGTATGTATGTTTGTGTATATAGTGTATCTATATTAGAGACTAGCTGTCCCGCACAACTTCGTCTGCGTAATTTTTCCCCGTTTTTGCAACATTTCTCATTGCTGCTCCGCTCCTATTGGTCGTAGCGTGATGTTATATAGCCTATTGCCTTCCTCGATAAATGGGCTACCCAACAGTGAAATATTTTTTCAATTCGGATTAGTAGTTCCTGAGATTACCACGTTCAAACAAACAAACTCTTCAGCTTTATGATATTAGTATAGATAAGCAAAATAAAATACAGTTTATTTATACATTGATTTATTTTAGTGAATTTGAAAATAGTCTAGAAATGAAATTATAGGTCTGATTGATTTGAAATTAACGGCCTAAATCTCCTAAAGATATCTCATGCTACTTACGCACTCATTATCGGTCCATTTCTTGAGGAAATGTTATTGTAAACATCATTCGTATTTAATATTTTTACAATGTTTATTTTATGATTTTTATTGTAATACAAGTATAGTAGCCTCAGATAAAGATTATCTTGATAACAGCAGTTACTTTGACATTATATTGGTATTTCAACGTTCTTAGAAATTTATCTAGTATTTATTATCAGACGAGATGCCCGTCAACGATAAAACTTGATGTATTGAAGTTTGGCTGATATGTTTACTAGTGTTTTCCAGCAGATTATTCTGATACAAAATTTGAAGATATAATTGTCAATGATATATCAATACTAAGCCTTTATACTGAAATATAAAATTATTGATAGGTATCAATCATATTAGAATATGGTATACTTAAGTAGATTTTGTATTCTACCAATGTAATCAATCTGTATGTCTAGGAAACTTACTAACATAAAAGTCTACAATACCTAATAGGTACATAAGCAAATACAAAGAAATTAACAACCAACAAATCACTTGAAATATGATAAAAATAGAACTGAAATTATAATAATACCCTTTTTGTCATCAACGTTCCTCATGACGTGATATTTTTGTGATACCGAGGTACTTACATAAAAGTACATTACATACACGATAGTGTTAATACACTTCAAAAGGAAGGTAGGTACTTGATAAATTCTGTGATCTGTTTTAGCATGTCTTCAAGTATTTTCTGTATAGTCCTTACTTTTCTTGACGCATTGCTTCTATACGCAACAAATGGCTTGCACATTTTTATATTACAAGTATAAAGGGGCTTCTAAACGAGCAATATTTTTCTGCAATACCGTGACCGGCAACATTGCAAGCAATACTAGTTAGACTAAGCAACATTGCAGTAAGGTCCTGGCCATATATTTAAACATGTTTAGTATTTCTACGTATGGCCGATATTGTTTTGAAAGGTTGCCGAACGATCGCGGAGGAATCGATTTTACTTAAATATTGGCAGGCCAGTCTAATGAAAGTTTGCTGTGACTGACGTCGTGATTTATTCCTTTATTCAGTGCTTTGTACTATTGCAGACATATTGCAACACATTTGCCCAGCCATATAGTGCTCAGCCACCAGTTGCAATAAAATATTTTTGTGATGTGTAGCCACAAATTGCTGTAAAACATGGCCCGTTTAGAGGCCCCTGAAGCGGCATAATTATTTTATTATTTTATTTTAAGTGTAGCCCAAAATGACAATCCACACCTGTCACGATAGCTATCTGAAAGTTCATTCTATAACTTGAAGGATATTCAAGGTATACCTATTTAAGGTTTAGTCTGAAGTCGAAATGCGCCTTAGTGGTAAGTGCTGTCTACGAGGTGTATAATCAAATGCCTCGCCCCTGCAGAGGATGTGTATCCTTACAAAATTATGTAACTAAAACATGGCGGAAACATTGCTACGATACGACCTATATCATGATAGTCTAACATGTATGTCTCGTGAAAAACAGCTGGTATAATCAGCAACAGAAGTCGCTTAACATCAATCAATTTTTAAACCGTCCCAGTAGAAACATATTCAATAGGATGATTATCAAATATCAATATCGTTATCTAAAGGAGTTCTAATCAGAGTCCCGATATTATTAAAACTAGTCCCTTGAATAAGTAAACTACACTTTGAGACGCTCTCAAGAGTAGTACCATCGCAGCTATTCGCCTTAAACTGACAGTGACAGCATGAGAGTTAATGGCTTCACAAAACCGAGTGGCGTTTTGAGTACTCGGCCGACTTTGTCGTTGACCGTATCGTCGACACAAAAAATATCATAAGTACACAGTTCTGTTTGGTCTGCCGCATGTATAAAGTTAAGCCTCTGCCTACTGAACACGTCAGAGAGATTAAAGGAGTTAGCTCAAGTGCGATAACAAACGAAGGCGTAGGTAATGGGCACCAAAATTGTACCTATGTGGGTACTTCCTCATTTATGTTTTCGGAGTATAAAAAAATCAATTGTTTTGTTAAGCCTTATAGCGATAAGACTATTGTATTTTGAAGCTGCTGACAGATACTGACTGAAACAGTGATGTAATTTGAGTAGCTGTTATTAATTTGGTTTAATTTTCCATTTAGATATCTGCTGTTTGAATATTTTTAATTTAAACGATAAGGTGCCTCATTAAGTCATTACATCGCAATTACCAAACCCAGTATATTCGCATGTTAATCTACAGAAACCGCCTTGAAACGAAAAAGAAAGGCTATCCAACTATTTGGACTGTACGCCGAAGCAAATCGATATCTTAATGTCGGTCAGTAGTCTGATTCGCTTAATTTGTAGAACAATTACATAAAACACGCTATATTTAGCGTGAGATAAAACCCACAATCCTTCATAATTGCGGCGCCTAATACACCAGAAAAGGTAACATTGCGTTGGAGGGCACGCGCAGACGCATGTATATTACTAGACATAAAATGTCTAGATTTATACTAAACCTAATAGATTTAGTATTAGTTTATCATAATCATAACATAAACACCCGTTGCAAACGTGCATCGGATTGATTTCGTCTCGCCTCCATTTCAAACTCAATTGTGGCGCTTATTAAAAATATCAAAACTGAACTTGTTTATCTCTCTTACCTACAAAAATTATAACTGAATTTAGTCGTTTATCTCGGTTATTTGCAGATATGATTGCACTATGATCTGTTCTAAGTATTGGCCAATAATTAAAACGTCGGTTTTTGGGTGCTTTTCAATCGCACGCACAATTAAACGAAGTATAAGCGTCTTTGAAATATTATAATAGGACAAACGTTCTCTTTTGGTAAAGTAGCGTCTGAAGAGACGCCATTACTCTTGTGCGGCCACTATCTAATTACTACGGAACCCTAAAAATGAATAGTAGACACGAAACATACTTTTAAGCACGACAAAGCATCGTGTGAGTATTCGGAGATAGATCTCATTGTAGGTATATTTTGCACTAGCGCAACTTCGTCTGTGTAAATTTTCCCCGTCTTGCAACATTTCTCTTTGCTGCTCCGCTCCTATTGGTCGTAGCGTGATATTATATAGCCTATAGCCTTCCTCGATAAATGGGCTACCCAACAGAAAAATATTTTTTCAATTTGGACCAGTAATTACTGAGAATACCGGGTTTAAATAAACAAACTCTTCAGCTTTATAATATAAGTAAAGATTATGCTTGTGTCCACAATCAATCCATACTACACGCCAAGTTTGCACAGCCTATTTACATTATAAATTGAAATTCAAACTTCTAGAAAGTATATCTGTTCAGAATAATGTCACGTTAAACCATTATCAAGTAATAAGGAAACGGACAAAGTTTATAAATTACGAACTGGTTCATTAAAACTCAGGAAGTAGGTACTTCATTGCCAATTCTGCACAATATTATGAAATTGTATTATAATCTACTTCTATATGTAAAGTGAAACCTTGTTTTCACTTTTTATGATCGCATGACAATTTACTATTAAAATATTAGCCCACACGGGATTAGGCGCAGCACGTCAACATGACGAAAATAAGTCAAACTTTACTATAGCCCAATCACTGTGAAAATATATATCTATAAATGCGATATGCTCTCTTTTATGTATTTATTATGGTAGAATAACGTAACAATATCACGGCATAACCAGTTTTTATACAAAGCGTGTATTTAATACATATACACATATGTATTCAAAAGGTTGTTGTCTAAACATAGACTAAAACTATACGTAAAATGTTTGAGAATACAATTAACGCCTATATTCTGCCAATAATATTGTCAACATGTCCTTATAGACTTGTTTTTGCTAATAGTGAGACATATGGTTGTGGTAGTTAGTTCTTAATATCACAGCCTTTATGATGCACTTTAAATGTTGTATATAAATTATAATTCTGTCGCGTGTGACTAATATTGTAATAGCGCTTGCTAAACTGCATATTAATATGTTAATCGTACTACGTTATATTGTGATTAAATAGTGACAATCTATGGATAATGAAAGATTACGGATCATTAGAATAATATTGCATAGAAACATAGATCGCGCGCAAAAAGTGTTATCGGTGGAATAGGACAAATCGTTACTATTTGCTCGACGGTCAAACATTGCGAATATTTTTTTAATATGATGAAGATATACTCTTGTGCTGTGAGATTGTGTAAAAAATTCACTGAAGAATATAAAAACGATGCTAGGGCCATTATACGCGAGTAAGTTGTTTCAGTATAATTCCCGAAGTCGTGATACAATAACAGGAGCATTTTAATTATCAAATATTTGGTTTTCGTTTATAATTTTATAGATAATGGTTAAATAAAATGCTGTTATTATCATCACATCAGTAGGGAGAGTAAATCTGTAAAGTAGTTCCTTGATCGCGTTTTTAGTACTGTCGCCGACAGTTTACTGTACCTAATGTCAATTGTAAAATGTATACATGTATAATCTGACTGACTGGTTGACTGACTGACTGACTGGTTGACTGGCTGACTGACTGACTGATTCATCAACGCAGAGCCAAAACTTTTAAAAACCCCTAAACCTTTCGCACTTACATTTTTGGTACAAAATAAAGGAACGCGTATGTCAGGTTTTTTGAAAATCAACCCCTAAGGGAGTAAAATAGGAGTTTTAAGTTTGTATGAAACTTCGTCAGTTTAAAGTTAGATCGATAAATGTTGTATTTAGCTTTATCGTTTAAAATAAAGAAACACGTGTATCATCTATTCAGCGTTTTGATCGAAAGTGAAAATCATCCCTAAAGGGGAAAAGTCATTACGCGAGCGAAGCCGCGGGCGACAGCTAGTTAGTTAAGATAAAATGATGATTATGAGTAAGGCGCTTGTATAATTTTTTTTTTTTGTTTCAGACGTCGCATGCAACAACTAAAACTATGGCAGCAAAGGGAGAAGGAATGGGCGAGATCAAGGGCAAAACGAGAGAAGAGCAACAAACGGAGTATATACTTTAATGATAGCGTTATGTTGCTGGAAGCTGCTGCCCGAAACGATATAGACGAAGGTAAATATCAATACTTCTTATGTTCGTAAACTTTTGCGATATGTACACATTACCTATACAATTTTATATGGTCACAGGTAGACTCGTCTACCCGTGACCACGGCCGTTGCAATACGGTCGAAACGTCGGGCCATAAAATATTTACGCGATTAAGACCCGTAGCTTATAAAATTCTATAATTAATAGTTCTTGTTTCTAGACCAGCCGGAATATTAGTTGTAAGTAAGTCGACATGACAATTTTCGGATGCATTTTTAGTAGGTAGGTACACCAATTCAGCCAAAAACCTTAGCGAGATTAAAATTACTATGGGTACCCTCTTGGACTCAGGCGCGTATCCAAGGTGGGGGGGGGGGGGGCAACAGGGGAAATTGTCCCTCCCTCCCAGAGTCGACTCGAACACCTTGGGAATTTTGACACAAGAACGGTGTGTTTTGACAGGCAATTGCCCCACCGCCTCGGGCGGGGTTGGCTGGTGTACCGGAGTTGAATCAAATGCACCCCTCCTCCCTCCCGTCATGCGAGTGACTCATATTGCCCGATTGAGTCAAATGTCGCCTGCTTGGTCTTCCCCGTATAACCTCATATCCCGATTGCCATGTCGATCTGTCGTATACTACAAGTACCTACCTACTATGTATCCTAATAGGTATCCGTTCATTATAAAGCAGATATAGATGCTTTGGTTCTTGCTACATTATGCCTGCCAAAAACAACGTCACATAGTTTATCTTTCTAATAATTTATCGGCTCTCTAGAGTAACAAACTAGCGAAAACGAAAACTCATATTTTTTACGCCTCGCAGAGTGACTGGTAGGCATTTAGTAATTATCCACAGTAGCGGATCTTTTCTACCAACTATCTATTGGTACGTCCGACTTGCTTTTATGTTTTCTTTCTTAAATAATGTTATTGATACACCTGCCTTGTTATGACATCAAAGTTCTGATAACATAACCCTTTTCTACCTTTGATCATATAGGCGTCCAGATACCGCATTTTGTGGTGATAGCAGATGTCAATTTGTCAATTTGAAGTATGCCTGACAGGTCAAACATGTCAAACCATTTGGTACTGACTGATAAGTGAAAGTAAGGACTATATTTCACGGGGACACGATGGCGGTGCGGTGGAACAAATCGCCGCTACCGACAAATGTAGGTAGATATACAGTTATAGCGTGACGAAGCGGACACTAAGGGGTTTAGTCCAGTAGGTACCTTTAAACGTATCTTTAAACGGTATCTTTAAAGGTATCTTTAAACGTAAATACCTGCGGATAGGAAAAAATGTATGCATATTTGACAGATTTGAGAGGAAACGTCTCTATAACATAATGTCAAATTATCTTCATGTATTAGGATAATGGAAGAGTTGTAAAAATGGCGGCAAACTGACCGGCCATTATTTTTACAGCTCCGAGTTTAACTTGTAAAAAATGATTTGAATACGTGTTAATTGACTTAGAACGAGACTATGTGCATATAATAAGTGCATAAATACTTGACACTGGCAGAAATTAGCCGTTAAAACGGCTAGATTGCCATAAACTCAAAGAAGATGAAGAAGAAGGATAATGGAAGTGGTGCAACCTGCCCCCTGATGAGATACTCTCCATATAACTTTATACATTTTGTTAAAGCAGTGAAATAGCACCATGTGCAAACCGCAATCTTACTTCAGAGCGAAGTCTACGTGCATTGTGAATCTTTTGCCTGTTAAAATAATGATTAGTGTTTATTCCAAACTATAAATATAAATATGACCTCTACTAATACAAGCAAACCAACTATCGCATTTATGATACTAAGTATTGATAATATTATACTCAAGTGAAAAAATAACTCAAACTAATGATTAAGAGATTAACTAACGATTGTAAGTAAGGTTGTTAGTCAACGTCACTTAAAACAATGAAAAACAAGCTATATAATAGATACCTACTGTAGATACACATCTATAAGAAAGGGTCCTTCCCATGGCCTTTAAAAAGTAAACGTATATTTTTGTAATAGACTTGGTTATGATGTTATCACGGAAAGGAATTCATGTTTTGGTATTAGTATAGGTTTAATTATTGTTTTCATTCTGTATTCTATACAAATAAATAACATTGAAGCGTCTGTTTGTGTGTCATGTATGTCAAAATAACTGTTTTTTACTAAATGCATATGAAATTATAATACTTAGAACAAGAACATAATTTTAATTTATTTTGTGTGTCGGTGTTTTTCCGGCTAATCTCCGAAATGGCTGGATGGATTTTTTTGACAGGACTTTCACTGTCAGACAGCTGATGATGTAAGGAGTCTATCGGGAGTGAGCAGCACTGCAAATTCTTTCATCTGAAATGTTGTGTGGAGGCACAAATGTTTGTAATTCCTTTACGAAAACACTACTGAACGGATTTTGATGAAATTTATAGTACGAAATAATATAAAGAATTTAAGACCATGCCGCGGGACAAAACTGTCGAAAAATCGAACCGAGTTCACCAGGTTAGAATAATGTTTAAAACTTACAAATTTTAGACGAAAATGCGTTGCAGAACTGTGATGCAATAATAACTTTTTTTGGCGATAACGTAGCGGATTCAATGTATGTATCGAATACGAGTTTATTTGAGGAAGTTATAGATATTAAATACAATACCTATAAATAAGTTGGTAGAGATCCGCGTCGAGTGAAAAAATGCGTGTTTCATTCATTTCAACTCATCAACCCTCACGTGCGGAACTGACAGGCTTGCGATGACGATGTCATGATGCGCGTGTTGAATGTGACGGTATTTTGTGCCGTATCCATACTAATATTATAAATGCGAAACTCTGTTTGTTTTCACAAATTAAACAACGAATCTCTTGTTACGCGGAGGAGAATTTTGGTGTTACTGGATAAGATAAAAAGTTGAATGACCGGTCTGTATGTCGCATCGCAAAAATAAATTAATGCCGATTAATAAAGGTAATGTCGTAAAAAGGTAAATACGAAATAAAAAAAGTTACCGATTTATCACTTATGTCTGGTCTCAATAATTTAACTATCGATGAATTTAGGTACTAGAGGTATATACTCGTATTTGACATAAGCTCCATACAAAATATGTCAAATTTCTACCTCTAGTAACCAAATCTATCGATAGGTAGACTATTGAGACCGGCCGTTAGTTAACTACATTTTTTCGTATTTTTTTTTGTTTTCATTTTACCGATCATCATGGCCTAAGAGACGCTGAACATTAACAACCTTCACCCATCTGATAACCAGATGAGACCTAATATTATGAAAGCTTGCCCAAAGAAAGTTTCGGCTATTTTTTTTAAATTTTATTTTTCATAACCCTTTTTATAAAACCGAAGAAATTTAGTTTCAGCTGATAGTTTTTAACATGAAAAATATGTTTCGGTAAGCTTGCCTACTTATTTCTGTTCATGGCTACCTTGAACAGGTAAGTCAATATAGGTAACTACACCAATCTGATGACCAATAAAAATAAGTATAAAAAAAGATATCCGTTCAATATTAATGCCATACTTTAATATTGAAAAAAAAAAAACCATGAATCAAGGCGATCGAATAAAATGAAGAAGTAACCGATTGGCAAGCTATCATAGTCGTGTTTATAAATCAATAAAGTTTGATTGGTTGTAGGTCGATGTTTCACGTCTCCCCTACTATCATTCATTACCCATAGGTAATGAAACCTGGTGTGGGTAATGAAAATGGTAGGTACCCATAAATTATAATTCAGACTGTTGTTGTTTAGTCCCACCTCGTAACGTTAATATTCACCTTCAAGTAATAAGAGCTATCATGAGTGCCACTGGGCCACAACTAAACATCAAAGTACTCGTCGACCAACCGGTTGGCCAACGCGGTAGGACTGGGGATCACGAGCCGCTACCCTAATTTTTGATCGGGTCAGACATTACAAGCAACAACTAGTATTTACAATTAGAGTAACTGGTTGCAGTATATAAACATTTATTACCTTCTATTTACACATAATACGACCTCGCGCCGCCTGCTGCATGTCTCTGCTTAATCGCCATCAATAAAGATGAAATTGTAGTCGTTCCCTCGCCAATTTACTTCCATTTGTTTGCCTTAAATTAGCACCTTCGTACTGAAGCCTAATTACTACTTGCTATTGTAACTTTACCTATTATTGTAATTTTACTTGTTCGTGCGTGTTTCTGTTTTCCTTCTCCCATTATTTAATACAAGCATGAAATGGAACTTGTTTGTAAATTGTAGTTGTTGCTATAAATATATTTTCGCAGGGCTTTTCTTAGATATAGGAATTTATCATTTTTAGAATAATAAAACGTGATCTTAACTAATTTCTGACATTACGGTATAACTTATAGGAGGTTAGACAATTGTAATAGTGCAGAAGTATTTGCGCAGTCAAAAATGCACTATACCTACAATCTCGCAGTCCCATAATCTGATGGCACTTAAATATGACCCTATCGTTTAGAAATTAGACGAGGACTAGCGACAAGCGACTCTTAGAAGCACTGGATATTCTATCATTTTTCGAAAATATATTTACAACGGAATTTCGACAAACTTTCGTCAATACCGAACTCGGACGCGTCTTTATTTCGATTAGAGTCAAGAGATGAGATGGTTTGTTGAAATTTAGTTTTTAAGTCCGAAAACGATCACCCAGGTCTGACAGTGATAACATTGCTTTGTTTATTGTCTGATTTCTCGATTATTTCGAACCCCACGGCTTCCCTACTCTTTTTACCATAGAATACGTAATACAAGATTACTCATTCCATGCCATTAATGAGCGTTATATTACGAATGAAATGCGTAGTTGAAGTTAATGAAAGTATATCAAGGTTTGTAGTGTTTAAAGGCCGGATTTACGACGGTAATAAAATTATGTTGCAATTATTTTATGACTTGTAGGTAAGTGTCCTTTGAAAATTACTACGTGGTTATATGCGTAAAACAAACATATCTCCTGTGTAGGTTATTATGTGTTAACTACAGAATTGACAAAATGACCACGTTCTACATGTAAAGTTTGTGAAATAGTTTTATTTAGATAGTTAAATGAATGCTTAGTATATAGATAAAGATAATGTTTCAGGGTTGAATTAAGGTTATTGCCCATCTAAAACTAAAGAAGGTACCTACTATACTTGTAAGATAAGATTACTGTAGATCTTGACAAAGTATTAGGATGAATTTGTATGTCTAGATTACTAAAATCATAACTGGCACACACTTTAGTTCACCTTATTATTGGAACCGTGGACTAAATATATAATGAATACTGTTAGAGAAACAGATCCGAGCCGAGCAATTAATATATAAATTCAAGAGTAGCCATAACAACGACAAAGACCTACAAGCGCGGCAAGTGCGATCTTCAGTCCCTCTTGGAATTGACTCGTCCGCAACCGCAGGCAACAGTGCGGTCTGCAGTGCCAACCGCACTGCGGTCTGCGTTCGTGGTTTGCAGTCTATCTCGAACTTGTATCTTAAACCTCATTTACAGCGCTGTGTTTACGAAACATTCAATTTTTTTATTTCAAATTGATTCCAGTACGACGGCTATTATCCCGAGGCGTCACACCCGACGCTACAAACGAGGACGGCCTGACTGCACTGCACCAATGCTGTATCGATAATAACGAAGCGATGATGCGACTACTACTCGACCACGGCGCAAACGTCAATGCTGAAGACAGCGAAAAATGGACACCTCTACACGCGGCAGCTACTTGCGGAAACCTCAACTTAGTCCGAATATTAATACAAAGAGGGGCTAATTTACTAGCAGTCAATGGAGATGGGAATATGCCCTACGATATCTGCGAAGAAGAAAGAACGTTAGATGCAATTGAGAGTGAAATGGCAGCTAGAGGGGTGACGCAAAGGTTGATTGATGATACCAGAGCGTCTACTGAGATGAAAATGTTAATGGATGTCGCGGATATGGTTAAGGAAAGAATGGATTTGGATGAGCCGAGGGACAATCAGGGTGCTACACTTGTAAGTATAAATGTGTTTTCTTATAATCGGAACAGTCTTGTAGGATTAAGTCGGTCTTTAAAACGGTTATGAGTCTCTTTCCATCTTTATCTATGCAGTATTTAGTCGTTTATACTGTCAGCATCATAAGGCCTATGCAATAGTGATTTCAGCAGCATCCGTATGGCAGGTTTTAGTGTGACTGTAAAGTTCAATGTGGGAGCAACAGCAGCGTCCACATGAAAAGCTCCTGAACTGAGGGTTTGGTGGCGGAGTTCGTGAAGTGCCCCTTGTACTCCTGTTTCTCTTTTCCCGTTTGTCGGCTAAAGTCTGGAACCAGTACCTATCATGGGTTTTGCATCCTTCAGCCAGATACTTTCTCCATTTGTTATCACACTGACATATTTAGTAGCAGTAGTTATCTGATGTGCGGTAGATAGTGTAAGGGAGCGTTTCAACTGATGCGGAACGGAGCGGACCCCGATTTGACTATTGGTAATGCTCGAAATAATCCTGGGTACGATTTCGAGCACTGTAATTAGTTAACGTACGCACCGTGCCACGTCAGGCTCTAAATATATGTATGTGGTTCTATTGCTTAATTTATACTATTACAACAAGCTGTATTTTTGTTTCCAGCTCCACATAGCGTCAGCAAATGGGTACATCAAAGTGGTGGAGTATTTGTTAGAACACCGCGCCTCTACAGACGTTGTGGACCATGATATGTGGCAGCCAGTACACGCGGCCGCTTGTTGGGGACATGTAAGTATCAATAGAGTAGAAATAAGTAGGAGGATGATCTCTTTGTATGAAAGTGTCGCTACAGTAGCAACAGCGTAAAATTTCCTCCAATTGGCGCATTTCAATCCGTCTTCAATTACTACATTCATACTGTTTTGAATTTGTTAATTACAGCTTACAGCGGGACATTTTCAACTTTTTCTCCCATTTTAGATCGTCCTCCTGGGGGTCAATTCACGTATTTAAAGCAGTCCATTTTTGCAGTTCAGTTGCAGTTAAGTTTCAATTAAAACGGCCATTTTTGTATTCTTGTAACTTTGATATCGATCTCAAATACCTACGCTTGCGTCAAGTATGCGTCTCGAGATAATAACGATATTCTAGTACGGTGCGCAAGCGTTTTTAAGATCGATCCCAAAGTTACAAAAATACGAAAATGACCGTTTTAATCGAAACTTAATTGCGACTGCACTGCTTTAAATACGTGAATTGACCCGCTGATTGTGCTCTCAATGCTCTTTTTATTTTTAGTATCCAAAGACCATACTTTTCCCTTCAGCGGAACAATGATCGCAATTATGCCTTATCATTCAGTTCATATTCAAGTCACTGAACTGCTTTTGGCGGGAAAGCATTGATGGCAAATAGCGACGTGATGGTTTATTTGTATCACGTAAGATTTTTTAGCCTCATCTCTTATCGCGCAAAAGGTAGTCGACGAGGTTTCCCTGCCTAATGTTTCTCAATGGCTGTCTATCTCCTACACTGTATTTGTTATTATCTATTAACATAATGTTACACTAATTGCTAAGGAATGTATGAAGTAGTACTATCAACAAAAAAATATTGATGATATACTAAAGATAACAACAGATAGGTTGCGCCTAACATACTTACTCCCGTTGTTATACTTCAATATGTGAATCTAATTGAATTTGTAACCACTTTAGACTTAAAAGATTGTTGACGTGATAACGTCTTATAAATCGACGGGGTGCACGCACGAAAAAGTGTCACGTAGCAACGGTCACGTTATCAATTGGTTGCTAAGCGGTCACGTAGCAACGGTCACATTATTGATTGATTGCTAAGCAGTCAAATTATTGTCTGGTTGTTAAGCAACGCGAATGACGATTCTGTCTGCTAAAGTATTTTGTGGCCAGCGGGCACGTGCGCTCGCCAGGACTTTACAGACAATCATTTTTTATAAAGACAGAGTTGTCTTTCATAACAGACACTGTTCTAAGGCAAAATATCATTTTCGCTATCTGCCTTCTGTACGTTTAGATCTTCGCAACTACGCAACAGAATTGGATGCGGTTATTACCATTCAGATAATTATTATGGTTAGTTGTTTATGTGTATAGATATGTGTAGTTGGATGGTTTATATATTTTAATACATGCATAATGATGTGTATAATGGAGAAAACTACGTTTGAAGCCAGGACGGGCCGCTAGTTATTATGAGACATTTCGCCTTTACATGTCAGTAATCTGCATTTTCAAACACTTAATTTACCCTCTTATGAAATACTTTTACACAATTACAAGATAACTAGCAATGTAGGATTTTTGTCACACATTACTAGCAATCCTGTTAACCCCTCCAGCTAAGCTCAATGGCTTGTATTAGAAGTGGGTTCACGTCGGTAGTATAATGGGTAGGATTCGAACCCGCGACCTCACGATTGCCACCTCACGTTTCTTTTGTAGTGATCAATTTCCCACACTCCGTTTTAAGAAAAGTATGTGTATAGCTATTGTCAAATAGCTAATTATTTCATTAAACCTCTTAAAATAGACTATAAAAAATTACCAAAACATCAGATACATAAATTTGTTGACACATAATGTCCCACATTTTTTAAACTTCATTACATTAAATTGTAAAAAAATTAAATCTGTTGTCAATTTTTGCGAAAAATGTCGCCATTTTACAATGATTTTTGTATCAAATAGAAACTTATTTACAAATAAAATTAAATGACAAAATATGCTTTGATCATCAATTATTTATTTTTCAAATTAGGATTGATAATTATCATTATCAATGCTACTTTCAATAAATTACGATGCATAAACGTCATTCCATACAATTATGTCAAATTTGCGAAATGGCTCTTAATAAATGACTTGGTAGTACAGGACATGGATGGATCTTACTGTAGTAAATGATTCTATTAAAATCTCGCTGAAAGAGGCAGTATTATCATAACCATCAAACCGCTATAGAATTTCTAATCTAGTCAAATTAATAGTATATTATAATTCTTATATTCTAGAACTTTTCTTTCTTTGTTACAGCTAGAAGTGCTGGAGTTATTAGTACAATATGGCGCTGATCTCAACGTAAGAAACAAGCACGACGAGAGGCCAGCAGGTAAAAAAGTAAAAAGCGCACGGCTCATTTTTTTTTTAATTATATTTTTTTATGAACAAAAAGGCCTTATCAATAGAGGTTGTGTCGTATAATAAATGCCGTATGATGTTACGTTAAATTAAGTTATTTTTCTCTAATTATAAACAATAGCAGGTACGTCATAATAGTTATGTGTTATGCCACAATTTAATGCGTTTTATAATTATGGTGGTCATCTTCTACACAGTAGGCCAGTATTTGGGGGGCTGGTATTCACCGACGCCTCATTAATTATACACACTTCATCATCTCTCTATATGTGTTCGTAAATGGACATCTAAATAAATTGTAGGTGAATATTCATAAGTGTCGTTTTACGTTTCTTAAAAGATACTGATTTGACTTGACAGTCATCTAGCCCAGGGTTTCCCAAACTGGTTTCTACGGCACCCAGGGGTTCCGCAGAGAAATCGCCAGGGTTCCGCGTAATGTATTTTTAGAAGTTATAAATAAAAAAAACGTTATTGCCTGCGTAGAAATAACAACAAGAAAAAACCGGCAAAGTGCGAGTCGGACTCGCGCACAAAGGGTTCCATACCAAACCTATAAAAACGGCAAAAAAATCATGTGTGTTTTGTATTGGAGCCCCACTTAAATATTTGTTTTGACTGCAGTGGTCTGCGCCTTGAGTTCAATTTCTGGGTATACTAATAATTAAACTTATAATTTAAACTTCTGGAACATGGTAAAATTCTAGTTCATAGCTTTTAATTCTCGACAAAAGTTTGCAGATATCTGCATATACTACTGTTGAAATGACCATTGATACATCGCCCATCCATCCGTACCTATCGTCCCACGGGTGCACCACATTCGTGGGAGGATGTTTAACGATAATTCTCAAAATAATACTCATATTTACATAATAATCATTAGTGTTTTTTAAATAACATACACATGTTTACCATTATGATTTTAAATTAGCTATAATAGGCTAGGTCACTGGTGCCCAAACTTTTAACAAAGTGGAAAACTAAACAAATACCTTTTATTTTATGTAACCCCAAGTTCATGACCTGTGCAATAAATTTGACAAAGATCTCAGTAGATTTATCAAATGTCCAGTTATGATGGTTCTCATTTTATTATATTTATTAGGATTACCAACTATCACAGAATGGACACATTGGAATTATCTAACGTGTTGTCTTTGTTGTCTTGTGTGTTTGTTTCTACGTAGTCAAACATATTAACATTTTATTTTTTCAAAATCTCTAAACAAAAAGTTGCAGAACCCTGGTAAGCTGAAAACTTGTAAATGTGTCCAATATTTTTCCATAATACCCAAAGACAGAAGCGAGGTTAAATCGAAAAACTTTATTTGCAAAAAAATATGCTTTTATGACTTTTTGTGACTTTAAATTTAATAATTAAAGAGTGAAAAAAATAATAGCCATATTATTTAGTCAGGCCCTAAACTAAGCTACGCGCTTGCAAAATTATTTTGCGAAAAAAATAATCCAGCTGAAATAATAGATGAAATCGTAATAGGATAAATATTTATAACTAGCGGACGCTTCGCGGTTTCACCCGCGTAGTTTCCGTTCCCGTGGGAATACAGGGATAAAAAATAGCCTGTGTCACCCGGGGTTAGTGTAGCTTCACAACGATGACAGATTTTTTAAAATCCATTCAGTAGTTTCGGAGCCTATTCAATACAAACAATCAAATCTTTCCTCTTTATAATATCAGTATAGATTAATAAAAAATGTTCGGTTGGATTAATCGTAAAATCATAGTAAAATATAAAAGTTTATTTAGCCCCCCTATCCCTGAGCCAGGTTAACGGTACTCTGTTTGGGTACTATAGAATAAGTATTGGACAAGTTTTCGGCGTCCCTCAAATACTTACCCAAAAATGTGCACCAGCTCTATCTATTACTAGCTGTCCCGAGCAAATTCGTATGCGGAAATTTTTCCCGTTTTTGCAACATTTCTCATTGCTGCTCCGCTCCCATTGGTCGCAGCGTAATGTTATATAGCCTCTAGCCTTCTTCGATAAATGGGCTATCCAACAGTGAAATAATTTTTCAATTCGAACCAGTAGTTCCTGAGATTATCGTGCTCAAACAAACTCTTCAGCTTTATAATATTAAATATAGATTTATCCGATTACGGATCACACAAAGCGGTCTCCCATAATGGAATCTAATCCACAACCTCTTGCGCAGCAGACATTTTAAAATGTATAAACCATGTTTGTGAGTATGTTTGCGCAGTTCCGTTCAGTAAGACAAATAAGTTTTGTATTTATGTATGTGTTTATAAATATCTAACCAATCAGAGAACTGAAAAAACACACTTTTTGTCACATGTTTTATTAGTTCTCTGGTTGCCATACTTAAGGATCAGATGGCCGTGCGTGAGCTGTCCCAAGATTATTGTTATTATTATTGTTTATTAGATATCTGCGAGGAGGGTGAGGTTCGCGCTCGTATATTACGTCTAGCGGCCGACCAGGAAGAACTAAGGAAACACGCCGCGGCAGACAGACAGAGGACGGCAAGAAGATCTTCCTCTACGGCCAGTACTAGCAGGTAATGCACTAATTTTGTCGATTTTTTACTGAGCGTTCCTTATTCAGGTATGAAGTAAATACAGGCTGCAAAGCGTGAGAGAGACAAAACAATCGTGTAATAGGCTGGGCGTTACCTATCCAGGTATAAAGTAAAAAATAATAATTAATTGGCATAATAATTTGATCATACATTTCTTATTAGTTTACATAATATTTTGTATTTCTTGTTTATTCCTTAAAATTATGGTCATACCAGTACCCTTGCTAAGTTGACAAGACAACTTGTATTAAGGATTCTGGGCCCGACCCCGAAGGGGTTCTCTCATAACAGAGTTGCTCATAAAACATTATTAACATTGTACAATAAAAAAAATTAATGGACGAGTATGTGTGTGCGTGAGTAACGCGCGTGCGTGTGTGCGTATGTGTGTGTGTTTATGTATGCGTGCGATTTGATGTAAAGCAGGAGTAATACCAAGTGAGTAATAATTGTTCTGTGGTGTTGTACAATAATAAATACAGGCTGCATAGTTTGAAAGAGACAAAACAATCTAGAAATATACAGACAATGAATAAACATAGAAATGAATTGTCAATATAGATCAACAGAAAAGATACAGGTATTGGCCTTACAGTCGCGTTGTCTCTTTCTAGAGAGTGGTCAATTTTTGAGGCTATGGCTCAGTCCATTCTCTATGTCTATGCTTTATTAGAATAGGCGGCCAAATTTTGCAATAAAAGTGCTGAAATTAAATATTACGAGATACGAGTTAAACTATCACGTCTCTTTTCACCATCGTCGGTATCTTTCGCCAAAGGCACTTTACTGCGCGCTCGGCTGTCATGTCAACTGAATTGACATAACTGGCATTTCACTCGTTAATATGGTTCAATGGGCAATTTGGTATGGATAGAAAGAGAACGCTAATTTCGTAGAAAAGTTGTCGGAGAGGAAAATGCTTTCTCTTTCCTTTATTTTCTCTTTTAATGCCTTTATCTGTTACCATAATACTATGTTTCACAGAAAAAGTCTATATCGTGGCTGCATGTTTAATCCTCGAATACTCAAGTGATACTTAAGTTTGAGTAGTGCTGAATTCTAGTACTTTGGCCTATATTTAATTATTCCATTTATAGCAATGGATGCTACTACTATGTTAGAAATTTTTGATTGATATATCTCCTTCTTAGAATTCTTATGGTTTATGAACAAAAAACATTGTAAAACCTTGGCAATTTGAAAAGAATGGCCGTGTGTTTTTATTGCTTTGTTCTTTTCTCCGGCTTTATACTTTTGACTGCTTCTGTGGCGCGGTGGGAGTGTATCGGACTGCTACGCAAGAGGTCGTGGGTTCGATCCCCACCTAGGATAAAACTTTGTGTGATGAGCGCGATGGTTTATTCTGTGTCTGGGTGTTATTTATCTATAACATGTATGTATTAAAAAACATATAAGTATGTTTATCAGTTGTCTGGTTTCCATAGTACAAGCTCTGCTTAGTTTGGGATCAGATAGCGTTGTGTGAGTTGTCCCAAGAAGAAAAAAAAAAGTTATACAAACTTGTTCGTGAACTTGACATTACATGGCTTAAGACTTTTTGATTTCGATATACTTATTTTGTGAAACCCCTCCGCGTGAATTCGACTAAATAATGGCCGTTTTTAAATATCTATCGATTGATTAGGCTACTTTTTTTTTCTCTTTGTTACTTCCATCTGTCTCCTGTCCAGGGACAATGAAAAGTATGTCTGGCTGTTGCGATATTATTGACATGCGCGAATTAGGACCTGTGTCCTAATTTTCTCTACTTAAGCTGGTTTAGTTAGCTGTTATGGCACACAGTTGATCCTAGGGTATTCTGCGTTTAAGTCTGCGTCTTTCGTGACCATTGTCCATTAGCGTTTTTGCTAGAATGTTTGGATGTTTTTGGATCCTGTCTCTGTATGATTTTGTGAGGTTGGTAATTTCTTGCTTCACAGTAGCAACCTTCAGGTCGTGGTGGAGTAGATCATTGGGAACATACCATGGACATTAGGCTACTAGAGGTATATATTTGACTGCTCCATACAAAATATGTCAAAATTATCTCTAGTAGCCAAATCCATCAGTAGATAGATTATTGAAAATGGCCGTAATGCGGCATCCAGTATGTATTACACTCCTTATTCAACAGTATTTCAACTAGCCAATGTTTTATCTTTCATTTTCTTTTCATTTTATTAAAATGTTGTTATTAACGCATTATGAATAAGGGGCGTAGTATTTTGCTTCCTAAGTGAATAAAGAGGTTTACAATAAGAATTTGTTAAACAGGGTAAGATCGGTTCGGCGTACATCTCTTCGTGAAAAGCAGCAAGCAGCGAAGGCGGACGTGCTCGGCGAGGCGAGGCTACGGGAGACGTTCGACTCTACCGTCGACGAAAATATGCAGGTCAAATATTTTATTATTTATACTAATATTATAGACTGGCTTATGTTATGTATTGTAAATTAACGTGGAAATTGGTTCTTACCAGAGACTGCCGATTAATCGGGTAAGCCGGTAATTCGGTCGTATTTCTAGTTAAAAAAGCATAGTCGGTAAAAACCACCGACTAGTCGCCCTAATACTTTATTCTTAATAATAATATATTTTGTCGTAAAATCAGTCACTTTTCATTTGGAAGTAAAACTTATGGATTGCTTGACGTTTAGAGCGGATTGTACCGACCCTGAACAGAAGGTGGCTCAACTTATGAACAAAAGTGCAACCCAGTCGAAAAGTCAAGCAATCCATGCAAGGAATTTCCAAATCATCATTTCCAATGAAAATTGATAATATGAGATTAGTAGTTTTGCGCGCGCAACGACGTCATTCTGACGTCATTCTATTCGATTAGTTTATGTCACTTGTCTAGAGGCTCTGGTTGGGAACCAAAATAGGACTTCCCTTCCAATTTACATTTTTTGACTCCGTCCACAATTCCAAAATTCATTGGAGAAATAATAATAATTCAGATTGTTGTTATACAAGTTACACTGCTCTTCGAGGTGCCGGCATGTACGATACAGTAGGTATCGCAGGGGCTTTCGCTTCTAAATCATTGTCGTACATCACATTTTTTATCAGAAATAAGTATGTGCCATTTACTTCTAATGAGCCATTGTTATTATCAAATTATTCCAGTTAATAGATTTTTAAGCTGAACATAAGCATTTGCCACGCAACGCAACATTGAAGAAATATTATCATAATAAGCATATGGTCTCGTGCTAAATGCAATTTAAATACCTACGTCATTGGCCCGTCAATTTAATATTCCGCTTTCGACTTTCGCGAAGGAAAAATATGAAAAACTACGCCACCTTAACGTGTATAAATAATTCAATGCAATTGCGTGTCCGCTGAACGCAATCGCGTTCCGTACACTTAATACTAATAACATTGGTCAAATTTAATTAGTGTTATGCAACTCAGTTGTGTAGAAAACTTAAATTTAGAGGCCTCTAGAATCTAATTTGTCGTTAAAGTTGGCACGTTTTCTCTATACTAAAATGCACCAATCTTTAAATAAGTGCTCTTTGCACAATGCGCGTTATAATCTTCGGTATCTTCCTTTAGTATTTCCTTCTAACACGGAACTTTATAATATGTAAAATCCACACGTAGTTCCGTATAATACTATGTATTAATCCTTTACTACATTACGGTATAATTGTTTGCTAATTACCTACGGTATAATACAATTATAGTTCTACAGACGGAACCCAAAAATTCCGTTCGTTAAGTGTAGGGTTGCCAACTTTTATTAGAAGAAATAGAGTATATCTGATTTCCAAGGAGGTAAATAAAGACTACCTACAGACTTATAAAAAAGAATATCATTTAATTAAATTTTTTATTAGGTATTTTTTGGAACTTTTTGTTGCACAATAAATTAACAGTAAATAGTCTATTTTTTTTGGTTATGATAATGATCATCATATATGGATGACTGGCACTAGTATAGTAAACATTGTGTAATAAAAGATATTTTACCGTAGTTTATTAGTGTTATAGTTGATACGTCTTCATGATATAGAGTACAATATTATATTTTAGAGTACGGTTGGCAACCCTAGTTAGGTGTGAAAGGGAAACTTACTGTGGCGACACGTCGTGCTATACACATTGTTAATAACATGGTTTTACGTATATTATTATGCAATTGCAAACGTTTATCCAGTTTTACAATGACAATGTGGATTCTTCCTGGACACAATTACTGCTTTATCTGTTTATTAGGTTTTTATATGGAGTGATATAACAATAGTATTGTTTATAACTAACGAGTATATTTATTTCTGCAAAGAAATTTGTAGACAAGTGTTTTGACATTTAGTTTCATTTGTGCATTTCAAACGTTTTCACATTCGTTGAAACGTGAATGAAAAAACGTTTTTCGTTGACTCAATAAATCTATCAAAAAATCTAAGAAAACTACCGCCCGCCAGCGCCAGGTATTCCTACATTAATCAGTAACATCTATTTAATTATTGTAATAATATCTATTTAGGAGTTGTAAAAATGGCGGCAAACTAACCGGCCATTATTTTTACAGCTCCGAGTTTAACTTATAAATAATGATTTGAATACGTGATAATAAGTAAAAACGAGACTTTGTGCATGTAATAAGCGCATAAATACTTGACACTGGCAGAAATTAGCCGTTAAAACGGCTAGATTGCCATAAACTCAAAAAAGAAGAAGGAGAAGAATATCTATTTAGTGTGTATCTATTTAATTATTTCAATTAAGTATCTCACAAAACAATACACGGTATATTCTTCTTTCAGATAATGTAACATATTTTTGCGGCCGTTATTCATTTTTTTCTAAGTAATTGCATCATTAGCGAACTCAACGCTTTTATGATGGGATTATCTTATGTGATATATTATCTTGTATGTTTTCAATGCTGTTACATGGCCTCCTTGAATTGAATGTGCTACCATAAAGATTGATAAAAAAATTGTTCATTTTTTTATTTGCGCTTCTTTAATTGAATAAATAAGACAATTAAAACAATTAATCCAGGTGTATTATACTGTTGTTTTTCACTAAGTACATTAATCATATAATTACTATTAGTTAATAAAACGGGATTAATAAATTTAATCATAAAACATCTCATTACCTGTTATAAAATATAATGAAGCAGTTGCGTACTTAATATGCGGATGAATTTTTAGGTTATCGTGGTTTTGTATCTTTGTTGCGTAAAGTATTGTATGCACTTACATTATTATAACGTGTGGATTTTTTTTTTTAACTGTTTTCTATTTCACTAAATCTGGCTAGTCGGCCTAAACAAGTTCTTTTATCTTTAAACGTTAACGCCTACAGAGATAAAACAAAATGTATTTGACTTTAAGTTAAGCGATGATTTCTCTAGCATCCCTTAAGTTTATATTTAAAAATAAATAGAACTGTTCTTGAAGTGGAAGTCGAGTCGTATCAAGAAGTCAAAAAGACACCAGCAAAAAGAGAGGAGTAGAAATTGCTCCGAAGAAGAAGAGCCAGGTTCTTATAGAACAAGAACTGGTTCTACTAGGCTCCGTGTAAATTGTGGCTTTATTTTTTATCCGATTACGCGGCAAACATCTTCGTCGTATTTTTTTGTGCCCATGTATTAGTCCGTTCTACCTGTACAGGATGATTTTTTAATATACTAATAACCTCTCGCTCATGGCTTCTTTATATAACACTAAATAACTTTGTAATATCGGTATTAGAAAATATTTAATACTAGCTGTCCCGGCGAACTTCGTCTCGACTCTTTTTTTTTTATTGTAAATCGGGTTCAATTGTGAATCTAAACCATCCTCGAATCCCCTTGAACTCACACAAAAAAAATCATCAAAATCGGTCCAGCCGTCTAGGAGGAGTTCAGTGACATACACACGCACACAAGAAATATTTATATAAAGATATTAACCCTGAATCACCTTCCACTTGTTTTTGGAGTTATGACCATAACCACCTATAGACTATTTCACTGGAGTAAAGTCGTTGTTTATTGTTAGGTTTAGGCCCTAAACTTGACAAAGAAACATCGATTTTACTCCGGGATCTCCCAGATGTGTGGTAAATGGTTGTGAGACAAAAATAAGTGGTAGGTGGTGAAGGGTTCATTTGTATTTTTTTTTTCAAAAATTATATTACGAAGCTATTTGGTATAATGTAAAGAAGAGAAAGAACGTTAGGTAATTAGTATATTAAAAAATCATTTTGTATATTACCTCGAGCTGATAGTAGAGTTGATGTAAAGTTTAATTGATATGACACACATACGATGGTGTTTACAATATTTCTTGTTAAAGTATGTAGTACAAATTGTTGTTGCACGATGTTCTCCACAGCTTGGCTGCACCGTGCGTAATTGGCCACCAATTAGATAGGAAGTAATAATGTACGGTTTTACGTTCGTATTAGCAGAAGGTATGTGGCGAAACAGGCTCCGTACTGGATCTAATCTGACAGTTTCTACATTGTTTATGATTTATTGTCTATGACTCGGATGTTGTTTGAATGTGAGTGGATGAAAAATAGGTCTATTCGAAGGACTATGTTTAGATTTCAAATGATTTCACATCTCTCTGTGATCAATTATTAAATAAATAATAAACGTTTAAAAAGGCTGTGTATAAATGAGTAAAGAGGGTTGTTTTCAGAACAAAGTAGTATGCTCGCATTAGACTCTTCATAAGAGTCTTATATATACTACTTTATTTATATACTAGCTGTCCCGCGCAACTTCGGTTTAAGTAAATTTTCCCCGTTTCCGTAACATTTCTCATTGCTGCTCCGCTCCTGTTGGTCGTATCGTGATGTTGTATAGCCTATAGCCTTTCTCGATAAATAGGCTATCCAACAGTAAAAGATTTTTTAATTCCGATCAGTTCCTGAGATTACCGCGTTCAAACACACAAACAAACTCTTCAGCTTTATAATATTAGAACCTATAGATAAGTAAAAAGAGAAAGAAGAGAGAGAAAAATAAAAACCTTTTTATTCTCAGGACTTATTTATAGAGTATATCAGAAAAAAAAATAGTTTCTGTACGTAGCCATAAAAATATTTTTGGGATTTTGAGTATCTTGTGTGAAGGAAAACTTCGACTCGAAGAGAAGTCGAACTCGCAAACAGGAGTTAATGCCCAGGCTAAGGCGTCACTCGCTCCGTCACCGAGCCACGAAGGAGTTTTCGAAATTTCCCTTCATATATTACGGTTTAACCTACCAAAAATAAGCGATCTTTACAAGATAAGCTGTGTATCTGACAAATTAAACATGAATTGCAAAAACTGAGATTAATGTGAGCAGATTATATTTTATTACACATGTCAGTACTAACTGTCGCGCAACAAGAATATATCACATTAATTAACATAAATTTAATATTGCACACTTTATGAACATAATATCTAAGCGCATTGCATATTACCTCTGAATATTCAAACGGTACTTGAGTTGTGCTCAAAAGTATATCTGTAACTAGGTACCCTTCACTTTTAAGGGACAGTGACGTGCCGTTGCTGCGCGTGCAAAACCGCAAATATAAAAAACAGTCGAAATCTTTACTATATGTACTAATCTCTACTAATATTATAAAGCTGAAGAGTTGGTTTGTTTGGTTGGACGCGATAATCTCAGGTACTACTGGCTTGAATAGAAAAAATATGTTAGTGTTGGCTTGGATAGCCCATTTATCTAGGAAGGCTATAGGCTACATAACATCACGCTACGACCAATAAGATCTTAGCATCAATGAAAAATGATGCAAAAACGGGGGAAAATGACGGAAACAAAGTTGCGCGGGTCAGTTAATATTCTATACAGGAGGACAATGTACAAATCAGATTTTTGGCTATTTTTATAATCGCGGTTTTCCACGCGCAACGACAGTTTGCATATTCAGTTGTGTTAGTTGGAAATTACAGCGATTTTATAGAAGTAAGTACCTTCACAATCAACTAATTCATAGACAAGTTAATTGTAGACAATATACTTTTTTAGAAAACCCTATGACGTGTTATTGCATGGCTAGTATACAATTATTTATCATTATTATTGTAGTAGTCTAATGCCCAATTACAGTAGGTACCTACGGATCCCTCGGTATATGAGTATATGAGTCCAGAGTATTCTACTCTGTTTAAAATAATAGTTTAGAACGTTGGTTTCTCTAATAAAAACCCACAAAAACAAATATTTCGTTTATTATAATACATACTTTAAAATTTAAACATTTTTATTGCCGTAAATACGCAGTCTGCCATGTTTATAACGTCATATCGGCATAGACCAATCAGATTGGAGTTAGTCGGCGTCAAATTATCATTATTTATATTTCGAGAACACTAGTTGGCGCCACTTCCCATGCTCTTTTTTTTTTTTTTTGCTGACAGTTCAGAGTCAGACACAAAGTACACCGAGACTCGAAACAACAATTTATGGATCACACAAAATGGTAGACCTCTTGCGTAGCAGTCGGACACAGTCACACCGCGCCACAGAGGCAGTCGAAATTTATTGTTCTCTCTATACAACTAATAGGTATATGGCTGCTCTATGTCTGGCCTCATTTAGATTTTTAGGCAGCCTGGCGGATGTTACGAATAACATATTTGGTGATAACGACATCCAATAGTTACGTGCCATCAAATGAATGAACTGGTTATTATTGTAGCAAAAAACTGAGCACAGTGAACCCGTATCACGCTAAGTTTGCGAATAATCGAAAAGCGTTTAGAATTGTATTATAACGGTACTTCCTTGCGTGTTAGTCTGTTTTATATTACTACTGAAACTGAATCATGTGCCGTGTTTATTAATAACACACATTTCAGAACAACTAATTAAAGATTTTTTTTTAATTTATCTGCCACTATGAATTACATGTCTAGCTCATTTTATAATTGTATAGCTTATGGCCGCGGCACCGGCTTCATGGATACCGCTTATTGTGAAAAACAATAAAATATAAGCCTAAAATATGAGCTAGCTAATGGCGCGGCTCAAACACATTGTAATAATAATATTTTGGGACAACTAACACACCGGCATTTGATCCCAAACAAGGCAGAACCAGTACTACTTCAGCCAGACATTTGATAAATATATTTATAAATTTCTAAATACATTCATATTAAAGATAAATTACACCCAAAATAAAAATATCAAGGAAAAAACCGCTACATTAAATGTCATATTTTGTAATTTTATTAATTTTAGTTTATATATAACTTTTTGTTAATTTGCTTTCTGGATTCCTGTATGTGACAACGGCAGCAAAAACAAAAAAAAATAAAAATAGGGTCTATGAGAATATCAGCGTTGCAATTTCCAGACTGGCAATAATATCTGACGTAGGTCCTATTTGTCCGGCGCCAAATCACATAGTATAACAATTGTTTTAGCCCTTTCGGACCGGCGCTCAAACTACAAAGAAATTTGTAATTTTGAACTTGAATCTTAGGTAATTTGGGGTCTCAGATTACGAATCTGCTATCATTTTCCAGATTTTCCGCCGCCATCTTGGAAAATTCGTATATCAACAATTGTATCATACTGGGCCCTTCATTTCCTACGTACAATTGTGAGTTGTATCAAATTCGGACCAACACCTCCTTTTTACGTTTTTCTGAAAAGAGACCATGAATGAAATAAACATGAAAATTACAATATTATTTATTAGAAATCAGAAACACATCTTTGTATTAGTTATATTAATGATAATCAACAAATGCTTTTGCTCCAAATCATCTTCAGTCTTGGAAATTGTATAGGTACACCCAAGAATGGCATGTTTTCTTCTGGAAGAGGTTTGCCATTGAAGGGCTTCTTTTGCCATCCTGCTAGCATACTAATAGATATGTTATCGTCATCCCTTTCCTATCTATCACTTTCTTTGTCTTTATAAGAAGAAGAGGAGTTGAATATTCGGGGTTTTCTTCATTGACGTTGTCCAAATCGATTTCGTCATTGTCATCGTCTTCGTCCCCAGAGTTATTGAGCATCTCTGCGATAGCAGCGTCGTTTAAAACCGGAAATATGGTTCGGAAACTGTGAAAAATTAATAATCATTAGAAACATAAAATACGCATGAGGTAATGCAGGGCCCACGTCGATACAATTGTGTCAATAAAGTTCGTTAAACCGTTTCGCCAAAGCGTTTGCTTGCCAACAGTCACCGTTGTCACAAAAACATTCTATGTTTAACTATTTTTCTAATCAATAACTCGGATTCGGATAATATACGTCCAATTGTCAATACGTCTACTTGTCATTATGTCCAAACTTCAAACTTTAGTGACAAATTGATGAAGACACAAAATGTTCAAATATAAAAAACGTGAATGTGTCTAAACGCCTTGATTAAAATATGGTCCAAGTGACACAATGTCCAATTGTAATAATTCCTTCTGGTCAGAACGTACTACTGTTAATATACCAACAGAAGGACTGCCATTGTGTTTTCAACTTCACGTGGGCTATAACAGAATCGAAATAAAAAAAAAAAAACTTCTGACAAATTGAGCACAGGCAATGGTACTCAATGTTTGTGCCTGGAACAATACCTACCAGAGAAGTTGGCTACGTGTTTGTTAATATAATATATAATACTTGTAAATTACAATAAAATTGAAATTAAAAATATAGTATTTATTCTTTAAAAAAATGTTACAAGAAAATAAAAAAAAAACTCTTCATTCCTATTTAAAATATCTTATCATTTTTCTTCTTTATGTCTATGTCTTTCTCCACTTACACTTTCTATTGCTATTAATGTTAAGAAAATTATTTATAATATAATGTTAAATAAATTTTTTAACATTAATTGTATTTTTTTCTTATTTTAATGCAATCTTCTAGAAACTGAAGACATGTGATTTCGCTTTTGATCACTAGTTCTAACTTTTCTTTATATCTTCTGTTAAACATTATGTCTGCCCTTTTTCTCTTATTACGATCAAAAAGGTTTCGCGTAATTTTTATTTCTTAATAGATCAATAAATTTAAATATATTTTGTGTAGTCCCATGCTTCCGTTTCTTCAGCCGATTGTGCCAACCTTCTACACAGTTATTTGTGCGATATTTATCACCGAAAACGCTAATGTCAGCTTTTAAAGATTTAGATAGCCATTCCTTGTCATAGTATTGTTCAAAACTAATAATTTCATTATTTTTTGCCGAATAAAATTCTTTAATAGAATTAACGCCCTCAACGATTAAATGTGTTGGAAGTAGCGGCAAAACTGAAAACAATCTAGCATATTGTCGACCTGCCTTAGTATCACACAATTTAAGAGCGTCTGCCTTCTTCCAAATAGCTCTCTGGTAATGGTAATAACAACCAGAAATTTCTACATCCGGGTAAACATTTTTAATACCATTAATTTGTGCCTTTTCGAAATCACATTTAAATTTATTTATTACCACCTTATACTTATCACGCAATATCGAAAACAGTCGTTGATAAATAACTGTCCTTTTGTTAGGCAGCAATGCGTATACCATTGGTATAACATTTATATATTCATCTGTTTCTCCTAAATCTAAATGAATACAGTATAACTGATAAAATGGCACTGGTACAACTGCAAAGGTACCATCCCCAAAGTATGTATTGCCTGGATTTCGTACCATAGTTTTTATGGCTAAGTCTGTGCCAAATATCAAAATTTTTTCTTCATTCCCTTCGTCATACAATAAAAACATATCCTTTAAAATATTAGGTATTTGTACGTCTTCAACTTTACTAAATCTTGTCTCCGTAACATTCAAAAATGTCTTACGTATCCTGTACAGTGTTCGTTTTTTACTACTAAACGATGGTATTGCTTCGTCATTATCAGAGTCGTTTAATGACATATTCAAATTATTGAAGGAATCTTCATATATTTTTTGTACTGGAGAATAAGTTGAACGAACCTTCTCCTTACATTTTTCATATGCCAAATGTACAACATTTTTACACTCGGAGGATTCGCAGGTATGTAAACTCTGCCTGAGCACTCTTGATCTTTCCTTGTCTATTGTTATAGATGCGGTACAACTATCTCTATCCACACATCTCCATAGTGATGAGCCACATTTGTTTTTTACATTTAAATTATACCTGTATTTTCCTAATAATACTGTATCCTTGCCTTTTTGATTTAAACTAAATATTAAACTGCTATTTTCCATTATTAAACAATATTAAGGTTAACTTGGTCTTTTTCCTTTTTGAAAGATGCCTATTAAACAGGAAAACCAAAGACAACGTCATTACGAAATGAATAATTACTATTTGTAAGCGGCCAGTGTCAACCTCTATGTAGACTTTTTCAGCATTAATTAAATTGACAAATTTACGTTATAACATCATGTGTATTTGACTTTTGTACATACTAAGATTTGGACATTTTAACACTTTCACATTTTAACAATGGATCATTATAGCAAAGAGTCAATGTAACAGTTGGACATAATCATACTTTTGGGTTTTTGACAAGTGGACGATTACGAGTTTTTGGGTTTTTGACAATTGGACGTATATTATCCGAATCCAATAACTCGTATATTACTACACTTACAAAACAAAACAATAATAGGTACTTACTTTCGCCAAGTCGAGGAACGAAATCAGTCGCGAACTGTAGATGTTGAAACCGGCTCGCCGACTGCGCGTCAGTCAAAATTTGCACGGGAGCTGAAAGTTCGCTTCCCGCGCAATCGTACGATACTAGGCCCGTCCACAGCCAACGTAAAACTAATGAGCTATACTCGATTTTGTGACCCGCACAATTGTATTGGAGCGATCCGAAAGGGAAGCTTTTATTTTTTTTTTCTGTGTGTTATATTTTTTATTTGTCACACTGTGTCTAACAAATAAAACTAAATAAAATAAAATAAAACAATTGTGCTCATCACACAAAGGTTTATCCGGGGTGGGAATCAAAATAAGAGACATTTGGTACGAAAACCGTTTCGGCAAATTTTTGCGAAGTGAGGGATGGGGCTAAATGTCACGTAAAAAAAAATTCACAGCTATTTTACATAGTACTAGTAGACTGCCATTTTCTGAGTTACGCGTTTTTCACCATTTCAATTTTTTTTTTCTTAAATGATTCTTGTGCTGGCTTGTTAAACAGCCAACTAACGAGTTACTGCTTTCATTTTTATGAAAGCAAATAATGGAATGGAATTCAGCAATTAAATAGATAAAAACGTTTTGAATTTATTTTAATCTATAACTGAAATGTTTAATTTTCGAAGGGATATTTAGGATTTAGCTAACTCAAAAAAAGAAAGTGCCTACCGTAAACATACAATAGTATTTGCAAAATAATTATATAGGCATTTATATTCTGAACTAGCTGTCTCGCGCAACTTCGTATGCGTCGATTTTCCCTGTGTTTGCAACATTTTTCATTGTTGCTCCGCTCATATTGGTCATAGCGTGATGTTATATAGCCTATAGCCTTCCTCGATAAATGGTCTATTCAACAGTGAAAGATTTTTCAATTTGGACCAGTGGTTCCTGAGATTACCGCGTTCAAACAAACAAACGCTTCAGCTTTATAATATTACTAATATTATAAAGCTGAAGCGTTTGTTTACGTTTGTTTAGCTATAGATTAAAATTGAATAGAACAATGTTAACAAAAATATTAACTATGCCTACTTAGTCCCTTATATTTTTATAAATATTTATTTTTCTTTTTTACCTTGTATTTAACAATATAAGTATAATGTAACAAAAGTAAATAAAAAGATAGGTACTAATAAGAACCATAATCCTAATATAAAATTAAATTTTAAAATCTTTTAAAATAGCTGTTACTTCTTGCAGAAAATGTTTTTAGTGGACTACCACTGTATATTGAACGTTATTGAAGTAGGTATTTCATTATAGATGCCGCAAACTGATACAAAAATTAAGTTTTAAAATGATAGCAAAAAGTTCGTCAACAAACAATCTATACTAATATTAAAAAGCTGAAGAGTTTGTGTGTTTGTTTGTTTGAACGCTATAATCATAGGAACTACTGGTCCGAATTGAAAATTTGTTTTACTTTTGGATACCACATTTATCGAGGAATATAGAGAATATAGGCAATATAGCACCACGCTACGACCAATAGGAGCCGAGCAGCAATAAGAAATGTTGCAAAACGGGGAAAGTTTACGCAGACGAAGTTGCGCGGGACAGTTAGTTTAATAATAAAAAAAGATAATACAGATGTTCACAACCGTTGGCTATCGGAATTTGTAAAGTGAGCGATTTCAACACGGGACCGTAGTTTTTACGTTCCCCGTGTTGCATACTTTCTCAGCTTTCATCTCAAGACGCCGGTAATTAGCTGGACTCTGTATAATTTATTACCAACATTATACACAGTTTGACCACGTCTATGACGTACATCTAGTTCTCTCATTGAATCTGTAGTCTTACAAGATAAACACAAAGATAAAGTAGCAATTAGTCTTGCAATACCAATGCGCCGCGTTTGCCTAAAGGCTAAGGCATCGGGCTTGCAAGCGTGAGGTCGCGGGTTCGAATCCTACCCATTATACTACTCACGAGTAACACAAGCCATTGAGCTTAGCTGGAGGGGTTAACAGGATTGCTAGTAATGTAGGACTCACAGTCCCACATTGCTACTTATCTTTTTTACAGAGAAAAATGTAAAACACAAACCAAACCAGTCATGCATAACATTTATTACTGACTTGTTATGTGTTCTGATATAATCTTGATTCCGGATCTGCCTGCGTGGATGTCGGTTGTTGCGACCATTCTGTTTGAGCTCCCTAATGTATAATGCAGCTGGAAAAACAGAGACGAAGCTGTATCTGCGATTATACTTACTTAACTGCTTATTTAAATGAAACTTGTTATTATTATATATTATTTGTATATAAGCTATAGTAGGTACAATTATATTATATGTATAAATTAGGACCCCAAAGTTCATGCACATACTTAAATTGGGACAATACGAATACCTATAAATGATTCTATTATTATTAGCAATTCTAAAATGAAACTTGTAGCAGTACTTAAATTAAAACATTAACTATAAAACTGCAATAAAGTAATTATAATCTACTAGCTGTCCCGCGCAACTTAGTCTGCGTAAATTTTCCCTTTTTTTTTATAATCCTATGTTACTTCTAATACCTCCAAGAATATGTGTACAAAGTTTCATGATGATCGGTTGAGTAGTTTTCGCGTGAAAGCGTAACAAACAAATTCACATTTATATATTAGTAGGGATTCATGAACTTTTGCGAACCCCGAACAAACAAACAGACATTCGTATTCGGAAACCCTAGTTAGGTAATCTAGGTAAGTTTATTTTCATTTTCTTCAATGTACAAACACAGGCTCTAACTTTACAATTTTATAATTGTAAAAATAAAAGACACGTATGTTTATTCCCGAACGAATAATTTAGGTAATTAACATTTTATCTAACTCTACTCTCCGTTAATTAGCTCAATAAATTATGAAACTCATCCAATTTGCCGTTTTCTTTTAGCTTATGTAGGTATGTAATGTTCACTAGCGCTACTATAAATGATTGCTAGTTACCAAAACAAAACGAAAAGATCAGTTGATTTCCAAGAATTTTAATCGATATTTCAATATCGATTAAAATACCCAATTCGATTTATCGATTTCTTTTTTGTATGCAAAATAGCGATGTGCCGTGAATAAAGGCATGGGGCTTCTCGTGACGAACGCTAATAACGACTAGTTCCTCTCCAGTTTGCGATTCACTAGAGCGATAGATTTGCACTCGTTACTTGCTTCTCACTTAATAACAATCAAGTAGAATTTTTATATTTATCCTATTAAATTTCTATAATTAGGTGAGATGAGTAATGCTAAACTAGGCATACGATCAGTGCATTTATCTAATTTTAAAATTATTGTATTATTATACTCGGTAGGCATTAAGCACGCACAACATATACGCTTGAGTAAGGACGTCTTAAAATGCTCTAAAAATGTTAATCCACAATTTAATGTGTTTAAAGTATTAATCGCTAAAACAAATACTAAAATTAAAAGATTTGATGACAGAAATTATGTCGACATAATTTGAATTTCTTACAGAAAAATGACAAGTCAATGGGTGTCCCCAGTGTTTCATTTAAAAAGTCGGCACGTGAACAACATTTAATATAATGGAGTCGGTAAAATCTGCCGCACAGAAAGACAGATATTAGCTAATAATGAATCTCCTTGGTCATAATTTGTCGTCAACGAATGTTAAATAAATCTATAAACTGCGGGTTCGATTTTGATGGCGTTCAAACGCATGAGTTTGTCAATAAACTAAAGTTTCAAGGGGCTGTAACTTTTTTTTGGACCAAAGCATTGCTTTCTACAGAGCGTCATTCTGCCGTTTCATAAAAAGAGACTGTTTTACTTGACAGACAAGTAGCCTATTTTCATCGAAAAATACGACATTGATTTTTCTGTTGCGTCAATCAATCAGAGTCTCAAACGTTAAGCTGAAGGCATCTCGTTCCAGTGGTCGCCTTGATTGTCTTACGGCAATTCACTAAGTTTTCCTGCGATTTCCCTCACCCGGTGGTCGCTGGCCGCCCGCGCACGCGCCGTCAGTCTTGTGGTCAACGCGCTAACACGCACTGTGTATGTCCATTCATTTATTTCATTTCGACGATGCATTTTGATATACAATAATCTTCCTTCGAACTTCAATTCTTCCTTTATGTGAACATAAAGTGTTGACCATTGTGCTTTCAAAGGATATTAATAATGTGCTACTGTGATGACTTTATGTGTGTTGTGTGCCGTTGATTACTGATTGTAATCATGTCTTTGGATATTATGTTTTTGACTAACGACAACTTGCGGCGCATGCGCAAGGAGCCGTTGGTACTGGGGCTTCGATACAGGGTATGGAGTTCTATTATTTTTTTATTATTTTATTACCCTTCAGTTGATAAAATAGTTAGTGAATACCTATAAGGGAATAATTATTGGTATCTAAAAGATCAGATTAAAAATTATATTTTAATTGATTAAGATAATTTCAGTAATGTGGACTGACCTATTTATTGGTGGAGTGATTTGTGTCACTGACTGCTTAGCCAAAAGTCGTGATTTTGATTCCCACCCAAGATTCTTTTTGTGTAAGGGGCCCGAATATTTACTCTGTTTGGTTATAATTTATCTATAATATTATGTATGTTTTTAATTAGTACTGGCACTGCTTAATTAGTGATCAAACGGCCGTTTACCAGTTGTCCCATAGTAATCAGCATGTCTGCATCAATCATGATGCAAAGATGCCATGTATTTAAGAATATCAATATTCCTCGACAGGTCGACACGACACATTTCGAATTAATTTTTAGTAACCAAATGGAGGTGAAAACATTTTAAGAGAGATTCAAATTATTGATGTAATATGTATTAAATATTATTATACATATATTAATTAATTGTATAAGATGCGTACTGAAACGACGCAATACTTACCGCTGGGAGGCGACGCAGCCGGGTCGTATATCCATCGTGGAATGAAATGAAATGAAATTGTTTATTTGCCTAAAACACCGGTAGTTGTAGGTGGTAATGTAGTTCTTATGTTTCTAAATGAAAACAAGTGGTATGCAAAATTATATTAAATTTAGACTAATGCACATACACATGAATTTAATAATTATTATCACAATATCAATCTCAGAAATATTATAATTATAATATAATGTCAAAATTTAATACCAATAGAGAGAGAAATTAAAGAGTTACTTCCCGTAATGCCCTCGTTTATTCACAAATTCAATAATTGTTACATTTAAATTTTCTTTGCCCATTCGCTCAGACGGTTCTTTCAATTCTCCACTTTTCATGTGAGGTGATCGTATCCTGTATCAACCTGCCACAGTACCGTCTTGGTTTTCCCCATCTAACCTTTTACCTATCTCAATTTCCATGGCGACGACAAGTCTGTCGTGGCCTATACAACATGTATATTTATCCCTGTCCGATCCATTCATGTGTTGTTAGGTATCATATTCCAATTCGATTTAAGTTTTTTTTTTACGCTAGTCACATGGCAAGACATGCGGGGGTGGAAAAAATTGTTTTGATAGCAAAGAGGCACTTAGACAATGGTTTTTTGATTTACACATTTCGGCGAAATTGAATTCTATTATTCAATAAATTTCGTTATGACGGAAATATATATATTTTCTAGATTAGATTATATATTCTTTTAGCATTGGTAATATAATACTAACACGCCCATTTCGGGGCGGACAGGGATAAATTTACGCATTATATAATTTTGTCGAACCTGCAAACTACTTCGAGGTGTAAGTGGCTTAACCGTTGCACTACCTGTGCAGAGTAGAGTACCTTGACGGTGTCTTTTTGCGGTTAGATATGCATATAGTGGTTTCGATTGAATTACCAATTAATATCGAATATCACAGCACCTGAAAGATTCTTGATTATGTTACAGACCCTGTATCTAGGTTATTGTTATTGTACAAGTCAGCTTACTGAACAGAATGATTAATTATTAAATATAAAAAAAAATAAGAAAACAAGTTTGTCATGCTTAGTCCATTAGGAACCGAGTTCATCTATACTAATATTATAAAGCTGAAGAGTTTGTTTGTTTGGTTGAACGCGATAATCTCAGATACTGCTGGTTCAAATTGAAAAAATATTTTAGTGTTGGATAGTCTATTAATTGAGGAAGGCTACATAACATCACGCCACGACCCATAGGAGCTGAACATCAATGAAAAATGTTGCAAAAACGAATAAAAATTGACGCATACGAAGTTGCGCGGGTCAGCTATTATCTAATATGTGGCATGATGAAGTATCTATAAGCTGCAATCCAGAGGAACAAACGAGGTATAAACTATAGTCTATACCTTGTTCGTTTCTCTATCTATATTGCAATAGCCAACAGACAGTGGCTACGAACCTACAACCGCTGCAAGGCACTGAAGTCTTAAAATTTCTTTTGAAGAGACAAGTTTTCGAACGTACTTGATTACTGACTCGATTTTGGTGAAGTTTGATATTAAGGTAGCTTGAATCTTGGGGAATAATACGCGACATATACGTGTCAGTGTGTCGTGACCCAAAATGTCCTTCATTTCGAGATTTTGGATCCATAATAGGATGTTTTTATATTTTTTGTTATATTTTTTATTTTTACTTGCTGCGACATTTTAATATTACCTTCCAACTGTGTTACGCTATGAAAGATGATAACTATATAGAAAAGTCTATTGATTTCAGTTCAATATTGCCATCAGATTGAAAAATAGAAAACAAAGTACTTTTGCTTGCTCGCGTGAAATGCTACACACACCTATCTTCATTCTCATCACCATAAAATTAATATTATACTTATAATGGATAAGTATATTACCTACTCGGTAATCATGTTTTTCAATTAGGAATTTTTAATACCTTTGAAGATAGTCTAATTTACATTGCAAATAACATTCAATTTTTCCAAGGTCTTCAATTTAATCACCAAAACTTTCGCGTTGCATAATTATTACGAGAATAACTACATGATAGTAAGCATACATTATGCAGTATCTTTACGTTTATTATTATATGCTAATGCTAAGGATACTTTGAAAGATGTAAATGCAATGATATAGAAGAGATAGGCAGCTATTGGGAAACCTCCTGAATTACTTTTCCCGCTAAACACGTAGTCGAGGGTGTTTCCTCTATTGCTTTTTAAGGCATGAGGCTATATGTCACGTGATGCAAATAGCACGTGAAGCGGCGGTAGCCTAATGGCTAAGGCATCGGTCTCGCAATCGTGAGGTCGTGGGTTCGAATCCTACCCATTATACTACCGACGTGAACCCACTCCTAACACAAGCCATAGAGCTTAGCTGGAGGGGTTAACAGAATTCCTAGTAATGTGGGACAACAATCCCACATTGCTAGTTATCTTTAACAATAAAAAAAACAATAACGTCACTGTTATTCCGCCAAAAGCATCTCTGTGTCTAAATGTCAACTGAATTGACTTCGGCAACAACTTTCGGCCGTTGTGTGGCTGTAGGCGAAAATACGCCACCCAAACGTATTTTCCGCTAATTCTATTGTCTTGGGTATTTTGTAGATTGTCCTGACATCAGTACTGAAAGATACCTTTAAATTACTGTTCGTTATGTTACAGGGCTTATCGAGTGGTGTTGAAAATGACCAAAACACCGCGAACCTGCCACCGCCAGAGTTGCCGCACAAGCGGCTATCAAACGGCTCAACGACTTCCAACCAGAGCTACGACTCTACAGTGGAATACGCGGTGCCCAAACATTCGTACAACCAGCGAGGCTCATTACGAACGAGCGAGCTCAGCGACAGCTCTGACGTCACACCCTACGGTCAAGCGAAGATCACGAACCCCCTGTTCGGAGTAAACGCCGCGTCGCACTACGCGCCCGGCTCGATACCCGCCTCACAGCTAGAGGCCATCAACGATCAAAGCAAACATTACGAAAGAACGAGTTTACCAAACGGCGTCAGGAAAGCGCCTGAAGGCCAGGACAATGACGTCATCAAAAACGAGGACGCCCTAGACGGTAGGAAAGATGTGATCGTGAGCCCCAACCAGATCGCGATCACTGAGGGCGGCACCGCGACCTACACCACAGACAATAATGGTAAAATCAATGTTCATGTCACCGTCATGATTAACGCAGGTAATTATATGCATCCTTACGAACTCAAATTGACCGTAACAGCACATCTAATATACATACATACGTATTATATAGCACTGTTTATAACAATTTATATGTAAAGTTAATCTAACAGTTTTGCACAGTGATGGTTTATATATAAATGAAGGTTGGGACTGTGTGCCGGTTTCCAGAATGGTACGCTCTCGAGGATGCATATTGAGGCAAGCAGTCTCTCTTTGTAGTTGCATGAAGGTTTTATGGCTCACTCACACGAATAAGGTTTTTTTTGTGTATTCATATCTTGTTTCTGGGTGAAATAAATAGGGGCCAATGTATATTAATATACAAGATACCTATGCTTCTAAGAAATAAGGGTCAAAAAAATATAAAAAAATGATCTGATTTTTGATCAAAAATATACAAAAAGCATTTTGAAACTCCAAGGCTCTAGTCTTAAAATCTTTAAAAACCACGGTTTCAACGTAATCCGAAGAAATAGAACGAAAAAATAATTAATCCAATTTTTCAGCACACAAAAGGGTTTCTCGTTAAATATCGGATAGAATATATAAACATTCTGGACGAAACGAAGTAGCGAAAAATTTTAAAAAAATGAAGCTCAGTAAACGGGCTATCTGGTCCACATAGATAGTCGTTTAACCAATAAATATTTTCCGAGCCAGAAAAAAAGGCTGAATTTTTTTTTTTCGCTCTATATCCTCGGATTGTTTTAAAACCATGGTTTAAAAAATGGCCTAAAGATTTAAAAACTAGAGTCTTGGAGCATTAAAATGTTTTTTTAAATTTCTGATACTACCATTTTTGACTTAGATACAGCCCATCACAAATCAGCTAAAACATTCGATTTTTATTGCTCCCTTAATTTTTGTGAGAATTGTAGTATATATATCAATGGAAGTATTTTCAAAAGCAATTTATGTCCAAGTATCAAACTTGGGTATTCTACCGAACATCATTATTTTAAGTGAAGGTGAAAATAATCGCATCCCCATCTTAAAATTTATATAAAATTCTTGGCCGTTACGGCTGGCATCAGCATTTTTAGAAGTATTTAACCTTTAGGTATCTTGTATATTTTTTTTAAAAAGAAGTAAGACTGGCGTTAAGAAGTCTTCTAATCTTATCTCTCTTCTACCTTCATGTGAGTGAGCTTGTAGCCTGTGGATCGTTTCATTGTTCCTTTTGTACTATACGTTCGGACCATTATTTTGTGCCAGTTCTACATTATATGTTAAGAGTGCACGTATCTTTACTATCACTTTTATTGTTCTGTCATCTACACTCTGCACTATTTCTCTATTTTTTCCTAAATTATTTTATTTCCTTAATGTTACATTTTACCTTATAATAAGTAGAGTATTCGACATAACGTCAAGTTTGCGTAAAGCATGAAATTGTTGCGAAGATAAGCATTCGAATATTTACTAACAAGTATGTGAAAGTAACGTATAACAATGCAGATTAAGAAACGAAACTAAGAAATATTCAATGTAACGCTACGCTTATCTCGTAAGAACTTTGATGTTTATAGAGCAAAACAATTATTTCTTCTGGGTAGTAATCAGTGGAATGTGTTCTAGGTACACTCGCAGATTTGAAAAAGCAGCGAGCTCAGATTAGAACGAACGGGAGTCCAGTTGAGAGCAGCCTAACATCTACGAACAACCACAGTTTGAATTCGCTTTCTGAAGTGTCCAAACAAGACATGCCAGTGCAATTGAATCCATTGACTCTGTCCCCGAGCTCCGGAACAGTACCGAGGTTCTCGGGCAACACCAGCGATGTGGTAGGAGACACGCGGTCACATAGATGCTGTATTATCATGTAGACTTTAATGGATAGTATTCCGACATGTTCTAGAAGATATGTGTCGACAAATGTGATGATGGTAAGCGTACAAGTCTGATTGTCATTCCAAAATAATTTTTGAACGGCTTTTGGACCACCCAGACGATTGAATCTTCACTGTCTTGCTATCGGCTATGATGGTATATAAAGGGAACAAGTTTTTTGTTTGCTGTAATTGGATATAGTTGACCGTGAATACTCAATCGACGGATGTTGGTCCGGTAGAGAAATTATATAATATCTAATATATTGATTGTTGCCGATAGAGAATTGCCATTATTGCTCACGAAGCAAGGATTGCCAATGGCTGAATAACAGTGTGATAGATAAATAAGAGCTCAACAACTATTGTATTTTTTAGCATTAAGAAAACTATGCGGTTGCTAATATTTTATGTAGTATTAGAAGTGAATCCTATATGCAGTTATTGTCGTATATTTAAGTATTGTATTATAAATATTTCTCGTCTGAAGTATTTCCTACATTCCATTATAATAATTGATTGATGTGTATTATTTTATTGTAAATAATTAATTTCATTGTAAATTTGAATGTTTCAGTATTCTTTTGAGTGAAATAAGATCAAATAATATAATTTTCAATTATCTATTTATGTTACATAAAATGCGTAATAGGCATTTTGAACAAAAACAAACCACAGAAAACAAATTATAATTGTATCGATTTTACAGAAACATCTTTAGTAATCGATTGATCGCTAATATCTAGTTAAACATAGTTTAATTTGATTAAAATACGACTAATTTAAACTAATAAATTATTTTTTTAATATTTCTAAGTAATATTTTATGGGACTAAAATAAAAAGATTTAAATCCTATCCTAACTGAACATAGCTGCGATAACTGCCTTAGTTTTGTCGGACCATTCTATGGCAATAAACTAATATCACTAGATGTAATAACAGATGTAACACTAGTATTTAAATGGGTATACTTTAATATACGTATAGTGACCTCCACAATTTTAACTATTAGCTACATCAAGGGGTCGTCCATTAATCACAGACATCATACATCACAGTCATAAGACGCGAAACCAAGAGGTCTGACTCTAAAATTATGATCGTATTTGAAAACAACATAAAACAATAATAGTTCTTATAATTTTCTTTTGGTCTTATTACTCCATTCCTCGCTTATACTTACAAACAACAACAAACAGTTTTCACCATTTCCTCTTGGTCTTAATTATCCATTTCTTTATGGTTTGAATTTGAATCTAACCAGCTTTCCATCAAACAACTGCGATCGCAACCTTGCAACCTCATCACCCACATCATCTCATAATTTGGATGTAAAGAAGATCCATAGTGATTGCCGTATGTAAAGTAAAAAACATGTTAAAACCGCCATTTTATTTTGTCGAAAATTTAATTCTGAACCGAGTTTGAACTTCTACAACAAAAGCAGTTCTGATCACCTCAGTTATTGGAATAAAGGTAGCTTAAAATTTACACGTGATTAAAGGGCGATCCTGTAACATTTTCAAAATAAAAGTAATATTCACCATAAATGTATACTTACAAAATTAACTGCCGAATACTCCAACGCAACTTAACTTTAAGGCGTTGTGTACCATGCCGTCTCTGCCATTTTAACGTATACATAAATACTTTTGAGGACGTTTCAAAGTTAAATATCGTTGAGTATTTGGTGATTAGAATCTAAAATTAAAATTAGCTTTTATTAACTTGTCTTGACCATTGTCAAAACTAAATTCAAATTCTAATATTTTCTTCTATTAGAGCTGTTTGAGTTTAAAATAATTTGACTAAAGACTGGATTTGTTATGTAGGTTTTACAATTATTATTAGACAATCGATTAAAACAATCGATTAGTGTGTGCGACCACAATCAATATAGGAATTGCCAAAATAGGAATTGATTTTTATCCAATTAAATAACAATTAGCATCTGTTTTTAGATGATTAAAATTAGATTTTTTAAGTTATTTTTCTTTAATCGTGGACGCAATTATGTAACACAATAATCGTTTTAAAACGTTCAGAATACTAGCAACATAACTTACATAAAACGTTTTTAATTACGGTTCAATTTAAATCGATAACCACTCATAAGCGTGTCTATGATTGTTAGAAAAAAGTATCAATGCTAAAATTAAAATCTAGTCTATGCTTTGTTGTCGTCGCATCCGCTTGTCGGTTCTACGTTTGAATTCAAAATACAGCTGATTGTTGTCAGAGCGAGGGGGCCACGGCATTCGTGCTGCCAGTTTCATCGTCCATATATTACAGTAATGTACGACCTGACCATTCCATATTATAATATATCTTTAATTTGGTTATTATTTTTTATTAAATTTCATAGATAACATAAATATATATTGGACTTGTTGACCTGTGAAATGGTACGAAACCATATTTATTAGAAAATTACCATATAATTTTTTTTTTTAAACCATATTAGAGCTATCAAAGAAAAAAACCGTTAAGGTGTTTTTGAATATTGACGAGACTACGAACAGCAATAGCTTAAATATATTAAAAGGAGATAAAAATATATTTACATAAATTATTAATATTTTCTGCCTATTTTATTGGTACATATTTACATTTTGGCCAAAAGTTGACCACAATTACTACATTGTCTGTAATATATGGATGCGTAGTCGAGTGCCTTTTTCTTCTTTATTAGAGCTAAATACTCAATTTGTGCCAATACTTTTATATTTTTTAAATTGCAAGCACGAGTTACTTTTTAGATGACATTTTCTAATACTTTGTTACTACGGAATATTACTAAATTTTCCATTGACAAGGCGATTTTTTTGTAACATGTAAACAAGTAAAATTACTTAGTAGTTAGTACATTTGTCATCCATTTTTTGAATTTACATGTTGACTTAGTATAGTCGTGGTAACAATGTATGTACTTCCTGATCAGCTTATACCATAGAGCATAAAAATTGAGGAGTTGCTATAGAGCGTCTTTCTAGACTTTTAATTAGGTACCTACCCTTCTCCTTCTTTAATTCTTGCTCACAACTCATGTTTGAATTCTACATAAATTATAAATACAGTCTGCATTAGTTCTGGTTAAAACCTATATTCTGCCCTCATCAAGTTGTTTCCTACTAAATTAATTGAATAATTGGCCCAGTAATTTTGGACAGTTTAAACGAATATTAGAGTAGATATATAGATAGGGGTTTATTAAAGCCTTGTGATGTAATAGTATCTGCTCTTTATCTATGCTCAATGGTTTGTACCCTTTATTTAAAGTGGTAACCCTCCATAGAATATCTCTAGAACTAGAAAATTTCATTGACGTAAAGACCAGGACCGTGCCATGACCTCAAAAAATTTACCACTCTCTAGAAAGAGACAACGGCTACTTTGTGGACAATACCTGTCAAAGGCCGCACGAGTTTTTCTTTTTTTCTCTCTTTCACGCTCTGTACTCAATATTTACTTTTTAATTGAAAGGGATGGCGTAGTCCTGGTCTCTGTCAATCGAAAATTCACAATTATAGGTTTTAAAAAAATCTTTGTGAAAATATTATGTTAAAAATCCAGTGTTCACTGTCTGTGGTATACTTGTTAGGTGAATGTGACAGGTTAGCATTCCTTTGTATATCATCTTGTTAAATTTTATATTTATACAATGTAATATAAGCTTTTGGAGTTGTATTTAACATATTGTAAATTCATCGTTAGGTCCCATCCAGTAGCAATTCATTCGTCCATATCGTAGTCATTAGTAGTAGATATTTCGTAGATTAACTATCTTCAGTACTTAAAAAGTACTTAAAAGTTTATTTACGTTATATAACTATCGTGAATATATCAAATATAATATAATGAATGTATACTGAAAAATATATTTATAGAAATAATAGAACATACAAAGCAATACTGAATGGCCTTATAAATAACACAATACATTTCATTTTTGTAACAGTATTATTTTTAAAAGCATTTTACATACGGCATTTTGTGATATAATAGTATCAACAGTTCTTGTCATTGAAGAAAGTGAATTATGTTTTCGTGCATGTAACTAGAAATATCTTAAAACTTGGCAAAAATCAGATATCAATTTACGTGTTGCAGTATTTTTAAATTTCAAGAAACCTATTTATTCATTCGTGTATATACTTCAAACTTTTGGAATGTATATGTCCACAAAGACCTGGAGCAGAACTTTAATGACGTGGCGAGGAAACTGAATATAACTAGTAAAAGTAAACTTTAATATTATGACATAAATGTACCAATATAATTGTTGTTTGTTGAACTCTATGTTCTTAACATTACGGTATACTTTCAATTGTTATCTTCTCAATCACTTCGCCACCTCACCTAACTTTCCGTTAAGTCAAACAAACTTGAAATTTGAAGCAAAGCAAAAAGCTCACATTCATTGATTACAAGAACTGTATGTGATAAATTTTAACAGAACAAGTACTTATATCAAATATATTAAAATAAAATTATTCATATTAATATCAAATTAATTATTCACTGTGTTGTTACATATATATTGTTTTTTTTTTTGTTGTATTCATATGTCGGTTGTGATGACAGAATGTCTTACCGAGACCCATGTAAACATAATAACAAAAAAAAAATAGAATGTCTTGATTGTAAGCGACTGTCGCGTACTTATTTCATTGCAAACTCACAAATTATTGTAAAAGACTTCCAATACAAGTATATAAGTAATTCCAAATCGACGTAAAATAAAGCTATAAAATTTTCATAGATGAATAAAATAAATAATATTGAAAAGTTTATATGTTGCTACATAGTAACGTATAAACTTACATTATTCTAAATAAAGCCAATTGAAATCATCATCATTGAAATGAATAACAATCACTTTAGTCCGCCAAGAAAGTGATTTACCACTTGTGTTAAGAATTCCAATCGTTAATAAATGTATGACCGAAAAACTCCTATCGAATTAAAATTACTTCAAAACCGGGGTTTGCTGATACGTTATAAATAAGTACAATAATTAATAGACCGGGAATAAAAGCTGATTTTTTTATGTTACGTCACATTAGTGGATTAAAGAAATACCTTTCCGTCAGTCAGCTAGATTCCTTAGCGATTTGCGTACAGGAATTTATTTGGCTACTGACGGCATCTGTGACAGAGTTATACTGACTGACTGATATCAATGTGATAATTATATACCTACTAAATTTCAGATATTCTATAGCACATGTGGATCGAGCACTATTTATGAATAGAATATTGACGTATGACTAACTCGCCTGGTTACAAAATTTTGCATGACTGACACTTATTTTGAATTAATATACTGCTAGAAAACTAATCTTAAAAAGTTTTAGTAAGCAGTTCACAATATACTTAGTTTGTTAAAAAAAAATTACCTGCCTCTGCGCTAAAGGCTCAGGAATCCAGCTGACTGACTAAAAGGTATTTCTTTACGCCATTATTGTGACGTAATATAAAAAAATCAGCCTTTATAAAGTTGCTGGAATTTTTTGGCGCTCATCTCTTGGACTATGACTGTCATATCGTCGAACAAAAATAGAATGTATCATTTTAAAATGTGATTATCATCATTATAAAAAGGTATCAAGTGGTAAAGCAATTTCTTGGTCAAAATAAAAGGACCTATTCAATTTATCCGTATTCTTTATTTTAGTTCGGTTTGGAGTTGAATCGTTGCGTTGATTGTTCTATTCTCTCGATAGAGTTTAGGATATTTGATGTAGAAGTATAATAAATAGTTTTAGTAGTATGGTACCTACCTACTACTTCTAATTCATCTTGCCGTAATGTACTTAATATATTCCTTACTTGAAATTTACTAGATATGTATTGTTCCTTCAAATTTTCCAAGTCTATGTGATAATTACTGAATGTTTATTGTAGGAATATTGAACAGTGCCTGTTGTGAGTCTTGCCTTAGTAAAATGTAAATCCTCTGTTGAAAAAAATATTGTTATTGTCGTGATCCTTTGTACATAATGTAGGCAGAAACTTGTTGTACAATATACTTTTCGTCGAATATAACATTTGTATATATTTGTTTTGTCGAGTGGCAGCTACTTACCCGTACTTAGTTGTTGCAATCCACGAATGAGCATCGTCTTAAAAAAATGCGTGAGTGAATTTTCGTTCGGAATATATAAAACTCTAACGCATGAGAAGCAATGTCGATAGAGACAAAAATGGCAATCTCTAAACTTATCTTTTGCGATAAAGCGAGCTGCAAGTAAAGTTCAAACTCATTCGTTGAATTGGAAGAACTATACCTGTGTACATAACTAACCTAAGCCTTAGAAGTTGTGTATCGCGACGCACGGTCACAATCTAAATAGGACTTTAACTACAAGTGCTAAGGTCTATAATAGCCCAGTACTTTGCGTCGTACAGCTGGTATTTTTTGTTTATAAGTCACGTGTTAAGGTGATATTTCACTATAGGATATAATATAATATAATATATATATATATATATATATTATATCGCTCACCATACTTTTGAATGGAACCGTTTACACTGAGATACATATCTCAGTGTAAACGGTTCCATTTACATTACATCTCAAGCTATAAATATATTTTCGACTGATGATGACAGCGCTATATGTCAACAAAAATATATTAAACCTCTCGTTACTATAGCGACCGCAACTGAACTGGGTAAACAGTACCAGAGCCCACGATCACAACCATGTATCATAGTAATACAATCAAAAGTGTATAAAATCGTCAAATTATATGATTCTGACCCCGACGGGGTAGGTAATAACGGGCAAGTGTAGCAAATGCGTGGGAGGCCATTTCAGCTGTATCAAAAAAAAACGGCGGTCGGTTTAAGGAAGAGCAGTCGTATAATATAAGGTATGATATATAAATAATCGTATAATATAAGAAAGATACTCGTACACCAGAAAATTAAAATAGAGCCAAATTCAGTCGTCCCCACGCTCTTGCAAACGAAAAGTTACTATGATCAAACAGAACAAACATACCTACAGAAAATTGTAAACTGTCGGAGTTATACTGTTTCAGGTAAACTCTTTGTTAATCATCATATATATTAATATACTGTAATTTGAAGATCGCAACTTATTCATTGTAGCATAGATTTCAATATGCTTGAATACGATTTTTAAATGATTTCCGAGTATCGAAAAGTTTTCTGATAAACTAGTTGCTACACAATTATTTTCTGATATAATCTTTTTCTATATCGAGACAACTTATTTTATCACGTCCAACAATTTTCTGACACATTGACAACATGTCAATGTGTCAGAAAATTGTTGGACGCGATAGGCGAAATTTTTCAACATTTGCAAAACGGTCTCCAAATTTAATGCGTTAAAATTGTCTTCTGAAAAATAATTAAAAAAAAAGATTTTCAGACGGATTGCTATGATTTTTCTTTTGGGTTAATTTCTAATTTTTAAGTGATTTTCTAGATTCGTGCTACACTATCTAACTTTTTTCCGAAGTATATCTATGCTTACACTTCGGAAAACATTCTGATATTGGTATTTTCGAGTTCAGGATACCAATTTGAAGCAGTTTCGGCCATATTGTTATGAGACAAAAATTCTGGTCGTGGACTCTCGTACTTAAAAAGATATCTCAAACACCAATTGCGGAATGTAATACATATCTCGGGATATAATATATATTATATCCAATTGTGAAAAATTCAGCTTAACGCGGTATTGTACAAGTAAGTCACAACATACATCATTGAAGTGTTCTTTGATGTTATTTAGAGGTTTAGTCAACATCACATTACTAATTTATGGTTTTTGTAGTTTACTCGAACAAACATCAAAAATATCCGCCTAAGTATTTTGCATATTTACTTATTGATTCTACTAACAAAAAATTGTAATAACCAGTTTAAATGCAAGATTTAAGTGGCGTAAGTAAGTACATTTTTGTCAGATAGAAATATTTGCGGTCTTACTAAAAAAATGCATATTTATTATACTTATTGAAATAGTACTTAAAAAATACAGTAGTATAAAATAGGAGTAAATTAGTTTATAGTGATTATAGTGACATTTTTTCAAAGCTTTTCAACCGAATCGATTTGGAAAGAACTTTGGTACAATTGGATTCGATTGGAATCTTGCAAAAATCTTGTGATTATGACCTATAAACCTTATTTACCTTCAAAATTTAAAAAAAGTGAAAAATATATATATTTTACGGCTCCCCATTTTGAGGATAGGTATTAACTCTGGTGCTTACTATAGTAAGCACCAGAGTTAATACCTATCCTTGGCATAATTCTATTCAGTTTCATCTAATAAATAACATAGACCAGGTCGAACTAACTGAGTTAATTATTATCATATCAAACCTTTCTACAAGTAAAACATTTTTATTACAATGTCCTGAAGTTATCGTTAATATTTTTATATTTAATAAATTATTTGTTGTAGCGTGTTCAATGTGATCGACACTTATGTTAAACTTGAGACGTTTAAATTTATAAGGACAAAATATTACAACGTAGAGACAATAGCTTGAACAATACTATGTGAGTAGATTGAAAAAAAATAACACGAATATCTTTGACGGCACGACAGTCAATCTAGAAATTCTATATCAAGATCAATGATAGACAGTCAATTGACTGACTGATTGCGTATCGCAATCTAGATGTACTGTCTACGGGTCGCCTTTGAAGTTTTGAATACGTTTATACATGGAGTATAGCAGAGCAGGATAACTATCTCTATGTTTAAAATGTATTCGTCAAAATGCGTTAAATTAAAGCCAAAAAAAGCTAATGGTATATTAGCAACAGCGTAAAAAATACGCATACAGCGAGCCACAGCTATGTACTTGAAGTGGCTGCTAGTAATCAACCTAAGGTCTCTACGTTAGGGGTAACTTTGTCCTTATAAATCTGATAGGCACTACTGTTCAAAGGACGCGACTGACGCAATGTACAATAGAGTTTAAGTGAATTCCATGCAAGTATTTTATTATTAGGTACAGTTAATATATTTTGTTGTCTGATTCTAATATATCTTCACTTTTCATGGACGATGTTCAGTCCCTATAAACAGTAGTGAAAAAATACGTTTACTAAAAATAAATCGTTTGTTTAAATCGATTTTTGTGTTTTATTGCTAGCGATTACCTATTTTGATTGACCTTTACTTTTGTGTAACTTGACCATTAATTTGGATTGGTTTGACTTCCTCAGGGTCACGTCGCGTCGCGCCGTAATATCCTTAAATCTGACTATATTTGTCAAGTAAACAGTTTCTTCCTAAGCTATGGTTACTAAGTTCACTATTTACTAGCTTTCGCCCGCTGCTCCGCCCGCGCGGATATCTGTTGTCGCGATAAAAACTATCCTATGTCCTTCCCAGGGACTCAAACTATCTCTATATCAAATTTCATCTAAATCGGTTAAGCTGTTTGAACGTGACAGCATAACTGACAGACTAGAGTTACTTTCACATTTATAATATCAGTATGGGTTGGTAGGTATTGTTTTCTGTTACGAATTAATAAGGGCTTTCGTACTTTCATCTTTGAGATCGACGTACCATAATGTACGTGCCGTACCTATCGAAATATTGTTAAACTGATCGCCGAAAGGCCTAACATTTTTTTATTATGTAATATAATTTATTGATTCACGTGCCGAGCTAACCAGACGACGCGACGCAGACTGCGGAGGTCGTGGCCAAGGTTACGCATGTTCCAAAACACGAATTCAAGGCAAAAATATAAACTTTATGAAGTCGTAGATCTCTATATTTGTAATTCTAAACAGGATAATCCGATGTTATTACATTAGGTAGGTACCTAGGTACTCATGTACCTATCTACTATACCTAAAATATTTATATACCTATGTATGCTTGGTCTGAGAATAGACCGTATCCTCCGAAGATAGTACTATTAGAGTTAGGTTCTGTATGTCTACGGAACTCGCAAAAAACGACATATTTGATAAAGTGTATTATTTTCTTTGCAGTTACTTTCGCCGAGTAACAAATCACTTTTTTACTATCGATAGCCAAATTTTTTAATCATGTTCATGTCAGATAAATAGTCATACGATTGAATACTAAAAGACTGATGATAACGTAGAGTAGCAAGGTGATACTGATGAAGTAAGAATGAGTATTGGTGACTATGGACTGCGGCGGCAATCGACAGTGTTCGCCGGACCGCCACCGATCGAAGACGCGTCACGGCTTCACTCTTACATAGCCACGATATTTACCACGCGAGAACGCGCATCTGAAACATAAAACTAAAATTATCTTCAACTAAAATATAAATTGTTTTACAAGTCTCACAGGCTTGGCTCATTTGTGTGTATGCTGAGAACATTAAGAACATTCTTCACGATGAAACCTCCAGTCAACGTGAGTACAATTATTTACTTTTTGTCAAATTATGCTTTAATGTTAATGCGACATTTGGAATCAAGGTCAAAAAAAAATGGGTGGGGTATAGGTAGGTATGATTTAATATTTGTAGGATTTCTTCAACTATTTTTTAATAAAGTGACGATAATTCAGGTAAAGTGACGATGTTAAATAAGTCGATTTTTTTTAATTAGTCAAATTAATAGTAATTTTTTATTCTACGGTGACTATTTTGTTCTAAATACCTAATCTATTTGTTTGGGTCTAGGTAGGTATGTGGTACCTGTCTGTGCCGAGCTAATTTGAATATATTTAAAGCGACTCACTTATGTAGCTGACAGAACTGACTGTACTTGTCTGATGATGATTGTTTCATAGGAAATTTACTTGGGATTTGCAAACACCAACTTTTAAACTACAGAGACGCGTAGGTACAAAGCAGTGCAAAATAATGTGCCATAAGGAAATCAGAAGTGGCTTTTCCTAGTTCAGTTATTTTTCTGACGTTTTGTGGTATTCCTTATTACTTAAGGCGATACGTAATTGGGTCTTTGGTTTTTGCTTGGGTTTTAGATAGGTGAGGTATCTAGCTATCTACTTAACTCCAGCTGACTTACCGAAAGGGTATTTCTTTACTCCACAAATGTGACGTATTGTAATAAAATCTGACTTAAAAAGTGCTTGCATTTTTTGGCGCTCTCCTCTTGAACTCTAGGTATTGCTCATGAAGTGTTTATAAACAAACTAAGTGTGCTTAGCTTTTTATAACAACGTACCTAATAACTACACTCGCATTGCAACGCGAATCCTGCCGAGTGCAGTTTTGGTTTCGGCTGTCATCCGGTCCAAAACCCGTTTTTTTTGCCGAAACTGAAAGTTCATTTGCCCACTATCAATAGCTACCTACAAATTAAAAGTTTCGTTCCTTGACTTCATGTACTTCAGGTACTGATTAGGGCAACCTACTTAGGTTCTTGTTTGTTTAGTTATGGTGCTTCGATTTCATCCAATTCTATTACATACGTAAAAGGATAAGGTCAAGACGTGATTAATAATAAAAAGCATCTAATAGTACCTACGTAGGTGTGTAAATATTGGACTATGTCGATACGATTCATTGAGAAATAAAGACAAAATACTTAATTATAATGTCATCTCATCTTTTTACTTTCGTTAAACAAACTCTAATTCTATAGCTTTTATCTGGTGTTCTTGAACTGTGCTTAGGTGGTTAATCGCTTCACATACAAGAACGATAGCCAGGGCTGCTACTTGGCTATCGTTCTATCATAGATTCAACGTTAAATATACCTACTTAGGTATATTGAACGTTTTTTTTTTTTGTTAATCCAGTTTTGAGACTTGCGGGAGAGGGCCGGTCTTGACCGGCCCTCTCCCCCACATGAGATTCAGCTCGAGCTAGACTTCTTATTTATACTTTTACAGTCCATGTGCCTACTCTTAGTAGAAATATTTAAAAGTACCTAACTAAGTACAGTTATTGATTGGCAGTGAGGTTCCTATGGTGAGTATATTTATTTTATTTTATTTAACCAAGATTTTGTTTTTAAGTTGTATGATAATTGTATTTGACAATCTGCACCTACACAATTATAATCTCCTAAAGGTCATCACCACCTAAAGGTTGACTGGTAGAGAATGTTTTTAGTCCGCATTTTTTGTGCATAAAGTCATTAAATAAATAAATAATATATATACATAGATCAGACTTTTTTAAAAATAGGTTCTAGGTAGGTACAGCCATAAGGTTGCCAACCCTATCGACGACACGCGACGTAGTAAGGGAAGTATTTGTCTAATGAACGGATATGGTATCAAACAATTACGTTGTTCTATTGTGGGGTCCGATGATAGCGTACACGACGCAGTTTATCTTTTGTTTTGAATGATAATCGTTGTTAACGACCTTTCAACTATGAGTATTGATAGCGTTTCTTCCGTTTGACATGAAAGACATAGGAACCTAATAATTCAGCATGTGTAATAGATACGGAGTTTAAACGTAGGAGATTTCCAGCTCTCAGCGTAGCTAAGTGCTACACATTCCCGAGGCAAGCCGAGCTCATCGTCACCTATTGAATTATTGTAGTCTAAACACAGTAGGTACCTACCTATTTAATTTATTAAACCTACCACATCATGCATCTTTGATGCATGCCATTATGTGCCAAAGATGCATGGTGTGTTAGGTTTGGTACAATTGGGTCTCCTCAGAGTATTGTAAGATATATATCCTTACCCTACCCTATGAGCCTCCCGTTAAGGGTTATGGTAAGGGTAAAGCCGGTCACTTGAGCAAAAATAATCACAAATCAGATAATATTCAGTGTTATAAAATTTTATAAGCTACGGGTCTTAATCGCGTAAATATTTTATTTTAAGGCTAAATACCTTTGTTTATTTCCCGACGTTTCGACCGTATTGCAACGGCCGTGGTCACGGGTAGACTGTGTCTACCCGTGACCACGCCTTAAAATAAAATATTTACGCGATTAAGACCCGTAGCTTATAAAATTCTATAATGTGTACAAATCGCGAAAGTTTACAAATATATAATATTCAGTGTATCTTTATTAATTTTTTTGCATGTTTTCTAATAAAATCACAATAAATTATATCAATAAGGTAAACGAATTAAGCATACCTAATAAATATTAAAAAAATTAATGACTTTGACCAACCAACACCATGGCGGGTAATACAATACCGGTCACCAGGTTTCTAGTACCTACCGGTTTTGTAAGGCCGAATTCGCAGATATAACGTTTAGGAGATTCATATCCTAAACATTCAGCGTGAGTCCAGAAACACCACAACACACACATATAGCAGAGCTCGTTGTTGTACCATAACCAACGCAGATTTATACCTGCGAGTCTTTTCTTTGCATTTCTGAGTCAAAGGTAGGCTATCATCATTCCTGTTCATTGTTTTGAAGTTTGATTAACGTTTTTCACATCAATCGATTTCATTCAAAAAATTTGCAGTACTTACAAAGTATACTAATTTACTAGCTGGTAAGTAGTGGACTGGAATTGCCCGCCTAGAAACATTCTCGTAAAAACAGATTTAGCTTAGAAACTTATCGAGAGACACTCAAAATCGCTTGGACTTCGGACGCTTGATAATCATGGTGCCACAATTAAGAATAACAATGTAAATTAACAAACACATAATTAACAGTTTATAGTTCGACTCGAAAATTATTTGAAATAGTTGCAAAAACAAATAACGTGCATTGGTCGTAGAAGTCGGCACCGAAAGTCCGGATAAACAGGTGACTGGTGCGTTGGTTGGTGCGGAATAAGGTCCACGTCCACCCGTTTAATATGTTGGAACGCAGTAAAATAGGAAATAATGTATAGATCGGTATTACCCGACCTGTTTTACCCTAAATAATAATCCATCCGTTAAGGATTAATCTATACTAATATCTATACTAATATTATAAAGCGAAAGAGTTTGTTTGTTTGTTTGTTTGTTTAAACGCGCTAATCTCAGGAACTACTGGTCCGATTTGAAAAAATCTTTTTTTGTTGGATAGCCCATTTATCGAGGAAGGCTATAGGCTATATAACATCGCGCTACAACTAATAGGAGCGGAGTAGCGACGTGAAATGTTGCAAAAACGGGGAAAATTTACGCATACGAAGTTGCGCGGGACAGCTAGTTTAAAGATAAAGACTTTGTTTGTTTGTTTGAACGCGGTAATCTCAGGAACTACTGGTCCGAATTGAAAAATTCCTTCACTGTTGGATAGCCCATTTATCGAAGAAGGGTATAGACAGCAATAAAACATGTTGCAAAAACGGGGAAAATTGACGCATACAAAGATGCGCGGGTCGGCTAGTTAATAACATCTACTTGGCAGTGTCTAACCTAGCGGATCTTTAGGACACTTAGATGCATTGTTCGTATCAATTCTCTATAGCAATCTTTCAGGTTTTCCTCAATCAAATTTGGTATTCCAAGGAGATTTTCATCATTAGGATAGGCCATATGCCTCTCGTATGTGACTTGGCTCTTGAATTTTAAGAGCCACTAAGGACTCCTAATTAATTGTGCGCTCATGAAACACTTTTTAAGCGATTCTTTTAATTACAGTCCGCTCTCCTACACGATGTCGAGATCCCCACTAAGAAGGCCACCTTCGGGATGGGCTGCTTCTGGTCCAATGACTCCCTGTTTGGAGTTACGCAAGGAATTATAAGAACACGCGTTGGATACTCCGGCGGCACTACCAAGGACCCACATTACAAAAGCATGTAAGTTAAAGACAGTTTGTTTTGTGTTTCTGATGAAGTGATGCAAGGAAATAAGCTTAGATTATATTATATATTTGGATGGTTTAAAATGTACATTTATAGCTATATGCAAGAGAAAATTCTACACTGTAATTCATTACACACTTGTGACAATAAACAAGCAAATTTAAAAAAAAACAAAAACCTGACTGTATATATTATTATATAACTGAAAAAATACTTATATTTAACTGGTCTGTTGATCTTAAGGATTCTTAAGGTCTTTTTTACACGTTCCGGTTTCAATCCGGGCGCCGCCGCCGGGTAGCCGGCGAGCGGGTACTTACCCGGCGCGAAATGTATGGCGATGTACGGTAGCTTTCATACGTTCCAGCGTCCGTCTGTTCCGATCGCTATTGATTCACCGCCGGTGCCCAGTCCCCGGTCGTCGGCTACCCGGCGACCGCGGGACCGGGCGCCGAATTGAAACCGGAACATGCAGAAAGGACCTTAACCCAGAGATCGTTGCTTCGATTCCCACCCAGAATATTTTTTGTGTGATAAGAACGATTTTTTAACAGACTTCTAACAAAGTATATTATGTATAGGTACTGTGTCTGGATGTCATTTATCCTGTATAAATGACATCCAGACACAGTATACACCAAAACTGCCACACGCGGTGGGAAAGTACCTACCTTAAATATTGTAGATAGAACATTTTACTGAGAGAAGATTTCATTTTGATTTTAAAAATACATAATTTGAACTGTATTTTTTTTTTTTTTTTCAAATTCCTAAGTATTGTATAAACCAGGAACCGAACCTAAAATAAATCTATCTAAATAACATAGTAACTTAAGTGGAAGGATCAACATACAAGTGTAGTATACCTAAACAAATTTGCACACTTATAATATTGATGTTTGGTGATTTGCATGATGAATATTTGTAATAATACGTTTAAATACAGTTTGTGACTTGAAATTATAATGCCAATACAAAATACAATTGGGAGGTCCATGTGCCTAACTGTTTTGAGACGAATCCAGCGACATCCACCAGATGAAATCCGCCTAACCGTTTAGACTGTAGTGCGTGGTAGATAATAATATAATAATAATAATAATAATATTTTGGGACAACTAACATAACGCTATCTGATCCCAAACTAAGCAGGACTTGTACCATGGCAACCAGATAACTGATATACTCATATATTTCTAAATATATATTATAGATAAATAACACCCAGACACAGATTAAACCATCGTGCTCATCACACAAAGTTTTATCCTGGGTGGGGATCGAACCCAGGATAAAACTCTTGCGTAGCAGTCGGATACATTCCCACTGCGCCCCAGAGGCAGTCAGTGGTGCGTGGTAGATGGCATTATGTATAATGTGACGTGGATTGTTTAAGCACTATCTCTTCACACTAAACCACTTAATCCAGGCTAAGTACTTTAGCATTAAACACATGAACGTGTCAGCACTTATTTTCCATTAATCCTAATTATTAACTCGCATTATACCTTTTGAATATAACAATAGAGGATATTACCTATTAGATATGCTTACCATAAGTACCACTCATTAATTAAGCACCTACATGACTTTCTAATTAATCCCATAATACTGTGATTACACGTCTGTTAGGTATTAACCGAAGTAATTATGATATACTACTTAAAAGAACCTATGTAGGTATGCATATGCCCTGCGTCTTCATAAGCCCTTATTGGTCCACTGCTGGTTATGTTCATGTCGCCTCCTAACTTATGCCATAACACCCGGTTCTCCGCCATCCGCATCCAGTCCATCCCAGCTACCGTCTTGAGGTCGTCAGTCCATCTGGTTGAAGATAGTTTCTGCATAGGCATACCCAAGATTATTTTTCGATGGTGTTGGGGGCAGAGGGTGTCTGAACGCCCCTATTATTCCCTCTGGGGTTTTTGCTTGCATTTGCTAATAAATTTAATTTCAAAATTATCATGTCAACTTGTTGCGGACTTTTTTGTAGTGTAATAATACCACAGAACATTGATACCTATACTGCTGTATTTGAAACATGGTTACTTTATTGTATTGAATGTATAATATTTTTTATAAGAGCATCTGCAAGGAAGAACATGGTAACTCACTTAAGCCGGTACCACACGGCCTAGAAACGTAATAGAAACAAAAGTATTTTCGTATTTTAAATGTATTGTTAGTGATCAAACGTCTTTGGTTGTCCTAGATGTAACTTTACAGTCGTAGCTAAATTTAGAATTAAATTCTCTTTTTTTTTATCTACCTTACGAGTTTTTAAGTCTTTTTGTTTGCGATTTAGAGAGTGTAAAAAAAATGTAAGTATAGGTCGGTCTAGTGTATTTTATGCGCAACTTTAGTTACGAACACAATTTCAGGGAACACAACACGGGACGTGTCCGTAACTAAGTTACGAATAAAATAACATTTATTAAACCACATAAATACACGATTTTGTTAAAGAGTTTTTATGGTAACTCAAAAAAAAACATTAATTGTATGTAAAATACTTTATTTTACATAAAATAAAATATAATATAATAGTTATAACTCAATTAATAAATTCAAAGTTTATCTTAACAAGGGCTTTTTATACACCCACACAGATTTTTGTAATCTTTGACGCGCTCTCCTGAAAAGTTGTCAAAAGTGAGTTACCATGTTCGTCCTTGCAGGTGTCGATATCTATACTAATATTATAAAGCCGAAGAGTTTGTTTGTTTGAACGCGGTAATCTCAGTAACTACTGATCCGAATTGAAAAATTCCTCCACTGTTGGATAGCCAATTTATCGAGGAAGGCTATAGGCTATATAACATCACGCTATGACCAATAGGACCGGAGCAGCCATTAAAAATATTGCGAAAACGGGGATAATTTACGCATACGAGGTTGCGCGGGTCAGCTAGTATACACTAAACAAACTTCAAATGGCTCAATCTAAAAAGTGTCAAAAATCTATTTCGATGCAATTTCGATGATTTACTTAAAGGCCGTCGATTTTATTGATAAAACTTATCTCAACATTAATAAAAGTCGCTTGAGATTAGAAATAATGACATGCAAAAATGTCATTATCATTCTTTGTTACTTTATCAGAAAGAAAACATTCAAGGTTTCAATATTTTTAGCAATGATAAAGAACATAAGATATATTTACGTAAGCAAGCTTAATAACGTTCTAAGATAAAACATTTTTACTGGCAATGTCAAGATACAGTATTTTTAACATGGTTGCTATATGATAGCCACTTTAAAAACACAAAAAAAAGACTTTTTAGAAAATCATCTATGAGACACGGTTGGTATCTTTTTAACGGAGCCTTAATGACCTCCCTAGGTCATTTCCCTCACATTTTTAGTCCTTTACAGGGTGGACCAAACCAATATCCTCTGGAGGGAAAGTACCTACCGTAACTAAATTTTTGAGTTAGATTGAGATTGATTTGAGTTAGCATTTTATTCAAGTATAAGTATGATTTACTTAAACTTTTAGAAATAAAAATAACTGTGTTCAAAGATTGACGCCATCCCTTTCAATTAAAAAGTAAATATTGATTGTAAAACGTGAAAGAGAGAAAAAACTCGTGCCGCCCTGTCTCTTTCACAGATATTGTCTACAAAGTAGCGTTGTCTCTTTCTCGACAGTGGTCAATTTTGTCAGATTATGGCGCAGTCCAGGTCTATACGTCAATGTTTCAACGGCAAAAGTAGGTAGATATAGGTATGATCAAAAACGAAATGTCAAAGTATTGCAAATGTGAAATGATATTGAAACTACATCATTGTTTTGTAATTCATGTAAATTAGTACGAGGCGCATGGTTATGACGTTTCTTAAAAAGATACTGATCTGACTTGACAGTCATCTACACTATTGATATTCCGTTTTTGACGTAGATATAGATTAACTATGGAGTGCACCAGCTGAGCAATTTTGGGAAGAAAAGTTGGATTCTTCGTCTTCTTCGAAGTGTCCAACAAATGTTACTCATCACAAGATTAAAAGTTCCTTAAAAATCGATTGTACAATTATGTTGTAAAACTTAATTGGCATTTGTGTATAGTTTAATATTCAATTACCTATTACATAATTAAAAAAAAAATTGTCAAGGAGTTTATATTGATAAATGATGACAGCCCTGACTGTGACACATTATGTCACAGTGACATTTATGGCGGGAGATGTTTTTATTTTGTATTTTTTTAATTTTATTATCTAAAAATAAGTGTGCAACATTTATTTAAGAATAGTGCATGTTTGCATAATGCAAGATTGCAAAAGTGAGTGGTGCCCGGAATGTAGGCTCTGTTTTCATTCGTTAGTATAAAACATTGTGTTTGATTTCAAGATTTAAATTTTAACCATTTTATGAATTATATGTGTTTATCGACGACTATAACTTTATTGTTATTCAGTTTAATATTATATTATCTTTTCTTTAAGCTCTAGATGAGTAAGGTGACCATATTTTTTTTTCGGAATTTACCATGAACTACATTCGTGTTTTAATATTAATACAATTTAAGTTTTAGGTATATATCTGTAATTAATCTTATACTGCGTTACCTTTTCTAACCAAAAGAATATAAAATCAAATTTAAGTTAACAAAATTACGTTTTAATACCTACTAAACTGTAATTTATCGAACGATTTCCGTACTTTACAAATACAATAATTGCATTTTTGAAAGATAGAAAAATTTGAATCCAGACTCAGGAATCGAACCCGAGACTTCCGTAGCCAAACCGGGGCCAGAAGCGATTTTCGTACTTTAAAAAAAAATACAGTTCACTAGATATTGAAATAAATAATTAGTAAGTAACTCGATATTTAGCATTTTTCTATAAAGTAGTCGGCTCCGTTGCTCTACATTTATTTATTTAGGAAATTTGTCAGGAAGTACAAGCCACCACAGCCACAGACATGGCCACCCTTTTTAAGAAAGAGATATATTATATAAATAGGGATTATTTAGAAAGAGATGGAGAGGACAACAATATTTTCAAGGTCATATCGTTTCACTTTTATTATTCGGCCAGCATGTGGCCTCCATTATTTACTCTATCTCCATTATTTTTTTTCACTTTTGCCGTTGACTGCACCACGCGCGTCGATTTTGACGTAAAATGTGACTGATTTGACTACACAGTCAAATATCCTTTTGTTTTACTTTCATTGTGATCAAGAGAATGTCGTAGGTACAAACATAAAGCCATTTATATAACAGTTATCTACGCCGACACGTGTCTTATTAATTATACTTAACTATGAATTATTTATTAGTAAGTACGATTACTATAATCTGTGTAAACGTAATAACGTAATTCCGTAGTAAATTCTATTGCATCGTTTAATGGATTTTCCTTTAGATCGATTACCACTTGTAGAGTTCACTCGTTGATTCATAGGTCAACGAGTTCAATGAATAATTAATAATAATAAAATGGATACTGAATTCCTTTTAACGAACCCTTTTTGGGCGCCAACATGTAGGTAGGTATAATATCTACATTATATACCTGACTTTTAAATAGCATTAAACACAAAACGGTAAAATTACGAACATTTCTACAAGTAGGTAATTGTTTTGTGGATATTTAGTACATAATATTTAGGTGTTCAGACGTGGCTGTAGTGTTTAAAATGTAGTCAAGGGCATAGTGAATCGATACGGATGCAATAGGAAAGAATAGCCCGAATAGTTTGCACAATCATTAGGTAGGTATTCTTTTGGCTACATGTCTTATGTAGAGAGAGGCATAAATTAGATATTGAAACTACGTTCTTACATACATGCTTAGTGTGTTTGGTATTCGCTAACGGAATATCATAGTAAGAAAACATATGCGTAATACAAAAATAAATAAGTCTTTATTTAAGAATTTTGTCGAAGAGAGAAGAAAAGAAGGGTCTCTTGTCTATGTAGTCAGATAAAGAGCACTACAGGCACGGTCGTATTCGATTTCTACTATGGGCGGTATGGGCCGTAGTCTAATCGATATTGAGAAAACTTTGTCATGCGCTAGGCCTAGTTACCTTGTACCTAGTTCCTAAACAACCAAGGCTCAGACCGCTAACGCAAATTTCGTTGCATGGCGACCTTAGAAGGACTTTTGCCACCAGCGATGTGCCGTTTATAAGGAATTGGTATCCTTATAAGCGGCCTCGGCACATCAGCAGCCCTCGCTTAGGGGTAGATAGATGGTAGATTTCAACTCTGTCAAAAATTAATATAGATAACTTATACGAAAGCAATTGTGTGACTTGCCTAGGAGTTCATCTAGTAGGATTATGTAGGAAATTGAAGGATATACTAATAAAAACAAGCAATTTTAAGGTAAACAATGCGCGTTAATTCCCGTATAATAAATAGTTATAATTGAAGGATATGTCTTATATTTAACCCGTAAAAAATATCCTAAAGTTACGGAAAAATGCAAAAACGAGGATTTTTGTATCATAATAGTTATGGCGTTCGTAATCTAACATACCTATGTACGAACGAATATTTGACTTTATGTTGTCAGTAATGCCAATTTAAAAATTTGCCGAGGGGAGTGAATGCTGTGGTGTGTTCGTTTGTTTACAGACTTATCTATAACTGAATTAGATGCCATTTTCTACGACTTAAACTTATAGGGCACTTAACTCTGTTATTATCCGGGGCCACACGTTACTTTTATTGCGCACGGATTTCATGTGAAGCAAAAGACAAATATCTTATCAATTCAATTTTGCACACCACTTAGATCACTTGTGCAAATGATTGAACAAAAACGAAGTTATTTATGTAAATAATCGTTCAGTTCATCAAGATAAAAGTAAGCATGACAATTGCTTGAGCTTTTCCATCCCTACTAATATATAAATGTGAATGCAATTTTGTTTGTTACGCTTTCACGCGAAAACTACTCAACCGATCATCATGAAACTTTGTACACATATTCTTGGAGGTAGAAGGTTAGAAGTAACATAGGATTATATAAAAAAAAGGGGGAAAATTTACGCAGACGAAGTTGCGCGGGACAGCTAGCATACAATAAATAAATCATTGTGTCATTGACATTATCAAGACTTCCTTTCTTTGTTATCTTTACTTTCTGACTTGTCATTAGATTTTTTTTTTTTCAAAGAATAAATAGTTATATATCAGACATTTCTTGTCGGCTCTTGTCGTTTTACTTAACAATTTGTGCTATGAGACCAAATCCTATTTAATGGTCAACAAGAGCTGGAAGGTCACTAGAATGAATTGGATACGGCAGGCGGAGGAGAGGGGTGTCGTGGCGTAAATTAGGAGAGGCCTATGTCCAGCAGTGGACCGATACAGGCTGACTGATAATTAATTGATGGATATAGGCAGAAATGTATAAACTTTATGTAGACATAAACGAAAACATAGGGTGTTTTCGTCTACGCCTATACAAATTTTATAAATTTGAATAGATAAAACAGCTGTCTTACACGAGATACAATTTATGCATAATAAATATAATATTAGGCTGATAGATACAATGTATGCTCTCCGTCCTTTGCTCCAGTTATTCTACAATCTAATCACTCCCAATGTATCTGAATGTCATATTCAATGTAGACTGACACGTGAATGTCACGAGATTAGTCCATCCTTGCATAAAAATAGTACCCAGCTATTATCAGGCAGGTCTTGCGGGCCCAATGCACGAGACGTTTATGTCCGTCAAGGTTGTCGGCGCGTGCGCAAGGCTAAAACGGCCCGCATAAGCCCGCAACAAAACGTTGCCGGTTTCATAAGCGGAATTGGGCACAAGTCTAAATGACAACGTTTTGTTGCTTCTTTAACTAAAGAACGTAATGACTTCGATTTTAAAGGTCGCTTTAAACACTGGAATCACCTCTGTTACATAAGTAGTTTAAAGATTAGGCAAATCATTACATTTACCAAACCCTAACAGGATAGTTTACAATCCCTCTCTCATATATTATTTTTCCTTTATTTTTTATTCATCATTTTTCCAACTACTAAATGTAGAGCCATTGTTTATTTTAAATTATGTTATAGAAAAGTTGTATTTTATAACCTAAGTGAACAAACCCTTTTAGAATATAAAGAATGGTTAACAAAATAATTCACACGTCGCAAAACCATTGCGCTACAAAAAGTTGCCAATCTGTAGAGTCTCAGTTGTTATTTGGAACACTAGTAGGTATGCTTTTCGAAGTGATAACTTATGAAGAATTATTTGTTATGACACGTGAATCCGATGGTTTGGCGAAAATGATTATCGTCTACCTACATCTAAAAGCATGACGACGACGCATAGGCATAGCGAGTCATTTCACTGAAATTTAGCAGCTTGATTGGAAAATTGCATTCACCTTTCAAAAATCTATAGAGAATCCATATTTTATGTAACAACTAAATATACGCACAGGATAACAGTCAAAGCTAGCACTGCTTTTCCTAATGGCTCTATTCCATTTTAATCTACGTCAAGTCTGTCTGAAAGGAGTTTATCGTTCGTCCCCATGTACGGTCGGCCAAGAAAGCTGTCTACCAGTTTTGACAAAGCTTCCTTTGTAACCAAAATAGCGTTAAGATTGAAATTGGTAACTATCAGTTTATAATTGCAATGGAAAATCAACCTTGTAGCTTATGACGTGCAAATGAATTTCAACCGTAAGGTGATACATTTTTGGCCGACTGTACAAACGTTTTAGACCTCGTCAGTGTCTCTTGTAGTTTTCTGGAAACAATTAGTTGTCACTCTATGATTTATCACAGTTTTATATTTTTTCAGGGGTGACCACACGGAGGTTATCGAGCTGGACTATGACCCAAAGACCATCAAATTTGAAGATCTCCTGGAAATGTTTTGGGCCAATCACGAGTATGGCCTAACAACTAAACTTAAGAGACAGGTACCTAACTTACATTTTGTTTACTTATTATGGTTTAGGGCGGCGGGAAAAGGGGGGGTGGCGATTGTCTTGACTTCACTGACGATCCCAATATTTCAGTTTGGGAGAGGGGATGACTGGGTGGCTTAGCCCCATTTAAGACAGGTTTTATCACAGAAAAGTACACATTTTCAGAAGGAGTAAGTTACTTTAAGGGGAGAAGGAGGAGATATCCTCCAGAATACGCTGATAATATTTGAAATCCAGGTTATTTCATCTCTCCTGGACAACCGTGTAAATTTCGATTAATATCTAGCTTTTCAATTGCGAAGGCTTTTGTTTAAATTTTGGTAAATTAGTATTTTCTTTTTCAAATCTTGAATCAGCAGAATCAATTAAGCTATCTCTGTATTAAGAATTAGAAACCATTAAATTAAACGTCAGGTTAAGATCTCAATCACAGGATTTCACAAATATCGATTGACCTACCTATCTATTGAGTACGCTATGGCTTCAGGTTTAGATACCAACATATTGTGCGTCATTGTTAGACACGTGTAAAAAAATTCTGTGATCGTACTAAAAATATAAATAGCTTTTATGATAAGAAAGAATTGAAATGTGCCAAAATATGTAGGTGGGGTCTCTGCCTCTACGTATTTTTCTATTTTTAAACGTCATTTATACACGTGGATATAAGTAGGTATATATCTACCGGTTGGTGCAACTGTAAATATAGCACTTTAAACGTAATATTTAATACCTAATGTTGCTTCAACCTGACTAGACTAGACTAGAATACCCAGACAAGTACCTACTCCCTATAACTAATGTATCTATAGGTACCTATCATATTGTTAAGTCGATATTTATGACATTATTGTTTGTATTATTTGGTAATCCCATCACTTATTGTACTTTCGACTTTTATTTGCTTTAAATAAAGACGTAATTATCTGATTATATACCTACTATGTATTAATTTTATCCGTGTATCGGGAGGTAGTAATTAAACAGTGGTTGCGACTCGGATGCGTTTGAATATGAATTGTAGAGTATGGTAATATTATGTAATATCTTACTTAGGGAATACAAAATTAGATATTTACACGATCTGTTATCTAAAGGTTATAATTTTAATATGTTTTGGTTGATAGTAATGTGCGGATTTTAGCGCAATCTTATAAAAAAATGGTTTTACTCCAATGACAGTTCATTAGGGTTCCGTAGTTTATAGTTTCGCCATGTCCGCCCGTCCGTCCGCAGCTTAGCCCAGAGTCTGTTAGTGCTAGAAGGCTGTAATTTTTCCATGGATACACATATTACTTACGCGGACAAAGTGAAAAATAAAATCTTGAAAAACATTTTTTTTGAGGATACCTCCACTGTATGTAAAGTCGGGACGTATTTTTTTTCTCCCCTACCCAATCGTGCATGGTATTATTAGATAGGCCTTTTAAAACCGTTTAGGGGTTGTAAAGACCATTTTTAGATTTAGGGATCCTATTGTGAGCTATTAAACTTTCAAAAGAATTTTTTGACAGAGTCAAGTGTCCCCCTCCCCTGCCAGCTAAATGGTTGATGTTGGGTATGTGAAAAAAAATAAGGTAGTAGTGTATAGTGAAATAAAAAGAAAAACTATTATAGCTAAGTAGGCTTTACAAGTTTACGAGTAACAGCTGATGAAATGAGAACAACATTTTCGTACCAATTCCTATGAAAATTATTATTACCTATGTACAACGTTACAAGGTATAACGTTGTAAGTATGAAACAAAAACCCAACTTCTTATACCGCTATTCGGAGGTGGGGGGAGAGACTACGGAACCCTACCAATGTAGGGTTCCGTAGTCTCATCCCTCCCCCTGCCGAATATGCCCAACGCGCAGCCCGACATGCACTTGCTCGGATTTAATATTTATTTTGATTACTTAAGGGCCTTACCTACTTTTACCTTACACAAGAGTTACCAAGCCATTCTTCTAAATGTACAACTTATCTGGTTTTCAGTACCAGTCAATGGTATTATACCACGATGAAGAGCAGAAAGCGATTGCAGAGGCGTCGTACAAACTGATGGAGGAGCGCACCAAGGAGCCCTTAAGAACAGAGATCGCACAAGCTGGCATCTTCTACCCTGCTGAAGAGTTAGTATACAGAACAATACACTCTTAATTTACAAAAAAAAGATCGCATATTACCTTCTTATACTATAAGCACGATTTCACTGTGTGTAAATTGATTGTGTCATTAGTGGATACACGTTGGTATAGCCTATTTATCGAGGAAGGCTTATCATATGAAGTTGCTCGGGACAGCTAGTTAGTTAGTTAGGTAGTGCTTATTTTTGAGCAGATCTCAAATTGGCCGATTTTCCAGACAGTTAGCACACTTTAACTGCACAAAGACTATCTTACGAATTTTGCACGTATTTCGTGTAATTTCATTCGTTAAATACGGAGCTGTGAAAATAATGACAGCTGAGTTTACCCCCTATTTTCAACTTCACCAGAATTAGGTAGTGACGAGCAGATTCCCTAGCGGCAAGTCGTGGAACTATAGCATAAGGCAGATGAACTATAGTTGGCTTTTATTTTTTTTTAGTCGACCCTCGGGAATAAATTAAAAGCACATCTGTCGTACATATACATTTAAATCGTCAACAGTAGTCCCTCTGGTAAGCACAATACGATAGTTTGCCGCCATTTTTACCGTATTGTGCTTAGCAGTTGATGCAACTGTTGAGTTAGGTCTGGTCTAGTAAGTTTAAGCTATATATAAATCATAAAATTAAAATACCGGTAACGTATACACATCGAGCACGAGCCCCGTTTTATTTGGAAAAAGTAAGGACATAGACTGTCGAAACATAGAATAAAGACAATTTAGTAAATATGTGCAAGTTGTACTTTTAAAACCCGTGCAATTTATAACATTTTCTCAACAATCATCTAATTAGAAATAATCCACAAACGATATATTGACATTTTGGAGACCGGACTCTACACTAGCGCCTATAACGGAGAATTCACATGCGATAACCCTCATTAGTCCACTGTTTAATGTAGGTAGGTATGCCTTTACGATTGACACCTCGAAGCATGCATCTTTAATCACAATGAAAAATATACTATATCACACTAATATTATAAAGGCGAAAGTTTGTGAGTATGTGAGTGTGTATGTTTGTTACTTCTTCACGTCTAAACGGCTGGAGCGATTTTAACAAAATTTGGTATGGAGCTAGCTGACATCCTGGATTAACACATAGGCTAATAAGCCGCGGGTAACACCGCGGGGCACAGCTAGTAGTTATATAATTACTTAAATTTTTATTATCTTTATATTGTTTTTGTTGTTATATTAAATTTATAGTAAGTTCAATGTTCTAAAATAGTTGAGATAACACAAACTAGGGGGTGTAATGGAAGATAGATAAGCCACTAATGTTCTCTTCTATTAATGTTACACAAATATTTACGTCAATGTAATCAATCAAATTAACTAAGCAATATCTAAGAATAGCGGAGAGTAGGTACAGAAAAGCAATTTTTATAGAAAACGCTCTTGACGGATGCACTGTGCGTGCGTCAAAAGAGTTTTCTATAAAGATTGCCTTTGTATGCGTGACGCACACATATACATCGTTCATGGACACGAAATCACGGAATACGTCAAACCAGTGACAGAGCGAGTGCTTCGTGATTCCGTGTCAGTGTGCGCGTTCGTCAAGAGCGTTTAATATTATGATTGCGTTCTGTACTCTCAATATTCTGTGGTAATTCAAAGTATTCGAAAGTTTGCATTCAAGCAAGAATTCAATAAAAAATAATACCTACTTGTGATGAACGCTGAATAAAAATGTACTTATGTTATATCGATTGGTACCTAAAGGTCTCCATTTAGTAAAATGAATAACAGTATATGTTCAGTGTCAACAGTACAAATCTAGTTCATTAAGTTTAATTAACAAAATAATTATAAATTAATTAAAATATAATTTCGTCCGTTTGATCTTGAGTTCTTATCAATCGAACCAATCTTATAGACCGTTAGAACTGGTTCATATCACGTGAATTGATTTTAATGCGGCGCAGTTGTGTCATTAAAATATCGTAATATTTGACACGATACATTGTGTACTGATATATTGAGGTCATAGCACATACGATACTATTAGCTTCGGGACAGCGACTTAGGGACTTTCTGTCTTCGATAGTGGTATTAAAATATTTAGGATTGGGCGCAGAGATCAGTAGGTGTGCCATGAAAAAACATAAAATTTATTCTCAAAGAAATATATCAAAAAATGATACGGTACAATGAAACTGAAAACGTTTGCGAAAAATTATTATATACTTACTTAAACGTTGTATTTGAATGAGTAGGTATATTTGTGCCCTTTTTCATAGTACCCTTGACGAAGTGCCCTCTACGTTGTGCACTCTACATAATGTAGGTAGTTAGTGCCCTTTGCATTCTACCATCTACGTAGTGCCCAGTAATTAGTGTAAACGTATTGCCCAAGAGACTATGCCCTCAACGTAATGCCGCTTAACTATTACCTTCTAGATTGTCACTACACTTTGACTTCTATTTAGTGCCTTCTACGTAGCATACTCTGCATTTATGTCCTGTATGTAACACACACTTGTTGACGTTGAATAAGGATTCGCGTTCTTTTTTTCCGTTTTGGCGGCAAGCCCGTGTGAACTGGCGCTTTCGCGGTGCACTCATAGATGTATACATATCAACCCATATGATGGCCCACTGCTGGGCACGGGTCTCCCCAGTAGAACCTACTGGTATGTAGATCCTGGGGGTAATTGCCATAATCGCCACGCTTGGCAAGCGGGTTGGCGATCGCAGTAAGGCTTTAAGTACGCAGAGGACGCTGCTGCCCGTCCTCCGGGGTGAAATCCCTTAGTCGCCTTGACGACACCCACGGGAAGAGATGGGGTGGTACTATTCATAGATGTATGAAAGAACGTAAATAAGGACCCAGACCCTGTGGCTTCAAATCCCAACCATCTTACTACCGACGACGTGAACCCATTTCTGACACAAGGAATTTAGTTTAACGGGAACGTTTGAAAGTAATGTGCTTTAAATAAAATCAAATATCTGACAACTAAAATATCGAGTGTGCTTTAATCTTTATGGATACAAATCAATGTGTATGTCGACCGTTAGTGAATTGAACTTTGATCAAATGGTATATGTCAACCTTCGAGATTGATATGCTATCAAGCATTGCATTGTCTCAGGAGTAGAATACTTATTTTTGATTTCTATAACGTATAGGGGTCATAATTGCTATTAACCCCATTGCTCATTAGAAATTAACCGTATTACTCGTAATACTTTAGTAATAACGTTTTAAATAGCGAATGTTTAGTAGAAGAAACGAAACATTCACGTTAAACAGAGCTGTAGTGAATCGGTAGAATACTTACTTCGTACTTATTATATAGTCTTATTAAAAATACGCATACTTATTCTCTGGATTTTACTATTATTTCCAATTGGTATTTTTCTCTAGAACATAAAGGTTTTATTACACATAGGTTTTACAATTTTAGAAAATATTCTAGCCGAGACTAATAAGAAATATTTTTGGTTTCTAGTAATTTTATTTCCTCCTGTAACCTAACCTGTAAGTTGAGGTACTAGTATAGTATTATATTATCTGTGGTTGAGGTATGTAGACAAAGCCGAAAGATCCTCACTGTGGTTCGTTTGTAAGTCTAATTAATCTAATTATGGATGGTTTGATCGATGGATTAATCGTTTTCATTATTTATTTTACAGTTACCACCAGAAATACAGACTGCAAGGCCACAAAGATCTATGTAAAAGTCTAGGAATGGACTCTGCTAAACTGCAGACATCTCACTTAGCGGCTAGACTGAACGGATTCTTAGTAGGTATAGGTGACAGAACACAGTTTGAAAAAGAAGTCCAGAACTTGGGTCTTAGTGAGAAGCAAGAGGAGTACGTACGGCGGGAATATGAAAGAAATGAGGGAGGTGGGCTCGCTTGCTAAGTTCCGATACTGTTAACCCGCTTACTTAACTACGCTAACCCAACATCGGCCAAGTGAAACAATAGTTGTTTTCGGTAGGGGGGGGGGGGGGGGGTACATACCTTTAGGTTGGGAACCCAGGGTCTACATCTACACTCAACAACAAGCGTAAGACAACGGACGTATACAAGCGGCTTTAGGATTACTGGTGGGAATGGGGATGAGAACAAAAAGCTTGAAACCATAATATGGGTACTGACCAACGTTACGCAGTGTAATGTAGCGAGCATTCGCACAGTTCCTACGTGCAAACGAATACGAATACGAGAGGAACAAGCCGCTCGCTACTCACCGCGAATTTTACATTACACCGCGTAATACTGTTGGTCAGTTAACCCAGAGTTGCTACACATATAATCGGGTCGGCAATAAAATCAGCACAGCTGGGCGGTAAAATCTATTATTATTATTTATGGGCGGTATTTATGGAGATGAATGTTTAGGAAAAACGCTGATCGGCTGTGCCGCACACATACAATAGGCTGGGTGACAGCAGTGATTGCTTCGGGTCGTCTTTGTCGTTATACAAATACTGCCGATTCAAATGTACTACCCTATCGGCACACCCTAAGCCGAACATGTGTAGTAGTTGCCGGCTTTTTTGTTCGGCAATTACTGCCGAACGGACAGTGCCGAACTGCCGACCCACTTATGTGTGTAGCAACCCTTACTAAACATTAGATAAATGATGATGATGATTCTTATTTTATTTTTAGTGTTTATCTATTAATACAGAGTATATTGCAGTTATTTTTTTGTCATGTTGTTTGATTTTTTAATTACATTCATATTAAATGATGTTTTTAAAATCCTTAGTTGATGAATTGTCTGTTATATAGATGATGTACCTAGATATACATAGCAAATTATTGTATGCTGACTTCATTATTTGTGTAATTTACAATTTAAAAGAATTACATAGGTAATTTGTAAATTTGATAAACCATAAATAATTGTAAGTAGTTTTTGTTGTAATAATAGTACAGTATTAAGTTTAATCAACTTGAAATTAATGTGATAACTTTTTTTGACCTTCATAATACGTAACATTTTGAACGTCACTTCTTGAAGAAGACTTTACACATCAGTGTAATTACTGGGCAAATGAGACTTCAAACTGATGTCTCAAATGAGGAACGCGGTGTGGTGACATTCAGATCTTTGCCACACAAGGATTAGGGTGGCACTGATACTATTATAGTTTGATGCTTTCCATCAGGCTCACTACCGGCTTCTCTTCATTTAGTAATACATATTTAAAAAAAAATGGGTAGGTACTACGGAGGCATTCTATTTCATAAACATCTGATGAAAGCTGATGAAATTCATCGTTCGTGGATTACTCATCAAGCTATACCTACATGCTCATATGAATAACACGCGAACACCAAAACACGATTAGATATTGATGGGTTTCATAGGACAATACCAAATTGAACCACTTTTAAACAGGTCGTAGATGTATCCAAAATATCAATATTGCACGTAAGTAAAAAACCATAGTGCATTTCGCATAAAGTCTACCAAAACGTTATTACATTGTTATTATACGGTTATTTGTCATAATGTTATATTTTATAAGTATTTAGTGATATTAGTTTGTTAAGTAAATAAATTAAATAATTTAAAGTTCTTGCTCCTTTTATTTTATTTTTGACGTGTAATATTTTTCCTTTACCAAAAATAACCTTTTTTCTGTTCATTACCAGCAGTTGTTCTATAGTTAGACCACGAAAAAAAAACACTCATCCAAGTTGAACCCCTGGTAAATCTACTTCCCCGTGGTACAACTAGTTGAACCATGGGTAACTTTACTTCCCCGTAGTACAACCAGTTAAAGATAGCAGTTGTACCACGGGAAGACTAGATAGCGCTGCGCCCAAGGAAACATTAGCTCTGTGAATGATTTCCCGAAAACTATTTAAAAGTGCCTAAAAGTGACTAAACTAAGTGAAATTCTACAGACAAAAATACCGCTTCACTAGTGTAATTGTTATCTACGCAATTAAGCAGTGTAAAGTGAACTATTTTCACGTAAAAAAATAAACAGTGCAATTGGACAAGAGTAAAGTAATGAAATTTGATTCATGAAACTGTTTATGTGCTACAATAACCACAAGACCGCACCGTTTACAAAATATCATAACATTTTTTCTATTTCTTTGAACTGTTGCACCATAGATTATATACAATACAACTCAACCGCTCAACTCTTACAGGTGTTGCATTTTCAGTTCTGTAACATCCTTGTACCCACCTACTTGTGGATTAAAATACATCTATCAAAAAAGACGTGAACTAAGAAGTCATCAGAGTAACGTCGATACCTAATCAATAATATCGCACGCCCCGCCCAACAGATGGCGCTAAAACCAATTGTGAATATGTAAGCATCATTTTAGTCTTAAAAACTAATTAAATTCAATTTACCTCGGAAGACAACAAAAAAATGAAAATAAATTATAATAATACCAAAATTAAAGAGGTTAATCAAACAACATTTTTAGGCATAGTTTTAGACAAACATCATATCTAGAAATCTCATAAATATGAAATACTCGAGATCCAGACAGAATTAAGCTGCCTAAAATTCAGAAAACGGAGATGTTTAAAAAAAAATGTGTGGTGATGTGTGTATATAATATAGGCATATAATAGAATACCTGAAAACATTAAGAACTTACCATAATAATCAGTTTTTCAAAACATTAAAAAAAAAAAAATAGAAAAAAACATATAAACTGTGTCAAAGTTTTGAAATTGTAAATCATAATAATGTTGCCTGCTGTAAAATATATTTGCATGCCGGTTTAGGCAGAACATAATGGACTATCTATGTAGTAAGACAATCACCCATTGTAACTATGTTTATGCAAATAAAGAATTATTATTAATATTATAATATTATTATCGAAAGAGCTGGTGACCGCAGTGCGATCTTAATAGTAACTTTGCATGCTTTGCAGTTGATGTATAGGTAGGTACTGTACCGTAGGTTGCTTGTGATCCAAGATTTTCTTTTACACGGTAAGATATAGGTCACGTGCTAGACACTAGGTAGACATTTTTCACAACGCAGAACAAAACAAGGTTAGTTTAAGCCAAGGTCAGAAAACAAGGTAGGCATTAATCAAACAATTCATTAATTATATATGAAAATTGTAGTAGTGTAGTTTGGAATTGTGTGTGTGAATCTGCTTTGTTTAGTTGAGCTGGTAGTTTAATTGTTTTGCAGATGGTCTGATTTTAAGTGGGAGTGGACAGCGTGGTCTTGAGACGACACTGTGAAAAGCACTAAGAAAAAAAAATGATAAAACTTGATGATTGTAAAAATTCTATCTGGATTAGTCGAGTCTTACAGAAGCTACTGCAAGCTGCCTTGATGTCCTGTTTTACATTTTTGTTTGTTGTCCCGCTTCTCCAATTTTAGGTAAGTAGGGGGAGGTGGGGCGGTGGGGCACCTTGATACGGTTTTTTTAAAAACCCTATACCCTCGGAATATTGACCGTAATAACTGTTTAAACTATTTTAGTATTTACAGTGGTTGAATTACGTATTCATTAAGTTATACATAGGTACTACATGCATACACATTATTTTCTTATTTTCTTTTGTACATATATTTATGGTATTCATTAAGTTATACATAGGTACTACATGCATACACATAATTTTCTTATTTTCTTTTGTACATATATTTATGGTATTCATCAAGTTATACATAGGTATTATATACATACACATAATTTTCTTATTAGCTCTTCTTTTGTACATATATTTATGGTATTCATCAAGTTATACATAGTTACTACATGCATATATATAATACACATAATTTGATAAACGTAAAAAGGTAAAAACTAATAGGTACTACTACCACCTAACGTACCTAACGTACGTACCTAACCTACGTACTAATTACCTAGATCTAAAAGTAAGCTAAGTAATTATTTTAAAAAGGCTTAAATTAAATAACTTACGACGTCGTAAGACGAAGAAAAAAAATTTTATCCAGCATTTATTTATTTTACTTCAAATTAAATTAAGTACGTATATCGATAACAACTTGCAACAAAATTAAGAAACGCGTATTTCTTTATTTTAAACCAAAAAGCCATACACTACATTTCACAGATATAACTTTAGAACTAACGGATTTTCATACACACTTGCGACCCTTATTTTACCAACTTAGGGGCTGAGGTACCAAAAACACATAAATCGTTAAGTAATTGAAAAATTTCACACACTGACTTTAAAACTGACGGAGTTTCATACAATCTTGTAATCCCTATTTTACCCCTTAGAGGATGAATTTCCAAAAACCCTTTCTTAGTGGATGCCTGCATCATAAAATGTATCGACTGCCAAAATTTCAGGTTTGTAGCCCCAGCTGTTTAGGCTCTGCATTGATGAATCATTCAGACAGCCAGTCAGGACAAGTGATTATTTAAGTATCTTCTATACATTTTTGTCTTCAATGACAAACTCGGATGTAACTTAGATGTAACGATTTTATCGACAAGCCTCGATTAATTTACCAATTCCATCTAGCCCCTCAGCTAGTGTTCAGGTTGTCACGACGACATCGTTTTGGATTTATGAAGATAAGCCCCTACTAGAGGTAGCACTCAAAAGGAACAATTAAATATTAAATTATGACCTAAAAGGTTGACAACAAGTAAATTACATATTTGTTAAACTAGTAACTTTATTTTTATTTATATTGTCACAATCATCTCATTAGGTACACTGTTAAAACCAACCCTAGGGGTAGGGACGGTTGTAACAATTTGAACTGCATTTATGATGATGTTAATAGATAGCTGATAGACCAATCTATCATGTTTATTAATTAGAATTTTAATATTCAAAAAGTTCAGTGTGATAAATACCTGACAATTAAAAATTGTTACGTTCGTCCCTGGTCTCCCCTAGTCCATTTACAAGTTGAAGGTCAGTTATAAATATTCTAGACTTGTATCAATTAAGATGATAATAGGTACTCCATAGATAATAGATACCCGTATCTATTGTTATAATTATAACACATAAAGGTCACGAGCGTAAGCAAATAAGTTTATTCAGTCTTGATAGTCTTTTGAACCAGTGCAAACATGTGGCCATTATTATTGCCGGTGATTATATTCTTTCTTATTTTATTATATTTTATAACAACACATAAATTCAGTTACTGGAAAAAAAAGAAGGTACCACATCTGCAACCTGTTCCTCTGCTAGGGAATTATGGAGATTTTATTTTATTAAAAACATTTGTGGGCAATGTTGCCCGAAACATATGCCAACAGTTTCCTAACGAGCCGTACATTGGGGCTTACTTCGGAACTGAACCTACTCTGATAGTTCAAGATTCAGAACTTCTAAAACTTATATTGACAAAGGATTTCTATTACTTTAATGGTAGAGAAGTTTCTAACTATGCGGAGAAGGAGGCTGTGACCAAAGGCATGTTTTTCAACCACGGTGACCATTGGAAAATAGTTCGTCAAACGCTCACTCCCTTGTTTTCAGTAGCTAAGATGAAGAATATGTTTCCACTTATTGAGAAATGTGCTGCAGATCTCGAGAAACTACTTGAACATGAAACACAATTTTCAAATGTTTTTGAAATGAACACATTGATGTCACGTTTCACCATGGATTGCGTCGGTTCATGTGCCTTCGGTATTGAGTTCAACGTATTACAGAAAGATTACAAGAACAATCCCTATAGAAAAATTGGTGAACTTGTACTTGGGAAATCTGATTTCAGGGGTTATTCAAACATTGTACGTTCGATTTGGCCTCGGATATTTTATGCCTTCGGACTTAAAATATTTCCATTACAAGTAACTGACCCGATGGTAACGTTAATCAATAATGTGTGTAATTTACGACATAATAAACCGAGCGCCAGAAATGATTTCGTCGATTTACTTTTATCATTAAAGGCAAACGAATATTTAGTTGGTGATAGTCTGAAGAAATCAATCACGGGAGAATCAACAAAGATCTACAAAAAATTAGATGACGAAGTTATGAGTGGAATGTGTTTGGCGTTTTTTGGTGGTGGTTTTGAAACGTCGTCAACTACACTCGCATTGACACTATTTGAAATTGCAAAGAATGAGGAGGTGCAATTTAAGGTTCATCAAGAAATCGATGAATACCTTGACAAACGCCACAATAAGTTAGATTACGATTGTGTAACAGAACTACCATATCTTACAGCGTGTATAGATGAAACTTTGCGCTTGTATCCATTGTTTTCAGTTATTACTCGCGAAGTGATGGAGGACTATATTTTGCCTACTGGCCTTAAATTAGACAAAGGGGTAAGAATACATGTACCGGTTTATCACATCCACCGCAATCCTGATAATTTCCAAGATCCTGATCAGTTTCGTCCCGAGAGATTTATGCCAGATGAAAAGATTAATATCAAGCCGTACACATATTTTCCCTTTGGAGAAGGCCCGAGGCTTTGCATTGGTAATTAAGTATATTATGTTTTATTTACTAAAGATTTTTTTCCTAGTTATTTATGTTTCATAAAATTCGTATCTATTTTCATTAAATATATATATGTTTTTTTATCCGTTATAATAAATCAATTCATATCAACCCATAAGATGGCCCACTGCTGGGCACGGGTCTCCCCAGTAGAACCTACTAGTATGTAGATCCTGGGGGTACTTGCCATAATCGCCACGCTTGGCGAGCGGGTTGGCGATCGCAGTAAGGCTTTAAGTACGCAGAGGACGCTGCTGCCCGTCCTCCGGGGTGAAATCCCTTAGTCGCCTTGACGACACCCACGGGGAGAGATGGGGTGGTACTATTCTTAAGCCGGTACCACACGGCCAATAAATCAATTCAATCCCCGTTAAACCACTTTGCTGTCTAACATATTGTGTACCTATCACAGAGCATACTTGTAATACTGGTAGTACCTATCCATGGCAGCGGCAAAAATCGCTAAATGGCCAACATTTTGTCATTCCCAGGTACAGTCAACGGCAAAAGTACATGATCAAAAAAGGTATGTCAAAATTATTGAATCATATTTGTGGCAAATATAGTTAATGCTACAATGTCACTAAAGTAAGTGATTGAATAAGTTACTGATAAATTATCTGATTGTACTGCCGGCGGAGCTTGATGATCAAAAAAGTTCTAAACTAAGTGCTAGAATAAAATAAAATAAATCTTTTATTTTTTAATTCTTTGACGAATTGCAACTAACATTTAAAAGTAAGCGATAGTCTAATAAATCAATCAATCGATTTTTTTAACTAATTATCTAGGAAAAAAATTAGCTAGATTTGCCACAAATGTCATTCAATAGTTTTTAAGTTTCGTTTTTGATTATGAACTTTTGCCGTTGACTGTACAAGACTCAATAGTTGAAAAACAATTCATTATTCTCGCCTCAAAATCGTTTCTGTTTTTACCTAAAAACCTTAAGTACTTTTGTTTTACAGGTATGCGTTTTAGTAAAATGGAGACAATCCCTGGGCTGATAACTGAACTGAAGAAATACAAAGTTAGGTTGGCTGAGGGTGTGTCTACAACTATCGACTTTGATCCGCGAGTACTGGTGTTACATACCATTGATGACTTGTTCTTGGAGTTTCAGCGACGACCAAAGTAAAGCATAGAACAAAATCGTGGACTTAACTTTCAATTTATATGTATATATTATTTAAATGTATATTTTCATTGATTTATTGCTGTAATCATACTTTACTTACATTAAAGTACCTACCTATCTTTGTTAAATAAGATTAAGGTAAACCTACATTCAAGGAAGTGTGGAAGGCAGACTCGAAGATGGGAAGATGAGATAAAAGCCACAGCAGGGAAAACATGGACCAGAATAGCACTAAACAGTATTCTATGGAGGAATCGTATGTTCTTTGATTTAATAAAATCTGAACTTCCAATGAGACTGAATTTTGACGAAAAATTAATAAATTTCTAGTATTTTCAAAATACTCCAATGGGATCCAGATTGGTTGACTCAAACAATATTTTGTTTTCTTAAAGCTGTTTCTTTCTAGAAAAACTGGCTACCTATCGCCTGCGGTTTCGCCAACGTGGATGATTTTACTCATTTATGATGATGTAAAGAAAACGATTTGATGTAAAAAAAAAACGCTATTATACCACACAGCCAAATAAGTAGAAACAAAATTTCACAGATCTAACTTCAAAACTGAGTTTTATACAAAGTTTCAACCCCTATTTTAACTTGCACCTTAGGGTTAAGTTGTCCTTAAACATGCAGCATGGGTTTCTTCATTTTATACCAGAAAGCTTAATACGAAATTTCACATAAAATACCTATCTAAGTCATCTAAGTTCAAAACTGATGGAGTTCCATACAATCTTGCAATCCCTATTTTACCTCCCATAGGGGATAAAGTTCCAAAAATCATTTGCTTATTACAACTGCCAAAATTTCAGGTTTGTAAAATGTTACCTACATGTATATAAATTTTCATTTCTCCAGACAATTACCCCAAAATTCAATTTTTTAAATGTTAACCAGATTTTTTGATTTTTCGATCTAGTAGGAGTCTTGATCTAAAAAAAACATACACAGTGATCTATTTCATGTAAAAAGTGCTTACATAGCGCCATCTTGTGACAGTAAACTGTTTCATTTTCGTTTGTAGTTTATGATAGAGTAATAATATTTATAGACGCAATGTAAGGCTTAGTTAACTCTTGCACTTACTAGTTTAGATAAAAATCAATAGATGGCGCATTGTAGGAAAAAAAATTGCTGGTTCCTATTTTAAAGTTGATTAATTCGGCTTTATCTGCATCACATTTGCATACCTCTTCAGCCATTGTTGTTGTGCGTTTATTCGTCTTAATTCTACATTCGTTCTTATTGTTTTTTTTATATAAAGATATGATATTTTTTTCATTTAATAATATGCTAATACGATATTATAACTAACAAATAATAAACTTGTTTAAATGTAGGGTTGGGTAAAGCGGCCACCCTAAGCTGTGAATAACTGTCAGTTTTGTAAATTTCATTTTTTTTTTTGATAATATTCAATTTAATATAATTCTCTCCAAATATAATGCTTATAAGAAGTTCTGGTTATTTTAACTTTTATCAAGATAAATATATATTTTGAAAATTGATCACTTTACCTACCCAGGTCGGGTAAAGTGGTCTACACAAATGAAAAGAACGGATTAAGTGGCACAGTGGCGATGATTTTAATTGTTATTAAGTATTGTTCGTTAGAGGGACTAAATCCGTGGTGTATTGCATTGTTTTAAATTTATAGTAGTACTTTTGACAATAAGTACAATCTTTCCGCGCGAACTTACCGTGCTAGTATTTACTGGAGCAATAAGCTCTGCACTCTCAACAGTTGGCAATTTAATAACCAAGGTGACCAGTTTATGTGTGTGTGTGTGTGTGTGTGTGTGTGTGTGTAAAAAGCAAAAAATAATATAGATACGTACAACAACAAAAAATAATTTAACATTTTGAAGTTGGTCCCAACAAATGTTGTTTTATATTTTAGGCTTTTCTGTAAAAAAAGTTTTTATTTCTTACTTTTTAGTGTATTGGTTTGTAATTGATATAAGTTACAATAGCATAATTCAAACTGCTCATTTCTTTTTACAAAATCGCGATACAAGGCCGTTCATTTTTGAAGATTCACCTGATACTAGACTATGAGTTCCATACATGATTTGATAGAGGCGAAGTATCAGGTATCGAACACGGTACTCACATAGCAACCCGCAATATTTATTATTCAATAGTTCAGCTCGATATCTATTGTCTTCATCATCAGTTCCATTTTACTTAATGGTGCTTTTTAAGAGTAAATGCACCAATTACAAAACATAGGTACCCAAGTTACTATAGAGTATAGTATTATATTATCTGTGCTATAGGTACCTATGCCTTTATTATATGAAGAGTTCCCTCGATTTCTCCAAGATCTCATCATCAGATCTGAACTTTGATGACAATAGGATCAATCTGGAAGTAGATATGCGTTTTCAAACAAAAATATTTTTTAAATCAAAACAAAAAAAAAATCTTATTTGATAACCTCCTCCTTTTTGAAGTCGGTTGGAAACAGCCTATAACAAACATAATGATGGTACTAATTTATGTATCAAGGTCGAATAAAAAAAAAAACAAACGAACTAATTACTTCGAATAACAATTTAAAAAGTTAAATGTAATTGAACTCGTTCAGAAAATGGTTTTATTAATTGCTGCTAATTCTTTGACACTAAATTATTCATTGTCTTGTTACCAAGATAGATAAAATGTACTCGTACCTACCTTCCTAATGTGTTGATATCCAGGATATTTGGTTGTGGAGGAATATACATGCGTTTAAAGTGGATACTAGCTACGTATCGTATCAATGATACGGGGCCTGCGAGCTGCAGGAGCCCCAATGTGCGTTAGAAGTTGCGGCAAGCAGCAGCAGTAGCAGCACACGCGCAGCAGTCGCAGCTTTAAAGGTTAATTTCCGTGCATCGCGGCCGATCGCGAGCCGCGCGCGGCTTACGACGAGCGGCTGACGCTCGCGGCCGATGCGACAATATTCAGAGTGCGCGCGCAGCCTACGTCAGTCGTCGACCGCGCGCATCTGTCGCAAACCTCGGAAATGGCACCATACATTCTCATACTCTGACTATTGTCGCATCGGCCGCGCGCGTCAGACGCTTATCGTAAGCCGCCCGCGGCTCTCGATCGGCCGCGATGCATTGAAGTATTATAATGTACCGGCGAGACCGCGCGCGTCAGACGCTTGTCGTAAGCCGCGCGCGGCTCGCGATCGGCCGCGATGCATGGAAATGAACCTTAAGTATTATAATGTACCGGCGAGACCGCGCGGCTCTGCCCGCGTGGTTGTCGGATATCGCGATAAAAACTATCCTATGTCCCAGTGGCGGGGGGTCTTTGGAACACCATTACTTTCGGTTTCCCTTTGGATCCTAGTTATATACTTAGGTACCTACTAATAAAGGTACAAAGAACTGTGTCCAGCTAGACATACTTTTGTATCGGGTTACCTTAGAAAAATGTTAACCCTTCGCCTCTGCTATGTCCTTTCCCGGTATTAGTATGGATTTAATTTAAATTAGAATAGAACAGATTAAATTACAATCTGTTCTATTTATACGATTCATGTTCTATGGAGTCGAGCATCGTCTGCCTTCTCGATTATGGAAGGTTTGTCATAAATTGTAATTCATAAACAAGTCTGTCGGTGTGCGGTTAATAGAATTGTGATCCAACTGCTTAAAGGTAGTTGGATCACAATTCTATTAATCCGTTCAGTAGGTTGTAGGAAAAGATGAGAATAATAACACACGAATACACTAGGTATGTATTTACGTACATACCTTTTCACGATTGTGGTAAAAAACAGGAAAATTAAAAAACGTGTAAATTTAAATCGGAACGAACCATAGTTATGTAATTTACACGCAAACGCGAATATTATACACGTAGGTACATACCTAGTGTATTCATGTGTTATTATTATTATTCTCATGTTTCTAAAATACAATTCAATTCAAAATTCTTTATTCACTTAGGATGCAAAACAACTCTTGTGATACGTCGGGATTCTACATGTACATGTAATGTAATTTACCGTAAATAGTCTTAAAGTAAATATTAGTAAAACAAACGCAATCTTATTTCGTTCCACAGCCAAGAATAATGACAGACTAAATAGTAAAATTAACGGTGAGAGCATCACCCAAACATCAGTAGTTAAGTTTTTAGGAGTAGGTACACATTGATGACAGATTAAATTGGAAGGCAGAATTAACACATTTAGAAAGTTCTATTAGTTCTTCTTGTTATGTACTCAGAAGTCTTAGAAATGAGGTAAGTCGAGAGCATTTAAAAATGGTATACTTCGCGTTAATAGAATCCAAATTGAGATACAGCATCCTTTTTTGGGGGGGAAGCTACGCGTACAATATTCACAAGGCATTTGTCGCCCAGAAAAGAGCGATTAGGACCATAGTAAGAATCCAGCAAACAGAATCTTGCAGACCGTTTTTTGACGAACTGAGAATTTTGACAGTTCCGTGTTTATACATCCTAGTTTTACTCTCGCATCTGTCTAAATACATATATGACTATGAAACGCAAGAAGAGGAACAAATCAGAGAGAGCACTAGAAGAAAAGATTTAGAAACAAATTATGCACCGAGGCTTGATATTGTTAAACATAGCGCTTATCACAACTCGGTTAAGCAATTTAATAAATTACCTGTACAACTAAAGTCATTATTGCATAAAAAGGAATTCTTAATCGAACTCAAGCAGTTGTTGTTAGAAAAATGCTATTATTCCACCAATTACATGTAAACATCTAAATTATAATTTGTGTAGTAAAAATGGTTTTGAAATTTCACTTTTAAATATTATTATTATTATACAGTACCCATACCAATTATTATTATTATTATTATTTTTGAAATGCTAATTTATATTGTTTATTATTATTATTATTATTTTTGACATGCTAATTTGTTTATTATGATGATGATGATAATATTATTATTTAATTTCAATTTATTATTGGATTTGTAATTTTGTTTTTTTGTGTATAATTTGTGTTATTGATATTCACACACAATGTAAAAATTGTTTTTGAATAAATAAAATGAAATGAAATGAAATGCCAAGTTCGCAAACAATAGGTAAAGCCGGAGAAAAGACCTGGCCATAAAAACTCGCGGCCACTCTTTTCAAACTGCCAATTTGAAAAAAATGTTTGAATGTTTATAAAGTATACACCATGTTATAGGACTGATGCAAATTGTATTATCAAAAAGTTGATAAATGACATAAACTAAAATCAGCTTTAGTGGGTACAATATAGTATCTACTTACAACGAAGGTAAAAACTATATGTGCTTAAATATTGCCCAAAGTAATTGTAACGAATGATTAAATATAAGATATTAATTCTGATAACAAAAAGAAGAAAATAATGACCTTTATTCGTCATGCAGAATCTTTACTTACAAAAGTCAAACCATGCTCTTAATCAATGTGACAATTAAAAACAAAGTGACAACAATAACCTATTCAAAAGTTAGTGAAGATCGATGGATATTTGTGGTTCTTTTACGCAAAAACTTCTGAATGGTTTTTGATGACACTTTATTGTAATAAACATTAGAATAGTCCCTACATATGCCATAAAAGTAAAACAATGGGTGTAGCCGCTGGGAAAAGCTAATCTTTCATAAAAACATTATACAAGCCAGAGAAGGATGTATTATACCACTATAAGATAAACACTAAAGAACAAATATAATACGAATACTTATAGGCAAGTATGCGTATTCAATTTGTCCCATTTTGTTAATCAAATTAAGTGTCATTGGCCTGAAAATTGTTCGTTGTTAGAAACAATATCGTGGAAAAACCTCATTACTGAAACATTGTCTTCACTCACGTTGACAAAAACGTTTCAAACGTGACTGAGTTTTTACGAATAGAATATAAACAGATGGGGCATGGCGAAATCTTAAATCTATTGTACTACTACGTAGTTATACTTGGATACGTATTTGTACTTATTAGGAGTCTTAATACGTACATTATGATATATTAAGTGCTGTAAGTTGAAAAGTACAGCCGAGGCGATATTACTACAAGAAAGCAGAGGCTGTAATTATAATTACAGCGTGTGCTTTCATGTATGACATTGATAATTATCAAAGCGCACGTATGTCATATGACGTTTTATAACATATTTGCGAGGAAATAAATAAAAAAACATTACAGCGAAAAGAAAAAGCGCGCGGAATCATTTTTACTTGTTCACAAATTAGCGATGCGCGCGCATCAGTGCTTTTTTTTTAAGGCAAAGGCACAAGAACAGCCAGTATTACTAAATAAGTAAATTAATATTTTTGTGTTTTGTTACAGATAAATGATTGTAATTTATGGGCAAAATTAATTAAATTAAAGAATTAAATGTTTATTTATTGTATTTTATCTCCCAAATTTATTTTTATTCATAAATTGTTGACCACTTTTCTGACATAAAAACTCTTTGCTAAGATTTAAAAAAAGTACCGTTCGTTTTAGACGGAGCATCTTGATAAACCGTGCGTTTTACATTACAATAACGCACAAGTACCTACGTAATGAATGAGATACATTACGATATTGAAATTGGTGAAATAAGAGACCCTTTACGAGCAAATGTGTTATAAATGTAATTTACTGGACCCAAGTTTATTTCTGTGCATCGCGGCCGCGTGACTGAACCAAAGTGCTCGAAATAATCATGGGTATGATTTCGCACACTGTAATTGGTCAATTGACGGTCCAATCCACCCTACTCTGCGTCAATGTAAACACACCTAAACGTTATCGACCCTGGGAGTGTCACATTGCCGACCTTGAACCGTTACATTTCCAACGCTAAAAGTGACACATTACCGACCCTGTAACTGTTACATTACCGACCCTGTAACTGTTACATTACCGACCCTGTAACTCTCCCACTACCGACCCTATAAGGACGTTACGGGTCGGTAATTTAATCTGCAATTACAGGGACGATAATTTGACACTCATCTACAGGGCCGACCTTGTAACTTTTACATTACCGTCTCCGTAATTGACACATTACCGACCCGTTAGGAGTCCTATTTTCAACTCTGTAGGTGAGTGTCAAATAATCAAATCTGTAAATACTATTTACTGTTTTAAAATAACAATAATATGAATATACCTATCCAAGAATTGAATGTACGTATCGTAGTTTTCCACCTTACTTACCCTTCAACGTTGATTTCACATTCATATGTGAGATATAACATCCTTACTAATTCAATTATTACCTAACTAAATTCCGCATATTAATGGATGAGCTCTAATCATTTTGTACACACAACGTAGATCATACAATACGTACTAATACCGACACACCCCTTCGTGCCTTGGACAACAAATTAAACCGTCGACTTTGGACCTAATCTCTCTCTGATCATAGTGAATTTCCGTCCCATCAGACTACAGAAGTAACGGAATAGAGAGTGGGTCCGAATTGAAATTTTTTTTTTCTGTTGGATATCCCGCAGTAGGGTGCAAGCCCTGTGTCGTGGAGGACTTCACAAACAATAATTTAACAGTGCACCTAGATTCGGAACAACAATAATTATTATGTAGATCACACAAAGTGGTATCCCGTGTGGGAATCGAACCACGAACGACCTCTTGCACAGCAGTCGTACACACTCCCACCGCGCCGAGACAGTCTTTTTAGATAAAGTCCAGATAGATTACTTGTTTTCTTAGTTTTCTTTAGAAGAGAATAATATTTTTTATATTATGAAAAACACTATGTTTAAATTACAAACTCAAATCTATATATGAAGCTGAAGAGTTTGTTTGTTATTTGAACGCGGAAATCTTACGAACTACTGATCCGAATTGAAAAATTATTTTACTGTTAGATAGCCCATTTATCGAGGAAGGCTATAGGCTATATAATATCACGCTACGACCAATAGGAGCGGAGTAGCAATGAAAAATGTTGCAAAAACGGGGAAAATTTATGTAGACGAAGTTGCGCGGGTCAGCGACCCGTATCAAGTGACCTATGTAATAAGTAGGTAATTATGTCCTGTGTAGCTGGCTAGTCTCTAATCTAATTGGCTGCAGTTAACCGAATTAATTAATACCTTTAAGTTCCAGTTCTATCTATAAATCGCTTTATGTCTTATGCCTTTGGCTCTACCAAACAGTTATGAGAAATTATTAAAAATCTAATACCCACCTTATAAATAGATAATTAAAACTAAAAAAAAAATGTGTGGCACTCGGGGACTGCCGCGGTAAATCAATTGCATAGCATTTTTTATCAATTAATGCAATTAAAAAAAAAAAAAAACCATTACATTTCGGAGCAGCTCGTCTCGATCCATGCGAGCTTCGTACAGTCGTACCATAAACATATACGTTATGCGAACGTTTGGCCGAGCACCATGGTAGGCGGAGTGGAGGATGTTAGGTTTTATTTTCGTTACGGAATTTCTTGATTCGGTCGCAGCGCTCAAAGCCCGAGCCCACGATAAAAACTATGCAATAGCTTAAAAACCATATAGGTAGGTACTGTGGCAGGTGCGTCAGAAACTTGACCGGCCACTCGCATAAAGCCTCATTAATTGTGAACTGTTTGTCTTGACGTTCCAAAACTTTGAAATAATGACGAAGAAGAAAACGAAAGAAACAATTGGGAGAATTGGACCAAGCGTCAAGACGAATGGTCGAGAAAAAGAATTAATATGTAAAGAAATGATATAACAAGTTATTCAATATATAATATCGTTCTGGGCTTAAGAAGTTGTTTGATTCCTCATCCTCGAGAGCAATAATCCCGGCTGTGCACCCCAAAGCCAGCAAGAGGTTCACGTCACATGGTGGAGGCGCCGAACTCTTCAGAGGAAGTCATTTAAAGAGCTAAGTCGTATTTCTATGTAAAGTTAATTAAAAATGAGTGCATTCACGGGATTGTATGAGTCCGTAGATGATTTTGTCAACCAATTCCAGATCATCTGTGTGATTAATAAAATCACTTCGGATGAGGAAAAAAAATTATTTGTGGCGGCGTATCTGGCTGGACCAGCGCTACACCTATACAAAGCAATCATAGAAGATTGTGATAGCTTCGAGAGCTTCATCACTGCATTAAAAGCAGAATTCCCAAACCGTACTAATTATACGGAAAAATTCTATGAAAGGATACAGGCGCCAGAGGAGAATATTGTTTCATTTTACTACGAGCTTTCAAATATAGCCAAAAAGGGAAAAATTGACGACAATACGTTCGTAAGGAGCTTTCCAAAGAAATGTAATAGTTTCTACAAATCAAAGCTCGCTGCAGTTGTATGTGCTGATAAAAATATATTAAAGGCCACAGTTTTACAATTACAATCAGTATATGATAAAGAAAGTGAAAGGGAAGTCAATCTTAAGGTTAAGGTTGAGAATGCGGTAGCAGTGAGGTCTGGGCAGCAAGGAGACTCCAACAGACCGACCAATAGTCCATTTCGGAGCAATCAATCGACTCCGTATAGTAAATACCGATCCCCGGTGTCTCGGGTTCCACCCAATGATTCACCAAGCGGTTCGTTAACACCAAGGCGGGAGTCAAATCCCCGCCAGTACTTTTTAAGGAGCAGAGAACCTCTGCCGATGCCGGTTCAATCAGCTGGTGATGCAGCGTCGTCGACAACGAGAGTAGGCGAGCATCACGTCGCAGCAATGAGTACGCAACGGCGCTCAAACATAGAAGACGTCAAGAAGAATAATTATGGTCAGTCCGAACCAGTCATTTTAGTAGAATTAAGTTCGGGTGCTATTCCTGCTTTATTAGATAGTGGGGCTTCAGTGTCCTTGCTATCGAAGAAAGTAGCATTAATGAACAAAGTAACCTTAGATATATGTGATAATATTAATTTAAAAATGGCCGATGGTAAGATTATACCAGTCGCAGGCAAAACATATATCAACGTTATAATTAATAATGTGGTGTATAACACACTTTTTTATGTGGTAATAGATGTCAGTTGGCCAGTGATTTTGGGTCAAGATTTCTTAATCAAAAATGGGGCATCCCTAGATTTTGTGAATAATAAAATAACATTGAGAAACTACAATGAAATATGTTTTGTTGCTAGACCAGGCAAAGTTTCTGTTATCGATACACAGGAAATAATGTCTGTTAATATTTTTAAACATAATCATTTATTTGTTAGTAATATTTGTGAGTCAAATAAGAATGACACTTGTATTCTTCCTGATTTAAATGTGTCAAAAGATAAAATGAATATTAATAAAAATCTGAGTACAGGTGATAATAATAAATTACATGACTTAGTGGAAGAATACAAGCCACAATTCTCATTTGGTAAGGTTAGGCCAGGTGGGTGCCGAAATAACCCAATTAAAATAAAAACTTCGAACGAGGTTCCTGTGAAAAAACCTTCATATCGGGTCTCACTTAAACAGAGTGAGATCAGTCGTCAACAAGTGAGTGAGTTAGTGAATGTTGGTAGCATTCGTCCTTCCTGTAATGATAGGTCCTCTTCAGTAGTTGTAGAGCAGGATTCGGATTCGGATGCGGAGTTCGTGAGTCGAAATCCGTTAATAAGTCAAGATGATCACGTAGTCACTGACGGGTTACAAATATTTAGGATGAGATGTACAGAGAATAATGAGCAAATCTGCAAATTAGAAATAGACCCAGTAATAAGGGCTCAAATGAACGATAATTTTTGTTCATCTTTAAGAAATAAAATCATAGATGAAAACTTACAAAGACATAAAGGATTCTTTATACACAACGGCATGTTATATAAATTAAATACAAAAAATAATGTTATAAAAAGATTGCTGGTAGTTCCGGATGAACTGTTTCCAGTAATTATGCGTGAGATTCATGATGATCCATTATATGGAGGTCATTTAGGTTTGATGAAGACAGTAGAAAAATTTAATTCAAGATTCTGCTGTCCAAAGTCATATAAGAAAATAGAGAATTATATCAAAGCATGTAAAGTATGTCAAGAAGTGCGGACGTCAAATAGGGTGGCGCCGTTGCAACCGATTGTTACAAACAGGTTATTTGAAAAGGTAGAAGTGGATACGATAGGCCCGTTAAATAATGCGACGGATGGAAGTAGATATATTATATTGGCAATAGATTGTTTTTCAAAATATGCGATTAGTAAGGCAGTAAAACAGGCCACAGCGATTGAAATAAAGAACTTCCTTATTAATAATATTTTTTCAATACATGGGGCCGTAAAAGAAATCATAACGGATAAAGGGTCAATTTTTACGTCGGCGTTAGTTCAAGAAACGATTACAAACTTCGGGGCGGTGCATAAAGTTGCAACTTCGATGCATCATCAGACATTAGGGTTGGTAGAACGATTAAATGCAACTATGTCGCGCATGATGGCCAAGTACGGTCGAGATGATAGGTCAGATTGGTCGGTATATTTACCTCAAATTACGTTTGCATATAATATTAGTAAACAAGAATCGACACGGGTGTCACCGTACTTTCTGGTCTTTGCAAGACAACCAGAATTGCCATCGGATACGGGAATTAATTTAAATATTAAAGTGAATGAGAATACCGCGAGTAGAATAGAGAATAGAGAAAACATTTTTACAAGGGTCAGAGTAAATTTGGACAAGTCGCGAGCGAAACAAAAACTATTATTTGACAAAAAAGCAACTGAAGTATCGTATGACATAGGTCAGAAAGTTTTACTTTTTAATCCAAAGAGAAGGTCGGGGATATCGAAGAAGTTATGTAGAAAGTTTTTAGGGCCATTTCGAATTGAAAATAGGTTGAATAACAATAACTTCATTATAAAGAAAGTGGGTTCAAGACAGAGGCAGATTGTTCATGCGAATAGATTGAAACCGTTTATTATGAGGATGGACGAATAGATATCGATATCTTAGTATTTAATTTTATGTAGTTGAGAATTTTTATTATATGAACATATGTTATAATTAAGTCATGATAAACATGAGTAGTTGATGAGAAGTATTTTTTTAGGAGTAGGTGATGCCAGAAAAGAAGTGGCGACGTTGTTAATAGTCTGACGTGTAAACAGTTGTATATTTAGGGATGGTTAATGGTTTTAGATCTGATTCTAAAATGTTGTTTGTCTTTGCATGTACAACCACACGGCGAAGAAATGTCCTACAATGTTGATGCCATAGAGCACTAGGCAAACAAAAACGGGTGTATTATTGTTTTGAATTATAAATATAACTCTGTGATTAAGCAGACAGTTTTGCATTTGGTTCAATTGAACTTGGGAAGTTCGTTTGTGATTATTTTATCTAAATAATCAATAGATGTGATCAGATGGTCACCGATAGCTTGATTGACCAATTATTTAACTGATATAAGATTAATACTTAAAGATGAATTTTCTTCCAGTTACAACAAAGCAGGACTTTCACCCAATTTGTTGCCTGGGGTCAATTGGTGTTTAATGATTGATTTAATTTAGTTATACATAAGTTTAGCTAGGTAACGAATCTGATACTGGTGCTTATTTTAATGGCGTTTTTTGCCCAGCATCATCGTATAACTGTTATGTAAAGTGTTTGTTGACATAAATTTTGTTGGATTAGGTATAACAGTTACACGTTGTCTTTTGCATAGAGACAGATCAAGGGGGGTATTAAAAAAAAAAAAAAAAAATCTATATCGCCATGATAGGTAAATGCACAGCTAGGTTTATATTTGTTGTTTTATATTATATAAAAAAAAAAAAAAAATTGACTTAGTACTCAAATGTAAAAAATTTTTTTTTTTTCATAAGGCGGCGGCGTGTGGCAGGTGCGTCAGAAACTTGACCGGCCACTCGCATAAAGCCTCATTAATTGTGAACTGTTTGTCTTGACGTTCCAAAACTTTGAAATAATGACGAAGAAGAAAACGAAAGAAACAATTGGGAGAATTGGACCAAGCGTCAAGACGAATGGTCGAGAAAAAGAATTAATATGTAAAGAAATGATATAACAAGTTATTCAATATATAATATCGTTCTGGGCTTAAGAAGTTGTTTGATTCCTCATCCTCGAGAGCAATAATCCCGGCTGTGCACCCCAAAGCCAGCAAGAGGTTCACGTCACAGTACCTACCTGTAGGTCCCTAGTCAGAAAAAGAACGCAATATTCTTAGATATCTAACAATAACCATTTTGTTTCAGCAGCGATGCAAGTCGTGATTGTAATGCTAACTTTGTGACTACTGATTAATCCGGTATTAGTAGATACCTATTGTTCTTCTAAGTATAGGTCTTAGTTATTATATTATATTATATATTTTGACTATTTAGTTTACTTATAGATACATTAGTCCTCTGCTCAATAAGGAATACAGTGGCTGCGTTAATCCCACAAACGTTATGCAGGACGTTGTCAGACTATCGAATTTGTTGGATTATAGAGTACGACACAGACCCCCTATGATCTGGATTTTTTTGAAAGTCAGTATTTTGTAATCCGACAAATAACCAATCAGAGGATTATACAGTGCCACAGACCCCTATAATCTGGTTTATTTTTGAAGGAGTATAAGTACCTTGTAATCCAACAAATAACAAATGTCATGCATGACAATGTACAGTGATAGGCATGCCGGATTACAAGGAGCTGCGGATTAGCCAGGGGCCGGATTACCAGGGGTCTACTGTATACTCCCTAATGAGCAGAGTAACGTATCTATAAGCATTAAAACAGAGCTAATATAATAATAAAGGTTATATTTCTTGCCAGTAGGTTACTACACTCAGAGTATTCTCGGTTTTCTGTACTAGTAGGTACACGCGAAAAAATGTTAGCGAAATTTAAATGTATTAAACCATTGACTTCTGCGTCATAACCTCACAAAATTGGGTATTTGAATGTCAAGTCAAATCAGTATCTTTTTTATAAAATGTCAAAACGATTCGTTCTGTAGAGATTTGTATGCAATTTAACATTGTGACGTCATTATGTTCTGGTTTCAAATGATTTACTTTTAGTATTTATTTTGATGATTATAAATACTAAAACATATTAAATTATGCACAAATATATATTTTTAAGATCATTTAAAGGCATATTATTACTTGGTAAGTGCAAAATAATTTATTGTTATTGATTGATTTGACATTCAAATACCTAATTGACCACTCTCTAGAAAGAGACACGCTACTTTGTGGACAATACCTGTCAAAGCCTGCACGAGCTTTATCTCTCTTTCACGCTTTGCAGTCAATATTCACTTTTTAAGTACCTAAGTTGTTTAAACAACAAAATATTACTTTTTATGAAGACTATAATAAACATAGTGATTATGGACCCTGGTAATAAAAATATTAAGACACTATTGCTTAAAACAGTGATTTAATTTTTTATTGTTTTTTGGATTAATATAATTATAAATTATTAAGACAACATTGTTACATTTTGAATTAATTAGTGCGACATAGGTATTTATTTATAAACTAGTAATAAATCGCGAAAGAGATAAGTATCTTGTTTAAAAATTACCTGGTACTTATCATTGCATACGATGTTTGTAATTTATATTTTATATTACTGTTATTATTAGAGACTTAGATGCGTGATAAATTTATAAACTATAATTCTTATCAATATTTGCAATGACGAATCTTACTAAATCTTTATCTTATTGTAGTAACATTATTGCAAATTAATCACTATAAATACTGCAGTTTTAGACGCAAATGACATTCAACCCTTTGGCTTCAAAGAGACGAGGTTCAGAGTTTACATAAACCCTTCAAATAAAAACAAAATGGTTGCCAAGTCATCATTCCTGTTCCTGTGTGCTTCTGCTTGCTTGTTCAAGGTAAGTCAATATGTATTTGATGTTCATTAAAACACAGTAGTTGCTTACCATTTCAAACTTTAAACTGCCTAAAAGATTTCTTCAATTTCATTCTTCTCTTCTATAACATTTTGGTCCATCCGAGACCCCTTAATCATCTGTAAACGATGTATCCATCAATCCAAAAGGGGTATGCCCACCAGCAGTATCGCTAGTATTTACGTTGTGCCACAAGTTGATTAAATGTATAATTCTTGTTTCTAATTATAACGTTATTATATAATGATATGGAATCTCACATTTGCCGGAATATTGAGATGCAATTATTAGTCTTTCAGTTTATTTATTTCCTTTTTTTTCGTATGAAGTTATTTTTAACGGTGGTAACACTATTACAAAAATAAAATCGTAATATCGATTAGGGTTAATATCGATTTTTATTATATAATTAATATAAATACTCTATTATAAATTGTTGCACCGTTTGAGTGTAAAGAACGATAATATTTATACACTATACTTTTTAATAAGCATATTCTTTGATACCTTTAGATTAGAACCCGGCTCGATTAAAAATAAGAACATAGTAATGAATTTTAATAAAAAAATCGATTTGTATAAGATATGACAAAAGTTATGGCAACACTGAAATGTAATGTCATGTCACTTGTTTATCTGTGCATAAAGATTGTTGGCACCGGTCAATTATGAAAACAGTTTAACGTATTATTAACAAATAGCTTTTGTTATTTCTCGTGTTGTGTATGATATTGTGGTTACATTACGTGAGTTTGAGATAGAGACTCCATATACATAGTAACAATCAGAAATATTTTGTGAGACAGAGACTCGTACCAATATTGTGACAATTGTGAAGTGTTTGTGAGATAGAGATTCGGATAATATATCACTGCAAAGCCGAATTCATAGCCATAAACTAGTGTTACACATCATGTGTAATACATAATTAATACGCAATATCATAGTTATGCCCTATTTTCAAAAAAAAAAATGTATATAAATATTTCGATTTTCGAAGTTCATCCACCCATATCAATTAAACCCGGCAAATTAGGTAAATCATTGTTGATTTTTCTGAAAGTATATATTAATGTCTACATAAATCAGTAGTTTTCATCTTGGCACAACAAAATTTGTAGCGATACTAAATTCCATAGTCACTTGAACAATCACCTTTGTAAAAAACCGGGCTAGAGCATGTCGGACCATGCTCAGTGTAGCGTTCCACAGACTGAAATAATTGCATCAGCAGAAGAGCGTATGTTCATGGCACTTACGCCCTTTTGTTGAGAAAAGCAGTTTTTCGGCTATAACTTACCGACGGTATATCCGATCATGTCCGAAATAATTTTAGTTTAAAGTATTTGTTAAGCGCTACCTTTGTGATTTTTTTTATATTTTTTGGTCACACGGTTCAAAAGTTAAGGGGGCACCATTTATGCAACTTTCGGAGCGATTATTTCCAAAAATATTTACTCAATTAAAAAAGTTTATTAATCCTTAAAATGTTTTTAAAAGACCTGTCGAATGATGTGCTACACGTTGATGTCAGCCGAAAAAAAAAAATCATCATGTATGGAGTGGCCCTCCTAAAAATATTTATTTTTATTATTTAGTTATCAAACTAAGTAGCGGCCACTATAAGACACCTTTTCACCAAATTTCATCAATATTCATTGAGAAGTCTCTGAGTAAAATGCCTGCGACATACAGACAGACGGACATGACAAAACTATAAGGGTTCCGTTTTTTGCCATTTTGGCTACGGAACCCTAAAAAAGGTGTCACAGGCATGGTTGTTTATTTAATTAATGGCATTAATGTTTTCTTATGACGTTATCACGTAAAATTATCGTCCGTAAACCGACTTTACTGACAATCTTATTTTTTTATTTTTCAGATCATCTCAGCACAATGCATCGGAGCTATAGGTTCAGTAGGATCAGCCGATGAACTTCTATACGGAGCAGGTCTTGGATCTTTTGGAGCTGCATCTCTTGGCTATGGAGCACAAAATTACGGTGGAGCTCCAGGCTATGGATTTAATGTGGCTCCTTCCAGCGGCGGCAGCTTCGCAGTGACTAGTTACTCACCCATCTCTCCTACCGGCATCTCAGTAGTGTCAGAAAACACATTTGAAGGCCCACTTTCTATCATTGGTGAGCTGCCCTTCCTTGGCGCTATTGCTTTAGAAGGAGCTTTACCTACAACTGGTGCTGGTGCCATTAACTATGGTTGTGGAAGTGGCACAGTTGCTATCGTGAGCGAGGGAGCAGCCCCAGCTGGACCTGCTTACCCTGGGGCTCCTGGATTGGGTGGAGCTGCGTTACCTGGTGGTCTTGGTTACCCAGGTCTAGCTGCTCCAAGGCCTTTGAGTGGTCTTCCTCAAGGTGCAGGTGTCGGATGCCGAGGATTTTATTAGTTAATAAATAGATCAATGTTGATTTTGTTGTTTTTACAAATAAAGTTTTAATTTTATAGATGTCGTTGTTTATTGGTTTTATTAATAAAGTGGTATTCCACTAGTCTTTTCCTGCGTTTTCGCCTGCGTAGATGTCGGTTATCGCGATAAAAACTATCCTATGCCTCGGGACTCAAACTATCTTCATACCAAATTGCATCTAAAACTGTTCAATGGTTTATGCGTGAAAACGTAACAGACAGATTTACTGACCGATTTATATTAGGTACCAATCTACATATTAGCTTACACGAATCTCTGACGGTAATTTCCGATTGCGATCAGCGTACTAAGTGAATTAAGCTGTTTGTTTGTTATTCTCAAAATAAGGCAATCATCAATATTAATTGTAGCAGGACAAAACGAATAACGTGTGATTTGTAACAGCAATTCTTCTTATACAATTATATTTTTATAAAACCGGGCAAGTGCATGTCTTGCCATGTACAATGTAGGGTACCGTAGTCCCGTACCCATCCGAATAATGTGGTTTAAGAAGTTATTCAATGGAATCTGTACGAAAATTTTGTTACTTCTCATTTCCTTTGTTTGCTGCCTTTGTTACTTCTCGTAAACTTGTAAAGCCTACTTTGCTATGATAGTTTTCCTTTTAATTTCACTATATATACTACTTACCTTGATTTTTTTCGGCAGGGGGGGGACACTTGACTCTATTTTCACTTTAGAGCTTAATATTTTACAAACGGATCCCTAAATCTAAAAATTGTCTTCCCAACCCCTAAACGTTTTTAAAAGACTTATCTAATGATTTCCCACACAGTGAGAAAAAATACACACCCCCACTTTACATATAGGGGAGAGATACCCTAAAAAAATGTTTTCATCATCATGATTTTATTCTTTCACTTTATTGACATAAGTAATATGTGTATCGATGCAAAATTACAGCCTTCTAGCACTAACAGTCTTTGAGCAATAGTGCGGACGTACAGACGGACATGGCGAAACAATAAGGGTTCCATTTTGCCATTTTGGCTACGGAACGGGGCTAGTTGAAAACCAGCGTCAGGCATCTCGCCTGGCATGTGCTGAACTAGCTATTATTTTTCGGCTTTATCACTATGTATATATTGTTGTGAAATTGTTTTTAAATATTTGGTTTTCTCATGTACACATTTTTTCTATTTTTGTTGAAAATACATGTTTTTTTTTTTAATCTGATGACAGTTCTATATTTTTTCCTTTGGGGAACCAGGAGCCAAGTGGCACTATATAAGCTTAAATTGAAATATTTACAGAATGATATCACTATAGGTCTGTCAAGTCAGTAACATCTTAGTGCTTGCTTTCAAGCTTGTGTCTGTTCGCTCTAGGTTTTTTGTCTATGCTATAGTAACTTAATAGGCATTTCTTGCCAATTACCTTATAATACGGAAGTCTTGGGTTCGATTCCTGGGTCTGAACTTCAAATTTTTCTATTTTTAAAAAATGCAATTATTGTATTATTTTTTGTCTATGCATTTTGAGATTGGTCCTTTGTAAGAGTACACAGCAATATTGACACTGTTCTAATCAGGCGTCAATGTGACAATGTCCTTCAAAATTTAATTGGCTATTAGGTCTAGAAAAGGGAGTTGTAAAAATGGCGGCAAACTAACCGGCCATTATTTTAACAGCTCCGAGTGTAACTTTTTAAAAATGATTTGAATCTATACTATCTATACTAATATTATAAAGCGGAAGAGTTTGTTTGTTTGTTTAAACGCGCTGATCTCAGGATCTACTGGTCCGATTTGAAAAAATCTTTTTTTGTTGGATAGCCCATTCATCGAGGAAGGCTATAGGCTATATAACATCGCGCTACGACTAATAGGAGCGGAGTAGCGACGTGAAATGTTGCAAAAACGGGGAAAATTTACGCATACGAAGTTGCGCGGAACAGCTAGAATAGCGTAATTGACTAAGAACGAGACTTTGTGCATGTAATAAGCGCATAAATACTTGACACTGGCAGAAATTAGCCGTTAAAACGGCTAGATTGCCATAAACTCAAAGAAGAAAGAAGAAAGAAAGGTTTAGAAAAAGAGAAACTTGCAACATAGGAAACAAGAGACAGGTACATACTACTACTACTCCCGCCAACTTGAATGGCAGGTACTTCCAGATCTTTCCAGCCCGCATCCACGCAGGCGCGGGTCCGGGAGGGCAACATCTGACTCAACCGACCAAGTGTGAGTCACTGTTATTAAAACGAAGTGATTACTTACTCTGTGACTGTTATGAGCTATGGAAAGGGCTATGCTCGGAGTTTCTCTTAGGGACAAAATCAGAAATGAGGTGATCCGGCAGAGAACCAAAGTTATCGACATAGCCCACCGGATTAGCAAGTTGAAGTGGCAGTGGGCTGGCCATATTAGCCGAAGAACCGACAACCGTTGGGGTAAACGAGTTTTTGAGTGGAGACCGCGGCTTGGCAAACGTAGTGTAGGACGCCCTCAGGCCAAGTGGAGTGATGATTTACGCAAAACGGCTGGCAGGAGCTGGATGCGAGAAGCCGAAGATAGAACAAAGTGGCGTGCAATTGGAGAGGCCTATGTCCAGCAGTGGACTGCGATAGGCTGATGATGACTCTGTGACTGTTATGAGGGTTGCACTTGATTCAACATAGGTACACTAAGCAGCATCACTGCCGAAAGGGGGCGGAGACAATTGCACGTCAAAACACACCAGTCCAGTGTCAAAATGATCAAATTGCCCCAAAAAGGGTAATTCAGTCGAGTCTTGGGGGTCGGGGGGTGGCAATTGTATAATGTAAACCTATTTAACAATAAGTACCTATGTATAAAAATGAATCTCTTGGTAACGAGATAACTAGAGAACGAATTTACCGATTTTCTAATACTCAAAATCAAATTATAGCCCATTTATCGAGGAAGGCTATAGGCTATATAACATCACGGGGAAAAATTGTACACAGAAAAATAGCAAACAATATTACAAAATACATAGTAATCAAGTACAAAGGCGAGCTTAACTTAATATTTCTGACTGCCTCTGTGGCGCGGTGGGAATGTATCCGACTGCTACGCAAGAGGTCGTGGGTTCGATCCCCACCCAGGATAAACTTTGTGTGATGAGCACTATGGTTTATTCTGTGTCTGGGTGTTATTTATCTATAATATGTATGTATTTAGAAATATATAAGTATGTTTATCAGTTGTTTGGTTGCCATAGTACAAGCTCTGCTTAGTTTGGGATCAGATAGCGTTGTGTGAGTTGTCCCAAGATATTATTATTATTATTATTGAGTTTTCTCCCAGCAAACATTTTGATACTCTGTAGAAGGAAAAAAAAATACAGGGCGGGACGCAGTTCGCCGGGACAGCTAGTATGCAATATAACAATAATATTTTTTATTATCCAATCAATACCTTGTCAGCTTTAAGACATTATCAAATTAATTTATGTCTCTACTTTTCCCATTAAAATGACAATGACAGCATGATAAATCTAATATATAAAATTCTCGTGTCACAATGTTTGTTCCCATACTCCTCCGAAACGGCTTGACCGATTCTCATGAATTTTTTATGCATATTCAGTGAGTCTGAGAATCGGCTACCATCTATTTTTCGTACCCCTAAGAGTTTGTTTGTTTGTTTGTTTGTTTGAACGCGATAATCTTAGGAACTACTGGGCCGCATTGAAGAAATATTTTATTGTTGGATAGCCCATTTATCGAGGAAGGCTATAGGTTATTACATCACGCTACGACCAATAGGAGCGGAGCAGCAATGAAAAATGTTGTAAAAAAAAAAGAAAGAAAAAAGGGAAAGTTTACGCAGACGAAGTTGCGCGGGTCAGCTAGTAAAATATAATATTCAATCATATGAGTTCTAAATATATCCTACGTAGAATATCTATCTACTTATTCATTCAACCATTCACCGGTCATAATAAAATTAACATTGAATTGATTTCTAATGTATGTAAGTACCTACCTACAAAGTGATATAAATACAGAAATGCGTTGATATTCTATTGCGTATTATGTTTCTTCCCTACTAATACATATATGCATCGAGTAACGGGTAACGGGTAATAATAGCTGTTTCGTAGCTGCGCATTTAAATTCTTACAAAAATATTACACTGACGGACTCATAAACTGCATCAAAGTTCAGGTTTACTCTAAAAGGATTTTTTTTATAAAAGTATGCAAACTTTTTAGATTAAATTATATAAATATGAAAAGACTGGCTCTTAATCTTAAAAAAAAATTAAATTTAAAAATAGAACTGCGGTAAAACAAATGAATATAGCCGGGAAAAGAAAATTTACTCGTAGTATCAGATTTGCGTGTTATTTATAGCAAAGTTTTAAATTAATTCTCATTGATTTTTTTTGTTTGGTCAATTGAATTATTGTTACCAGCATAATTGTTGGGTTAGTTTTTTAACACATCGAGAGTTTTTGAACCATAATATGGATTAGTGTTGCCCAAATGCAAGAACAAGACGAGACTTAGCCAGTCTTGGTCTTGGTCTTGCGCCAATACACCTGGTCTTGGTCTTGGTCTTGGTCTTGCGCTCCCAGTCTTGGTCTTGGTCTTGGTCTTGCAGCAAGAGTCTTGCAAGTCTTGCAATTACCTATTAGTCTATTACTATTTATTAAAGTTTACTTTAAATCTTAGAAAAACGTATTAGAATTGGAACATTGTGAGCTTGAATTAACATAGCCATAGTAAAGATCAAGCAGATTAATAAGTAACTGAAGATTTGATAAGAAATTCGAAAAATCAACTGACCTATATGTCGTTTTCCATGGAAGTAACTGTTTCTTAATAAACATTTATGATTTATAAGCTTACATTTGCTAAAACATGTAAAAAAACAAATTAATTACAATAACTTGACTGTATTTTAAAGAACAATACTTATCTGTCTAGAAAGAGATTGAACCCTCAACTTATAAGAAATTTAATAAAAGAGTTTACGATTTATCATTTATTTGAATAAAAAATAAAATACAACACAAATCAACAGCTTTATCATTAGGTTATGATACTTTATATAATTTTTTTTGACCAAGAATTAATACAAAGTAACCATCTGGCTGACTCATCACTTAACCTATTTCTATGTTTTCTAATTACTAATGATGCTTTAGAAAATAACCTCTCAGCAGGTACTGAAGTTGCAGGTATTGAGAGAAAATCACGGGCCATTTTCGATAAAATCGGATACTCTGTCTCATGCGTCCTCCACCAATCTAAAATGTCTTCCGAGCTGGCAGTTCTTGGTTTTCTCAGGTACTCCTCCAACTCGTCTATCACTAAGCCTTGAAGACAAGATCCAGATGACGTCGAGGGACATTCATAGAGTTTATCAAAGTCTATTACGTCTTCATCTTCATCACATACTTTATTTTCTTTTTCTGGTAATTCCAGAGATTTGTTCAGTGAGTGTAGACTTTTATATTCTTCATAAAGTTCATTGAACTTGCGCAGACTTTCTGTTTTAAGTTGCTTCCCCCACATTGTCAGGTCAAAAGTCTGAGCCTTATGCCTTGGGTCTAAAATTAAAGAAGTACAATAAATCCAGTTGCTCTTCTTGTAATGTTTAAGCATTTTGTCTCGAGCTGCTTGGAAAGCTAGAATGAGCCTTTCATCCACTTCAGATCGATTAGGTTTCTCATCTAACTGTTTTACCATGGATTCAATTTTATCTAGCAAGAGATTGAATGATACAATGACTAGCGGTAATGTAACATATTTGTCTCCACCAAGTTTTGTACTTAAAAGTTTAAAGTTTATTAGAAATTTATGTAATTTTTCGAGTACCTGCCATTCATTAGCTGTGATTTGAAAATCATTTAATTCGGTGACAGAACTGCACAATATGTCAATGCCCGCTCTCACTTTTAAACCAAATCCAATCATATCATGTGTGGAATTCCATCTCGTTGGACAGTCAAGAATGGCATTTAGATTTGATGGCACGCCAGCTGCTTCACAAGCAGACTGAAACTTCTTCTTCACTATCTCACTTCTTTTTATTTTACTGGAAATACTGCGTAACTTTGTTACAGATGTACGCGAGTCAGCAATATTTGGTGCAGATTCTTCATCTTCCTCATCCTCAGTTTCGTCTGCATAGTCTTCGTACTGCTGATCTTGCGCGTTAGTGTCAGACTCACAGTGTAATGCTAAGGTCTTTAATAAATCTTGTACACCAAGGTTTAAAATGTGAGCAAAGCACCGGAAATGTTGATTGTCTGAATCAAAGTGTGGCGGCAGCTGTTTGCCCAGTTCATACATGAATTTGGTATTTGCAGTTGCGTTGTCGACCGTGATACCTTGTATTTTATCAATTATGCCATATTCCAATAAACATTCATGGAAAATCGTTGCAATATCTTCCCCAGTATGTCGACCGCGTGATGGTATAAAATCAAGAACTACAGATTGATACTTCCATGCGTTGTCTATATAATGAATAGTAACCCCGTAGTAACTCCTACCAGCAATTGACGTCCACCCATCAATGGTAAAAGACATTTTAGATGATAATTGTTGAAGTCGTTCCTTGAGATTCAATTGGAGCTCTTCAAATCGCTCTTTGACTTTCCTTCTAAGTGTAGACCTTTTAGGAAACACCATATTAGGGCAAATACGTCGAAAATATACTTGTGTAGCTTCGTCATCGAAAAATGAGAAGGGAAGATATTTTTTCACCACCCAATCAACTGTAGCTGTCGTGATGTTGTCACTGCTGTTTTCCGACTGAAACAAAACAATAAATCTTGTGTTATTAGGTTTGAGCGTATAAGAGGAGGAGGTTTGTTGTTGTTAAATCGAGAAAATCGTTAAATTGATATTTGTTATATTAAGGTTGCACTGTACTGTAATTTACCAAAATAAAGTACTTAGTTGTTACTGGCCGATTAACTGAAAATATGGGTGTTTATAAAAAATATTTAAGACGATAATTACATACTTAATATGTCGCACCCCTAGATGAAAACTGTGAAAACACCACTAACTCAAAAATACTTACGTAAGTTAATGGCGTTTTTGAAAGTATCGCATGAATAGCTACGCGGAGTTAAAATTCTTTTAACTGTTAAAAAAATATTCTTACCTGTCCACTTCCAGCGGTTACTAAAAAGCTTGTGATATCTCCACTTAATTTTGGTTTAACAGGAAGAAATATTTCTGATTCCTTTTTGTGGAAAGATATTAGATGTTTCCTTAAGCCTGAAGTGTTTCTGTTTTTCATTTTTATTTCAATCTTTTTATGTTGGCACAATTTACAGAAGGCAGTTTGGGATGCATGAATTATTTCGAAAAACTCCTCAAATTTGCTTTTGGGTCTTTTAGATCTGTGACTCAAACTCTCGTTACTCGGACTAGAATAATTTGAATCTTCGTCACTCATATTAAATTGTACACGTGATACGTTTTTAGAAAACAACGAGAATTAGTAAAAACAATTATCAAGTTAGACTCGAAGCACAGCTCAATTGGAAATGACTGGAATTAAAATAATTCCTTTATTTATAGTACGTTTCCTTGCTTTACCGCGCCGCCTCGCCACGTGCCGGCTCTATGAAAAGGATGCCGCCGCAAATCAAACAATGCCGCGTGCGGCGTACAAACACACACTAAATATTACCTACTTGTACAGACGCGACGCGTGAATAAAATAGAATTAGTGCCAATCACTATTCTTTACATATAAGTGAATGTTTTGGCGTACATCTATACTAATATTATAAAGCTGAAGAGTTCGTTTGTATGTTTGATGACAGAAGTTTTAAAATAAATAAATAAGTCCTGAACGTCACTATACCTCCAAAGTTACTATTCCTCGTGGACGAAGTCGCGGGCACAGCTAGTAAATACTTACTCTCATCATCTCTCTCAGAGATATTCGGGCTGGTAAGTAATACAAAACTCTTATCGCAGGCTTTTTATTTTATTAGTAGGTAAGTACCTACGCTTTTTATATTATTTTATTAGTTTTGTAGAATTTTTTTACACGTTTCAAGTATATTTAAAAGTGGCTACAATATTTATTAAACGGGTGATATTTGAACACTTTTTTGCTATTTTTTCTTGTAAAAACTTAAGAAATATAATGACTAAATGTACAATAATAGTACCTAAGTAATTAGTTTAAAACCATATAAGTAATCAATATTATAATATATACTTACTAGAATGAATTAATATGACATCTACTACCTATCCTTACCATTTTATCCTAATCATAATACTACTTGCGTGATCAGTATAATGTATTCATTTTCATTCTAAGCACTCTGAAACTTATTTATTCTTTGGAACACCTGTAGGTACTCTACTAGGAAATTATTTTGCATGAGTATACCTTCGCCCTATGGCGGCAATCAAATAGTGTCAAATGTTATGATTTCGGCGTGGCGGCAACGATTGTTTTAGATTTCAAAAGAAGCCGCCGGCGCGTGTATCATAACCATGTACTTCCGAAAAGCGGCAAATTTCTTTGAGAAGTAAGTACAAAACCTTTGATGCCGCATTATCAAAGTGCCGATGGTTAAAACATAACTATGCATGCACTCAGTTTGATTTTAATAGATATTTTTTTATTCGCTATGTTTATGGTATTAGTCGTAATGCGCATAGGTCCAGTTTTTCATATTCTTTGATACAGTTTTTTGCGTCTCATAGAATTCCTAAGCGTACCTACCTATACACCGAACTGTTACACCTAACTACTCAGTGAAATAGCGCTAAGTCCTAGCTGCAAGACGCAAGAGTCTTGCAGGCTATGTCTTGTTCTTGCTCAAGTCTTGCACGGTCAGTCTTGGTCTTGGTCTTGCTAAAAATACGCGGTCTTGTTCTTGGTCTTGGTCTTGCAAAAACGCAAGAACAAGACCAAGACTGCAAGACCAAGACTGAATTTGGGCAACACTAATATGGATACTTCGTCCGAACAAGCGGCACAAATTGTAGCATTGGTGCGGGAGGGCTTGGATCAACGAACGATTGGTAGAAATTTAAATTTAAACCAGTCTACGGTTTGTAGAATATACAGAAGGTTTGTAGAGACAGGTTCTTACAGGAGGAGACGTGGTACAGGCAGAACTCGAGCAACCACAGGTCGTGATGACCGATTTATTGTTACAACTTCCCTGCGAAATCGTTTCCTCACGTCAGTTAACATCAAAACCGAGCTTAATGAAGTGCGTGGAAAAAACGTGTGTGCACGAACAATAAGAAGAAGGTTAAAGGAAGCGGCTATCACCCCTTTTAGACCAGCAAATGGTCCAAAGTTGTCTGCAGCTCACAGACAAGCTCGCTTAAGATTTGCGCGTCATCACCTGAATTGGACAGAAGAGCAGTGGGCCTCTGTATTGTTCACGGACGAGTGTAGGACATGTTTATATGGTGCAGATGGTCGCAGAAGAGTCTATCGTCGACGTGGGGAGCGATATGCTCAAAGTTGCATTGAGGAGCGTGTTCCTTTTGGAGGCGGTTCATGTATGGTCTGGGGTGGCATATCGATGAACGGGCGAACAGAACTTGTGTTCATAGACATGGTCCGTCAAAACGGTAATAGAGGGGGTTTGACAGCACATCGCTACATAACAGAGATATTAGAAGATCACGTGGTGCCTTACATGGGATTCATAGGCGAAAATTTTACTTTAATGCAGGATAATGCCCGGCCGCATGCAGCTGCACAAGTTCAACATTATTGCGAAGAGGTTGGGATACGTACAATGAATTGGCCAGCACGCAGCCCGGATCTTAATCCCATCGAGCATGTTTGGGACAATTTAAAAAGAGCTGTATATGCGAGAAACCCTTCGCCTACGACAGTGGCAGCACTAAGAACAGCACTTTCAGAAGAATGGGACAATATCTAGCAAGATCTTTTAAAAACCCTTATAAAATCTATGCGGAACCGATTAGAATCCGTAATAAGGGCACGTGGGGGTAATACACCTTATTAAAACACAAATAAACCCTTGCATAAAGTTTGTGTCTATTGTTAAAACCAATTTTTTAATTAAACAATTTTTCCTTAAACTTCTGTTTTTCTTCAAAAAAGGTCTTAAGGTCCTTTCCAGTACATAAACTTAAACTTAAAGATATGATCCTACGCTGTTTTAAAGTTCACGAACCAATCTAGAGGTTTCAATTTAAATCTGTATAGAAAGTTTGCATACTTGGTTAAAATATTTATTTCAAAGTCGTCTATTACTTTGATGCAGTTTATAAGTCCGTCAGTGTAGTTACTAGCTGTCCCGCGCAACTTCGTCTGCGTAAATTACCCGTTTTTGCAACATTTCTCATTGCTGCTCCGCTCCTATTCAAACTCAAACTCAAATATCTTTATTTCGTAAAATCAGGTTAATGATTATTTGAAAACGTCAAATTAATACATACTAAAAAAATTATAAAATTATGATTGTTTGAAAAAAAATACAAAATGAGGTTAGGCAGCAGTTCCAAGTGTAAAGCTCATGAGAAGCTGCCAAGAAACTCGTGAGCCACTCTTTTAAAATCATCAAGTTTTTCTTTACAAATATAAATTTTACTGAATGAACCAGTGTGTTTGGTGAGTGTAATCGTTTATAAATTAAGGATAGCTAAATAATAATACTATTAGTAACTCTAAAATAAGTATAAATAAACATATTCAGCAAACACAATACTTCGCTTCTTACAAAGTAAATATATATAAATACATATAATCTTATAGTACATTTGAATAGCCTGTGAGAGAAAGCAGTTCAATCCCAAGCGTTTTTGTCTTCCATATTATCCAGTAGTAGTACTTAGTAACTTTTCATACTCAATTTTTTCTTAATGGTACACCTAAATTTATTTATATAATTATTCGTCGTAGCGTGATGTTTTATAGCCTATAGCCTTTCTCAATAAATGGGCTATCCAACAGTAAAAGAATTTAACAATTCGGATAAGTAACTCCTGAGATTTCCGCGTTCAAACAAACAAACAAACTCTTCAGCTTTGTAATATCAGTATAGAATTGAGTTTGTAATTTAAACATAGTGTTTTGCATAATATAAAAATTATTATTCTCTTCTAAAGAAAACTAAGTGGATATACCTACCTAAGGAGATAAAGTACAAGTAATCTATCTGGACTTTATCTAAAAAGACTGCCTTGGCGCGGTGGGAGTGTGTACGACTGCTGTGCAAGAGGTCGTTCTGGGTTCGATTCTCACACGGGATACCACTTTGTGTGATCTACTTAACTATTGTTGTTTCGAGTCTAGGTGCACTGTTCAATTATTGTTTGTAAAGTCCTCCGCGACACAGGGCTTGCACCCTACTGCGGGAGTTATCTTTTTGGAAAAAAATTGCAAAATTCAGATTCACTTCTTGCCAAAAGAGTTGGTTTTACCATCGCGCGACTGCGCATTGCTATCAATACCTATCTTACTTATCTTGTTTCAAAATAAAGAACCAAAAACATGTTTTCCTTAGGTAATCCCAGGTATAGAGGTGATCAGTATCTGTATTATTTTGTCTCTATAATAATTTATTTATAACCGGATAATTCCATGAAACGACACTGAGGAAAAGACTGGGGTTTATCTCATCATAGTTCATCTTTATAAACAGGCTTTGCCGACTATGAGCTCATTGTGAACCAACAAGCTCTGTGTTAGTTATGTACAAGCACAGATAATATAATACTATACTAGTAGTACAAGTAACATCAACATAATCTAGGTATACATATTTTTATAAATAGTAGTATACACAGAAATTGGAAAGGCTCGCTTTTTATTTTGACACTGACTTTTCAACCGATTTCAAAAGGAGGTTCTCAATTCGACTGTATGTATTTTTTTTTTGTATGTTTGTTCACCGATTACACAAAGACGACTGGGCTGTTTTTTTTTGCGTTTGAATGGGTAGGTATACTTCCAAGTTGGTCCCATTGTCATCAAATCACGATCTGATGATGGGATCCTGGAGAAATCGAGGAAACTCTTAAAATATTAAAGGCAAACCTACAGTGATTTAGGCATATTTCACCAATTGGTGAAGTGGAACTGATGATGAAGAACACAAATGACGAGCAGACCTGTTCAATATTTCACAGTTTGCGATTTAGTTAAATACTTTATTATGAGTAGCATTTTATTCTCGTTATACTACTATTACACAATGTAATAGAGCTGATGGTGAACTCCTTAACAATTAACGGCCCTGCATAGGGGCAAGCAAGATTTTGTAAAAGGATTTGGGCAGTTGACATAAGCCTATTTTAACATATATGAATTACAAACCAACCCACTAAAAAGTTATTATTTTTGGCTTTTTAGGTACCTACCTTGTAGGTTTTCCTTTTTTTTTGAAGTCGGTAATATTTTGTCTGAAACTTTTTCCAATAAACCAAACTGCTGTCACAACGATTCGTGACAATATAAAAGCCTAAGGTTTAATATTATAAAGCCGTTTGTTTGGAGATGCTAATCTCCGAAAGTACAGGACTGATTTTTATGAATATTGGTACGAAAGTAGCTTAATTCATTAGGAAGGACTATTATCTATATTATCTATACTAATATTATAAATCAGGAACTACTGATCCGAATTGAAAAATACTTTCACTGTTGGATAGCCCATTTATCGAGGAAGGCTATAGCCTATATAACATCACGCTACGACCGACTGGAGCGGAAGTGAGAAATGTTACAAAAACGGGAAAAAAATACGCAGACGAAGTTGCGCGGGACAGCTAGTCTATACTCATATTATAAAGCCGAAAATTTGTTTTGTTTGTTTGTTTGAACGCGATAATCTCAGGAACTACTGATCCGAATTGAAAAATACTTTCACTGTTAGATAGCCCATTTATCGAGGAAGGCTATAGCCTATATAACATCACGCTACGACCAACAGGAGCGGAGCAGCAATGAGAAATGTTGCAAAAACGGGGAAAATTTACGTATACGAAGTTGCGCGAGACAGCTAGTACTACATATAGGCTATACTATACCAAGGCACTACTACTAACTAACTTTCACGAGGGTTGAGCCGCAGGAAACTGCTAGTATCTGTTATAACCTATAGGTAAACAGAAACATAATGCATCTGTAATAGGTACTCTTTAATCATCTATTATCTAAGTACTTACTGTTATAACACTGTGTAGACTGTGCTCTTAGCCTGTCGTGTTAATTAAGTCATAAAGTGTTTGGTCATGAATAACTATTGACAAAGAAGTCGCTTATTTTAAGTAGTAGGTACTTTACTAACCACTCAAAGTAAAGAGATAATTATGAAGATACATGGTAGCTTTTAAACCAAGTAAATAGACTTAGTACACATATATTTAAGAGCAACTTCGTCCGCGTAAATTTTCCCCGTTTTTGCAACATTTCTCATTGCTGCTCCGCTCCTGTTGGTCGTAGCGTGATGGTATATCCTCGATAAATGGGCTATCCAACAGTAAAATATTTTTTCTATTCGGATCCGTAGTTGTTGAGATTACCGCGTTCAAACAAACAAACAATAAAACAAACTCTTCAGCTTTATAATATTAGTATAGATTACATCGATTATTTATATATTTATAAATTATTATCTACTATTTATAATTTTTTTAAATATAATTTTATATATCACCCAAAGGCAAATTGGCAGAAAATGCTTTTAGCATTAAGTCCGCCTCTGTACATTGTGTGTTAAATAAACAAATAAAGCCATCAAAAGCCTAACTGCAAAAAAGGATGGAAACAAGATAGATATCCTATTAATGTAATCTCCCCTTCCCCTTAGGGACCATCTCAACGGGCGAGAGAATCGCGGCGATTCCGCTCTACTATCGTGGGGGGGGGGGGGCAACAGGAGCAATTAGCCCCCCCCCCCCTGGATTGGAGTGTTTAGGCAGGCAATTGCCCCCCCCGAAATGTCATGAATGTGTCCGTAACATCCCTAGTAGACACACTTCCGTTCACTTTTTACACGTTCCGGTTTAAATCCGGCGCCGGGTAGTCGGCGACCGGACACCCAGGGCGAAGTGTACGGTACCTGTCAGACGTTCCGGCATCCGTCCGGTCCGTTCGCCATACATTTGCCCCCCCCCCCCCCCTCCGCTAGTACCTACAGAATAAAACAAACTCTTCAGCTTATTTTATTATAATAAAATAATGTTTATGCAATATCTATACTTATCTCATTATAAATAATTCCTTCTTTACTAAGATGACTTGCTACTTATTCGTTATTTCATCATTAAGATACTTTCAATAATAGTTAATACCTACGTTTCTTCCTACCTACTGACATGTATTCGTTGCGCAATGTAAGTATATTTTATGTAATAAGTTTAATTATTTATTCTTATTTCAATAAATCATTCTATATAAATAATACCACTGACTTTTACCAGCACTTTGGTATAACACCGAGAGTACAGTAAAACTACATGCTCTCGAACAACAGACATACTTCCATATAGATCGTTTCCGAACTAGATTGACTGCCTCGGTGGCGCGGTGGAAGTCTGTCCGACTGCTAAACAAGAGCCACGACCTCTTGCAATTACCTCTACAATGACAAATGTTACAAAAACGGAAAGTTGACACAGACGAATTTGCGCGGGACAGCTAGACTATCATACATGTAATTTTGTTATGTTAAACTTCTTTCATTATTACTGCTTTGTATTTTTTTTTTCAAAATGGCCACTCTATAGAGAAAACCCTATTTATTTGTATAATATGTTGTATGCACTGACCGCTATACTATAGCATTAGATACTAGTAGGTAAGCTGGACTATACCGTCGAAAACAACAAGACTTTAATTTGATTTTGACATTTGGTACGCTCATTTGACAATCAAATGAAAGTCTACAACGGCCATTAGAGTTGTAAAAATGGCGGCAAACTAAACGGCCATTATTTTTACAGCTCCGAGTTTAACTTGTAAAAAATGATTTGAATACGTAATAATTGACTAAGAACGAGACTTTGTGCATGTAATAAGCGCACAAATACTTGACACTGGCAGAAATTACCCGTTAAAACAGCTAGATTGCCATAAACTCAAAGAAGAAGAAGAAGAACGGCCATTTGTCACAAGTGTCAAAAAAACTTACAGGACACTCATTCAATTCGGCACAAGAAATAGCTGTCATTTTGTACATGGTAGCCCAAGGAGCTTATAGTAAAGACTCATTAATAAGACTCAGTAATTGTCATGATCATGGGCGGATTTAGGATTTTATACTGGGGGAGGGGGCAGGGAGGCAGCACAAGAGGCAAATTTCCAAAGAGATTTAATAATAATTTTAAGAAATCAAAACTTCACAGAACACAAAACAACGGTTATTCAAATTTAGACGAAATTTGAATATCCGCTTAAGCGTAGGGCTTATCGTGTTGTCTCGCTTATACATTTCTCTTTATAACTCATGGTTACCATAGTCACGAAAGTGAAAGACATTACAAGTCACTGGAGAGCATACCAAAGTGTTGAACACTCTAGCTCATTTTAGCAAGAGTTTTGAAGTCGTAAGCGCCAATGGCCGCAGGAGTAAGCTAGTCCTAGAGTAGAGATCACGACGAGTTAAACGTAAGATATGACGACCCCTAGCCTCGTGAACTGACAATCTAAAGAAGATCGCTGGGGTGGACTGGATGCGAGCGACCGAGTGTCATGGCCTAATGCGCTTATTACATTACACTAAATCAGGGACCCTAAATCCTTAAAAAGAGCGGTGTAATAAAAGTTAGGGCCCTAATTCTCTAACAAATTTTCAAGGCCACCTCGATTTTGGGACCTGATTCAATGTAGTGTAATAGCCATTTAAATTAAGAGAGGCTTATCTCCAGTAGTCGACCGATACAGATTGATGATGATAATAGTAATAAAATTGTAGCTGTTGCGGGCAGTAAGTGAAGACAATACACATCGTCGATTCATTTATCAGCTTGACATTTTGTTTAATTTTAAGAAGCGGTGACGCTATCTTGAATGCTGCAAATATAGCTCTTTTACGTGTGCAAATTAAATCATTCTAAAAATAAATTGGAAAACTACTCGTTCATGTACCCACATTCTCTCTCTAAATAATGAGTTACGTCATTGGGTAGTTTTCCCATTTAATTTATATTGTGTGTAATTATTTTATCTTCGAACAGGTGTTAGATAACAGTACTTACATACGTAGGTACATATTTTAAATCTACATTGTTATTTACACAGGTGTTGTCTGATTACATTATAAATATTTTGATTACTTCTTCTTTTTGAAATGATGCAATGTAGAATCTTCTGCAGATATCTGCCACTAACGATTTGTCGTTATTATAAGCTTTAACTTCACACCACTGTCTTAGTACATTGGGCAAGCTACCCCGGCATTTGAAATTGCTGTCACCTTCTGACAGTAATTTCCATTGCCGAATCCTGAGGCCGAATCAAATGACCATCCTGTGAACCTTTTTGACATTACAAATGGCCATGTTATTATCCTCGTAACCATTGACGTATAGACCTGGACCGCGGCATCCCTTTCCATTAAAAAGTAAATATTGATTGCGAAGTGTGAAAGAGAAAAAAACTCGTGCGGCCCTGTTTCTTTGACAAGTATTGTCCACAAAGTAGCGTTGTCTCTTTCTAGAGAGTGGGATTTTTTTTTTAGGTTATGGCGCAGTCCTCAATGCTTGTAATACAAGACTAGACTTCTGCTTCATTTTGTCAAATGACCGTCCAAATGTCAAAATCAAATGGAAGTCTTGTTGCTCCAGCGTACTGGTGAAGCACAGACTTCTATGGTAGGTACCATAGAAGTCTGTGCTTCATACATATATTGTTCGTGTCGACTTTGTTTAGTATAATAATAATAATAATATCTTGGGACAACTCACACAACGTCATCTGATACCAAACTAAGCAGAGCTTGTACTATGGCAACCAGACAACTGATAAACATACTTATATATTTCTAAATACATACATATTATAGAAAAGTTATACCCAGACACAGAATAAACCATTGTGCTCATCACACAAAATTTTATCCTGGGTGGGGATCGAACCCACGACCTCCTGCATAGCAGTCGGATACACTCCCACCGCGCCACAGAGGCAGTCATATAGTATGTATTTCAAGTCTGTGCAAATCATGACAGTACCTACGAGTATGTTCTGAGGGCGACATTTTCAATTTCAAAGTTTTCCTTGATGTTGCATAAGAAAAATCTATCCTTATGTTTATTATTAAAAGATCTATCCCATTCGCAGATAACGTGAGGACACAAGTAACCATAGTAAGTTTTCAAAATTTCTTATTGATATCGAATTACTTACATTCGTTTTAATGAATATTTAGTTATGAGGTTATAGATCAAGAGTAGGAAGGTACGTTGTCCTTGATGGGTTAGCTGTATTGCCAAAGCAACCATTCCCACAACAAAGTCATCACTTTTATACATCACTAAATCATCATGAAAATAAAAGTCAGTCAGTATTGCACATATAAAATGTGAACTTGCGGAGGTCGTGCCCTTGACTCGGGTGCGGCTGTCCGCGACGGGTGAGCCGTCGAGACGTGGGGACGGCACGGCCCGGCCACGATCCATTATCTCGTTACACAAAACTGGCCCTTCCGGTGCAAACTGTGGGTACGGCCGTCCGTAAATAAACCTCCTACTGGTTAGATTTACTGTTGGATTGATAGTTAGGTTTATCAGAAGTGCTGCCGTTGAGCTCTCAGCTTAATTCACAGCTGTTTTGGTTTTTTCTTTTCCTCTTCCCTCCAATATTAATCGGTAGAGATTATGGCTCGCACATTATGTGCATACGCCAGTTTCAAGTATAATTTCTTTCTAGTTTTCTTCTTTCAATCACAAAGTCTCGTTATTGTCCCGTTATCACGTATTTCAAGTATATTTTACACTTTAAACGCGGAGCTGTAAAAATAGCGACATGTCAGTTTGCCGCCATTTTTACAACTCAGCTGTTTTGTTGTATTGGAGCTGAAGCAGATAAGTAATTCAGCTTGGCAGAGTTGGGAACTTGGGATATTATTAACTGTCACATACCTACTCATAGTGTGGACAACGTGCTAAGACGCAGCGCCTACTGCACCATTTGTACAATAGGGATGTTGACTGTTAAGTCAAATCAGTCTCTTTTTATGAAATGTCAAAACGACAAGCTCTATAGAAATGTGTATGGAATAGGAACTTATGACGTCATAGGTTCCTATTCCATACACAAGTTCCTATCGTCAAATCATTACTTTTAGTATTCATTTTCATGCTTTTAAATTCAAAAACATGTAATGTAAAAGCTTTTTAAGATCTACTATTACCTGATTAGTATGAAATAATTTACTATTATAGTTGTCCACTACACAATTGTACCTAGGTATAAAATATGACAAAATGACACTGGTGGCCATGTTCTTAACATATTAATTCTAGAGACTGGCCTGTTAGTCTAGTGTTAAGTGACCCTGACTGCTAAACCGGAGGTAGTGAGTTCAGGATAAAACTTTGTGTGATAAGCACGATGGTTTATTCTAAGTCTGTATGTAATTTATCTATTTTCAACCGACTTCAAAAAGGAGGAGGTTCTCAATTCGACTTTGTTTTTTTTTTTCTTTTTTGGTTTGTTAGTTCACCGATTACGCAAAGACGGCTGGACCGATTTGAAAATTTGTTTTTGTGTTTGAAAGGGTATACTACCAAGTTGGTCCCATTGTCATCAGATCACGATTTGATGATGGGATCCCGGAGAAATCGAGGGAACTCTTAAAATATCAAAGGCGGTGTGCCTTTGATATTTTACAGAGATTTAGGTTAATTTCATAGTGATTCGTGCATTTACTCTCTAAAAGCACCTATTGGTGAAGTAGAACTGATGATGAAGACCACAAATGACGAGCAGACCTATTCAATATTTTACGGTTTGCGATTCAATTACTTTAATATGATATTGAGTATAGCAGATATTGAGCATTTTATTCTCGTCATACTACTATTACACAATGTAATAGAGCTGATAGTGAACTATCATGTGAACTTCTCAACAATTATAGGGATTTAAGCAGTTGACATAAGTCTATTGTAACATAAGTGAATTACAAACCAACCCACTAAAAAGTGAGAAATAAAAAACTTTTTTACAAAAAAATATAGTTTTTATTTAGAAAATCTATACTAATATTATAAAGCGGAAGAGTTTGTTTGTTTGTATGTTTGTTTGTTTAAACGCGCTAATCTCAGGAACTACTGGTCCGATTTGAAAAAATCTTTTTTTGTTGGATAGCCTATTTATCGAGGAAGGCTATAGGCTATATAACGCGCGACGACTAACAGTAGCGGAGCAGCGACGAGAAAGGTTGCAAAAACGGGGAAAATTTACGCATACGAAGTTGCGCGGGACAGCTAGTACCTATATTATAAGTATGTTTATCAGTTGTCTGGTTCATAGTAGAAGCTCTGCTTAGTTTGGGATCAGATGACGTTGTGTGAGTTGTCCCAAAATATTATTATTTTAGATAGGTCGATTGTGACATTGGCTGACATTTTTGCTGAGTAATCGCCGACTAGTCGCCGACTACAAAATATTGCCAGATAGTCGGCCTTTAAGACTATAATTTTAAAATAATTCCCATGGCTAAAAAATATTGAGATAGTTCCCCTTGCTTTGCTTTGCCTTGCTGTGATGTCAATGAGTGTATTATAACACCGTTCTGCCGTTGCAGAGGAAGTCGTGCCGAGTGCAAGTCGTTATTGTGTAGACACCATGCAGTTTTGGCGCCAATTTTTGTAGTGTTTAGGGGTTTAGGGCTCAGCAACACGCATAATCTTATTTGCAAAAACCGGTTGGTGCTAACGTTTACCTATGTACCGTGTTTACATACATGCATAATTATGTAAATCAATTGTGTACAGTACAGACAAGAAGAGTTTGCACAAACAAGAATTTGTGCAAATAAGTTTGAGTGTGTATCCGGGCCTTAACCATTTTGTAAGTATACTAAAAATGAATCAGAAAAATCATGTCTGTCTGTCGCGCAGGTGCCTACCTATCTACTTTTTTTTGTAGTCAACCTTGTATTCTCCAGCCTTTTACAATACAAATTGACAAATGAGTACGATTCTGTGTTATTTCAATGATAATAATGGACAGACAGATAACAAAGATTGTTTGATATAAATGCTAATTATACAACCATATTTATTTAAGTAGGTACATTAATAAAGGCGTGATAGTCATATTTTTAGACGCTTTTGTCATTTCTTATGCTTTGTTCTCATCATCATCTCTCAATTATCTACTTGGTTACTCGCTGTGTAACGACTGACTGAGCAACGTGCCCAGCTCAATATGGCTTGTAACTTAGGCTTACATCTAATTTCTGTACTTTGTAGCCAATAGGTAATAGGTAACTGCTGACTACGAGTAATTGCAGTTGCAACCAACTCGTAGGTACATTGCTTACCAACAAATATTCATAAATAATTGCCTGTAAAAAGTTTAGTACTACTTAAAACCACTGATTTACTTAGAGAACATCAACATGAAAGTTTATTATGGTTTACCCATTGACGTATAGACCTGGACCTTGCCATCCATAGAGATAGATTGTGCCATCCCTTTCAATTATAAAGTAAATATTGACTGCAAAGCGTAAAAGAGAGAAAAACTCGTGCGGCCTCTGACAGGTTGTCCACAAAGTAGCGTTGTCTCTTTCTAGAGGTGGTCAATTTTGTGAGGTTATGGCGCAGTCCTGGTCTCTACGTCAATATGTTTACCCATTGACGAATAATAATAATAATAATTAATTTATTCACATAAAACAGTGTAACTCAGAGGGAATATTTTTTCTTGTTCAGTCAGACTGTTACACATTGCTGTTGTATGTGTGTACGAGTATGTGTACTTAATGGGAAAAAAATAATGACATTATGTCACAGTGTCACTCAGCAGGAATTTCATTCCTAATGAGTCACACTGCTACATATCTGGGTGTGACTGAACGGGAATAAACTCATCAAGTGAACGTCCCCCATACTTAAAATGTAAATCCTCAATTTGATAGCAGAATTAAAATTGCAAAATTTCACCGAATTCTGTTAAGCAGCAGTCATTATTATCTGTGCTAGTAGTACTTACTTGATTACGAACTGTTGCTCAGATTACATAAACGATTCGTGTTAAGTAATGAGCCGGTGAGCCCGTGAGAAATTACGGTAGGTAACTATCAATAGAGCATGAAGAAGAAAGCTTTATTAATGGATAACGGATATTATGCCTTTATCTATACTAATATTATAAAGAGGCAAGATTTGTATTTTTGTGTCTGTGTATGTTTGTAGTTAATAAACTCAAAAACTACTGGACCGATTTCAAAAATTCTTTCACTGTTGGGAAGCTACAATAACCTTTATTTTTACATTAAACACCTTTGGTTACTGACATTTGACTAATAGAAAATACTGATAACATACACTGTGGGCTGATAAAATTTGACCACACTTTTCTGTTAGCAGGTGTCCATAAATTACGTAAGGTGGTTTTGGTGGATTTTTGACCCTAACCCCTTGTATACAGTTTATAAACAATGAAACATTGTAAACATTGGCAATTTGAAAAGAGTGGCCGCGAGTTTTTATTGCCTCGTTCTTTTCTCCGGCTTTACCTATTGTTTGCGAACGGGTATTAAATGATGTACAATTGTACATGTAAAATCGACTTTTCACAAGTGTAGCATTTTGCTTTCTATGTACATATATAAGAATTTTTAATATTATTCTCTTTATTTATTTTTACCCCCCCCCCCCCCCAAAGAAGGGTTATGGTATCTTGTATATACTCGTATGTATGTATGTAATATTCTTTATTACGATTATCACAATTACGATTTTAAACAAATAATACGTCGTTTGTTTTGTCTTGACCGCCCAAGTGTTCTTAGCTATGTGACGTTTGAAAAAAACAAACATGGCGTCTATGAGATGTCAAAAACAAGAGGTATGAAAAAAAGGTTTTCCAAATACCGCACTTCAAAAAGGTACAACATGATTGTGACTGTAATACACAGATAATATAATACTATACTAGTAGTAATACTATCTATGAGGGGAAGAGGCCCCTCTGGTGAGATATCGTCGAATTTGGCTTGAGCTCCTCACCTATCCCCTAATCTAACGTGAGATTTCACATTTCATTTTCAAGTGGGAGTCGCTAGCAAAGAATTCCAAATATTAAAAAAATACGTGATATTCCTCGACCCTCCCCACTCTCCCCCCGTGAGATTTGGTGAAATTCGGTCCGACCGTATCCCCCACTCACCTAAATTCCTCATGTAATTAATGGACGCCCCCTTACACGTTGTATATCACGTTTTCGAGTTGACTGTATCTGTAGTTGAATATCCTAATTATCCAAATATCAGTAAAACCATAAATAATCCCCTGACTGACCGTCACACTTTGATAAATGACCTTTAAAATGTTACTAATGTTACTCAAGGTATTTCGTAACAACTAAATCTTATGTTAAATAATATGACATAACTAATGCGATTGCGTGTCTGGTCTCCGGTCATTCTAGTTGTTATTTTTGTTAATTAGATTATTGGCATTAAGTTTGACAGCTCACGTAACGAAACGAAGGCAACATGGAAACATTGACCCGGCCTATAGATATATCTGGTTAGGTCTTTTTGTTATTCTGTAACAGGAGCGTTGGCAACTACGACTACAAAGGTAAATATTAGGCATACAGAGTAGGGATATTGCGAATATTTAAAAAGTAGAATGTTCCGCATCGATCTGGACACCTGTTTCCGCATCCGCAATAATCTAGTAAATGTGTAATTCTCAAGCTACGTTTAAGCATACCTATTTTAATCATAATGGGCTCTGTAGTTTCTGAGACAGTTCCTTGCAATTTATAAACATTATAACAATATAACTCCAAGTCCTTACTCAGGTTTCTTTTCTGTTTTCGCGGCAAGCCGGTGCGCCCGGAAAAAAACGTGAATAGGGATCCTGCTCTGCCCCGCAATTAAACATCTAGCATATTATGTTCCTGGGTGAATTTTAACGGGTCCATTAAAATCTTCATTTCCGTGGATTTTTTTACCTTAGGTTTATTTAAAAAGAAAATCGCGTTTATTATTTTTTTGATTATGTAAGTATGTATTCTTGCTTAATATCTAGCAGTTAACTTAAAAAACTAACGAGATATACTAGATTAAAAATGTCGTGCCATGGCGAAGAAACATGCGTGCACGGCAATGAAACAAGCGTCCACGGCAATGAAAGAACTGTGCCACGGGAATTAAAGAATCAACCACGGAAATGAAAATCCATATAAAACATAATATTTTTTATAGTTACAGGTAAATTAGCTTGAAGAAATTTTTGCGTTTGTAGTAGTGTATGGTCAGCAAATAAAAAAAACAACATTTTATTTTTAGTTTTTATTGTTTTAAAGGTAATATACGTTTGTGGCTGGAGCACACCAAATGCGTGCACGTCTACGCATACGCACTACGTACTAATACGGTCGTGAAAATGTGTATCCACCGCATTGTAATCTATGGAACTGTATGAGGCAGACAAGCCAGTTCCAAACATTACAAGCATTGAATGCCGGTTTTCACTTCAGTGAAGACGTGTATGAATTAGGTGTTCTCCGGCCATAAATGTTTTATTCTAATAATTCATCAACCCCAGGCATATCACAATCATCCCCATCCTCGCTTTCATCAGATGAATTATTTAAATTAATTATGATTCGTTCTGATATTGTGTCTAAAGCTGCGTCTCTACCCTGATATTTGCTTTCCTCCTCAATAGCATGCAAACAAACTTTTCTCCATTCCTCTACAGTTATGGCGTTCATTTTTTCTTCAGCTAATGACATTATAACCTTCATATTCATTGCGACATTCTTTTTTGCGACATATGTTTTCACTATCCCCTATATATTTTCTATAGGATTAAACTCCGGATGGTATGGTGGTAAACGCAGCACAGTATGACCGTGCTGTCGTAATATTTCGTCTATCTTGTACTCTATAAATCTCGCCTTGTTTTGCAGAATCAGTTCATATAATTGAGGCTTAAGCAACGTGGATGAATGCTCAATGTTTCGAAATGTCAGCCAGTCTATCATTTGCTGTTTTCTAGAATTACTATTCGGTGCAGGATTTTGTATTGAGTTATGATATGGTGCGTTGTCAACAACAACAACACTATTTGGTTGTAAGTTGGGTATTAATTGAGTTTGAATCCACCTTGAATAGTTGTCATAGTTCATATTGTTGTGGTAATCTCCACTTTTTTGGTCGGCTTTAAACATAAGCAATGCATTTGGTATAAAGCCATCGATACCACCGGCATGAACAATGATTAAGCGGTTGCCTTTCGATATATGTTGCTTCAAACCTGAAGTGCTTCCATCTGACCAAGATTTCGAGAGGGTATGTGATGTATGTATATATGTTTCGTCGGTGTAAACAATTGGTCGGCGTTGTTCCGGATATTCAGCAATTTTCATCAAATAATTAATTCGCAAGTATCTAATTTCGTGTTTTTCCATAAGAAGTTTCCGGTTATCTTCTGTTTGCTTCCAATTAAAACCTAATGACATGACGTGTTTTCGTAACGTGCTGACACAACCTTTATAATCGATATCTTCTTTCAATTTTGAGTGCAAAGTTTTTAAAGTGGGAACTTCTTTATTTGTGATGTGGAAGTCATGAATTGTTCTTCTGATAACTTGCTCATCAAAGTTATCGATTACTATTGTAGGTTTACGATTCGGTTTCTTTTTAGGAGATTTAAATGTTACTTCCTGATCTGAAGGACGACATTTGCTTTCTGATACTACCTTTCTGACGGATGCTATTGAAATTCCTGTTGATTTAGCAACTAATTGAGTGGGAGTCATAATACTGCTCGGGTTGTTATTACACTCATTTTCGAAATATTTGTACAAACAGTACAAAACTTCCTTAGTTTGAGAAGTCAAAGGCTTGCCTCGACCATGTTTTAACACTGGAGCCATTTTGAATTATCAATATAAAGTTACAACACTTACACACTTGAAATTAAACACTTCAACAAATATTTTAACAATAATAACAACAATCAACAAATACAAAATTTCACAATGAAACTACTACGTATCTAATAATTATAATTTTTTAATGAAATGCGTGCTTTATGTTCTAACGGTATCAAGCGACTGACGTCAGACTGCACGTGGCACCTGCGGACAGAGTAAACTGGTTTATTCTGGTTTTGTGCGTGTTTCCACTTTCCACTATCAAGTGACGATTTATTTATTTGTTTTGTTTCGTAATTATTATGGTCAAAACTTTTTACCTATAGCTAAACTACTATCATCTAAAGAACGACACGATATTTTATTGTTTCACGGTAGTCGCCTTGTCGTTTGCTCAAGGACGTGAAATTGAATGACATATTTTTTTTAATAAAGTCAAAACCTTTTTCTTTAAAATAAAAACTTGTTTTTATTGAAAACAAAAATCAGAGTGTTGCTAGGGATAAGTATTAAATTAAATAGTAATGTTAGGATATTGAAACATTTTTGTAAGGGCCAGAACGATATAGTGGAAACGCGCTCTAATATCTAAGTAACATACACACCACTACATATGCAAAAATTTCTCGAGACTAATTTCACTGTACATGAGTATTATACACATTTAAAAAAAAAATACTTATAAAAAAAAGTATTATACTTACATACAATAGATACACGTTTAAACAAAATGTTTTATACATAAAAAAAGAAATGCAATTCTTTTTTTTTTTAATGTATTATAATCATGTCATTATGTGATTGCATGTGTTATATAATTGTATTGCTTGTGAATCCTTTTATTGATGATGTTTTTTTTTGTATGTCAAATGGCAAAACATGTAGATACTGTAACCTTATAATTTGTAATGTTTTATGAAAATAAATTATTATTATTATTTCCTACCTTCTGCAAAACGATAAAAGACTTAAGGATGTCTTTTATCGTTTTGCAGAAGGTTAACTTGACGAGTCCTGTACTGTCATTACTACCTGTATAACAGGTAAAGATGTTTTCTCTGCCTAATCGTACCATGATGATGATAACATAAGTCACGGAAATGAAACTCCTGGCCACGGAAATGAAACACTTGGCCACGGCAATGAAACTAAACTGATATAAAAGGCATGGAATGGCAATTGTTGTTGTATCAAATAAAAGTAGGTTTTAATATATCTAAACAATAGATTTTTATCAATGAGGTATCACGAGGCATTAGGTGACGTGTGGACAAACATGGCAATGAAAGATTTCGAGGTTTAACTTTTTTGGAATACTTATAATTTAAAATATTAATGCTACACATAGATTACTATTTCACCTAACCAGTAAAAAATATTAGAACACTATAACTATGTTTTTTAGTACCGAATTCACCGATGCCGCGCAAATTTTGGTCCGGGAAAATTCACCCAATTCTTTAAGCTTCAAGTTAAACCTATACTAGGTTCCTACCTAAATTTCATCAAATGTTTAATTTCAAACCTTTAGTTTCAGAAGTATTTCGCAACTTATAAAACATTTGGTAGGTAGGTATCATTGTTATTTAAGTTAAGTATGTTTTTAGTGTTGTGCCGTGTGGTGCCGGCTTAAGAATAGTACCACCCCATCTCTTCCCGTGGGTGTCGTCAAGGCGACTAAGGGATTTCACTCCGGAGGACGGGCAGCAGCGTCCTCTGCGTACTTAAAGCCTTACTGCGATCGCCAACCCGCTCGCCAAGCGTGGCGATTATGGCAATTACCCCCAGGATCTACATACCAGTAGGTTCTACTGGGGAGACCCGTGCCCAGCAGTGGGCCATCATATGGGTTGATATATATATTTTTAGTCATAATTGTCCCCCTATCAGTGACCGCTATTCATCAGTGTACACGCACTAATTGTACTTAAGAGTTATAAAGCCTATTTATTGCATCATTGTGTGCTTCATAGTGACTCAGATCAATGAATGATTCGATGTTTGACTACGTATTTAGTATTTGTTAAACTTCCTGTGTTTTGTTCATACCTTTTATGGAAATTTAATTAGGTACTAACTGAGTTAATCATCTATTTGGAATGTTTATTTTTATTTTTGTTGTGTTCGATTTGTTGTACCTATTATACATAATTTATGTTTGAAATTGTTCATTATTTAATCCCCGATGCGATGGCGAAGAGTCCTTATTTCAACAACATCCTTTTCGGTTTCCCTTTTAAATCTAGTTACTTAATATTAGATATAGGTATGTACGAGTAAACATGACCAACTAGGTATATATTTGTATAGAGTTATCTTAACAACATTTTAACGCCTCGCCTCTGCTACATACGTAAAAGAAACGCATGTTACTTTACTCCTTTTGCCGGGACAATTTAAACCTAGGTACTGCCTGTATTCTGTTAGTTCTATTACTTACCTACTCGATTAAAAATCAAAAAACGCGCCTGCTTAAAAACAAGATAACCCTAAATCATGCAGACGGAGGTATTTTAGTAAGTTCACTGGGATTCATGAATGCCTCCGACGGCATGATTTAAGGTTAGGTTGTTTTCATCTTGTTATAAGCAGGCGGGAGAATTGTAAAAATGGCGGCAAACTGACATGTCGCTATTTTTACAGCTCCGCGTTTAAAGTGTAAAATATACTTGAAATACGTGATAACTGGACAAGAACGAGACTTTGTGATTGAAAGAAGAAAACTATATATACATAATATGCGAGCCATAATCTCTAACGATTAATATTGGATGGAAGAGAAAAAAAAAAAAGCAGGCAGGATTTTTTATTTTTAAAGTTTATTTATTAATTTTAAGTGCTTAGTTTTAAGATGCAATTAACTGTAACTACTTACAGAAAATTTGAGCGAAAATGGTTGGTAACTAACTTTAAATCGCTATTTGAGTTTATAATCAATAGGCTATTTGAATTTTGTTTGCTGTAATCTTTAGTGACCCTCGCAAGAATAATACGAATCGATTGACGTATGAATCATCAAAATCGAACCCCGCGTTTGGTCTATATAGTGCCGCAAAGGAACATACATACATACATACATAGACGATACACACATTAAGTACCCTCCATTGCGTCGCGCAGTCGGGTAAATAAAAAAAGCAGAGCATAACCATGACTTTGCATAAGATAATTCGTAATCGGACAAGATAAGAATGTAATAAATACTTTCTTGTAAAGCAATATTTACATTGTAATAAATTAAATTGGTAATATTTAGTGCATTAATTCGCACCTGTATCTAGATAGGTACATATCGCAAGTGCTTGCAAAAACACGTGCCTGATAAATGGACGTAGTGGGTGATAATGTCAATTGATATTTTGTTCGTTATCTTAAGTATGACGAAAAACTAAATTTGCATGATATAAGTAATAAAGTACTTAACTGTGTATTATCTTTAAGTCCTCGTGTACCTAGGTCTTTTGAGTTCAGAGTCTTTATCTGTCTGTTTGTGTGTCTAAATATTCTGTTCCAAGCTAACGTCCAGGCGCGGTTCCAGGATCATGTTCTAGGAGGGGATGGAGGGACTTTGACCCAAAACCGGACAAGTCTGAGTAGTTTTGGTGGCAGGGCCGACTGGAGGCTCCACGGGCAGGTATTCGAACCGTGGAGGCTCTCCAGCCGGTCTTGGAGGAGTGGGCGGGGCGGCAGCACGGGACCCTTTCCTTCCGGCTGGTGCAGGTCTTTTCCGGGCACGGGTGCTTCGGGAAGTACCTGCACACGGTTGCCAGGAGGGAACCGAGTCCCGCCTGCCACCACTGCGACTGCGGTGAGGACTCGGCGCAGCACACCCTCCAGCATTGTCCAGCTTGGGAGGGGCAACGTCGAGTTCTCACCGCAGTGCAGTGGTCGGAAGTGACCTCTCGTTGCCGGCCGTGGTTCTGTCCATGGTCCGGAGCGAGGGGTCGTGGAATGCGGTCGCATCCTTCTGTGAGGACATCATCTCGCAGAAGGAGGCGGCGGAGCGCGTCAGGGAAGAGGGCGCCCTGGCGGATCCGATCCGTCACCGGCCAACCGGGCGGCGTCGGCGCGCACATCTGCGCCTTATGCCGCCTTAGGTGGGGCTGCGGGCGGGCGTACGGGGTAAACTGCCCCGCCCGCGGCCTTGCGTGGAGGCGCGGCGCCCTGTGTGTATCCAGGGGCCGCGTAGGTGTGAAATGCCCGGAACGCAACAACATCGCGTCCGGGCATTGCCACTGGGCGGGCCGCCGACGGTATAACACATTCCGACGGCCCGTTCGCGAAGGTGGCGAGCGATATACGGCGGGTTTTTTAGTGGGTGCAAACCCCACACTACCTCCACCGTCTTTCCCGGACGGTGGGGGTGTTCGTGAGGATTTTTTCCCGCCAAAAGAAAAAAAAAAAAGGAGTGGGTTCACGTCGGTGGTATAATGGGTAGGATTCGAACCCGCGACCTCACGATTGCGAGACCGATGCCTTTAGCCATTTAGCTACCGCCGCTTGTTATTAAGACCATTTATAAATTAAAAAACAGCCTTCATTCAAACTACCTTGTTACAGTGTACATATAACGTTTCATTATAATTAATTTGTGGTAGCTGTCGCGTCAGTGGCGTAAGCGTCCCCTAAACCCCTCCACAATATATCCCTATCTCTCGCTTTCGTCATCCAGTCGACTACGCATCTTTGCCTAAATATATATCTATACTAATATTATAAAGCGAAGAGTTTGTTTGTTTGTTTCTTTGTTTAAACGCGCTAATCTCAGGAACTACTGGTCCGATTTGAAAAAATAATCTATATCTATACTAATATTATAAAGAGGAAGAGTTTGTTTGTTTGCTTTGTTTGTTTGTTTGTTTGTTTAAAATCTCAGGAACTACTGGTCCGATTTGAAAAAATCTTTTTTTGTTAGATAGCCCATTTATCGAGGAAGGCTATAGGCTACATAATATCACGCTACGACTAATAGGAGCGAAGCAGCGACGAGAAATGTTGCAAAAACAGGGAAAAATTACGCATACGAAGTTGCGCGGGACAGCTAGTCTCTCCATATTTTCTTTTGTCTTTCTTGCCTTCTTTTATTTTCCCACATTATCCACTCTGTTACTTTCCTTCTCCATCTACTGCTGTCAAGACCATTAAGAGAGGATTAAGTACCTATGTATATTTTAACATAAAGACGTATTTAGGTACATAAGGTATATGATATAACCTTGTGGTAATATGTTAATAGAAATCGATAGATCAAGACCATCACACAATCGCAAGGACTTTTAATGCATCGATTGCTATTTATGGCGTAATCCTGCCAAGCTGCTAACATCATATATGCAAGGATGCGAGTTGTTTATTTATGTAGCCAATACTTGTAAGCACTTACTTATTCAAATATTATGTCTAACAGGTAGGTATAGGCTGTAGAGGAGTGTGTTGCATGATTTGCTTAATAAACTAACGCAACTTCGTCTGCGTAAATTTTCTCCCCGTTTTTGCAACATTTTGCATTGCTGCTCCGCTCCTATTGGTCGTAGCGTGATGTTATATAGCCTAGAGCCTTTCTCGACAAATGGGCTATCCAACAGTAAAATAATCTTTCAATTAGGGCCAGTAGTTCCTGATATTATTGCGTTCAAACAAACAAACAAACTCTTCGGTTTTTTAATATTAGTAGGTATAGATTAGATAAAGTAGGCGTTTCAGTTTTACCACGGCGATGATAAAAAGGTAATCCAATCAGAATTATTTTTTAGAATACCGTGCTTAAAGCTACCACTGCCGAATTTCATTAAAAACTCGGTGGTTTAAATTTTAAAACCAGAGTTACGGCAGCCAGTAGACCATCCGAATCTAGATTGATATTCGCGTTCAAGATTACGGGCCTTAAGAAGGCCTATAGAACCCCTGCGTAAGCGGAAGAGTTTGTTTGTTTTGTTTGTTTGTTTAAACTCGCTAATCTCAGGAACTACTGGTCCGATTTGAAAAAATCTTTTTTGTTGGATAGCCCATTTATCGAGGAAGGCTATAGGATATAACATCGCGCAACGACTAATAGGAGCGGGGCAGCGACGAGAAATGTTGCAAAAACGGGGAAAATTTACGCAGACGAAGTTGCGCGGGACAGCTAGTATACTTATATGAGGAATGTACCAAACTTTACAACCGGCAATCACGACTTTTTTTTTAAACATATCTGTGATAGTTTTCCTTATAATTTCACTACAATTATGTATATACTACTACCGTGAATTTTTTCACATACCTAACATCAACCATTTAGCTGGCGGGGGGGAGACATTTGACTTTAACAAAAAATTGCACTATAAAGCTTAATATTTTACAAACGGATTCTTAAATCTAAAAATCTATCTAATGATACACCACACGATGGGGTAGGTGCGAAAAAAAAATCACACCCCCACTTATTCTTTCACTTTGTCGGCGTAAGTAATATGTGTATCCATGCCAAATTACAGCCTCCTAGCACTAACAGTCTCTGAGCAAAAGGTGTGGACAACCACACAAACCCTTGTCTTGTCTTTCGTTTTATTTTTAACTAGCTGACCCGAGGAACTACGTCTGCGTCAATTTTCCCAGTTTTTGCAACATTTTTCATTGCTGCTCCGCCCCTATTGATTGTAGCGTGATGTTATATAGCCTAAAGCCTTCCACAATAAATGAGCTATCCAACAGTAAAATAATTTTTCATTTCAGACCAATAGTTGCTGAGATTATCGCGCTCAAACAAACAAACTCTTCAGCTTTATAATATTAGTACAGTTTAGAAAATCTTAGGAATGACACCATATCCTGTACATAGGATATACGAATTTTGTCAATCACTTCACATCTCATTTTTATCAAAAGTGATAGCATTAGATACATCATCTTAGCGGTGATGTGATAATGTTGTGTGCTGTATGAATTAGATCGCATGTTTCGTGTTTGTCCATTAACATAAATTATGTTTGGAGTTTCAGTGTCATTATTTGTGAACAACAATAGCTTCGTAGGTACATATTGAATTTCAATGTTTGTTGTAGAAGCACGTGGTATAACATCAAGTGATTGGAAACGATATGTTATTTTTTTTCATATCAGTTACATATACTTAATAATAATTTTCAATGGAATTTGTACGAAAATTTTGTTACTACTCACTTGATCAGAATGATGTAACTCGTAAACTTATAAAGCCTACTTAGCTGTGATAGTTATCCTTTTAATTTTACTATATTACTAATTACTAAACAAAATCACGGTAACTAGTAGTAACTAGTTACCGTGAATTTTTTCACATACCCAACATCAACCATTTAGCTAATAGGGGCGGGGGACATTTGACTTTTCCAAAAAAATCCACTTTAAAGCTTAATATTTCACAAACGGATCCCTAAATCGAAAAATGGTATTTACAACCCCTAAACGTTTTAAAAGACCTATCTAACGATATATCACACGATGGGGTAGTAGAGAAAAAAAAAACCAAACAAAAAACATTTTGACTACGGAACCCTAAAAATCTAGGTATGGGTGCGGCTCCGATCACGTAGTTGTCAGTTATTGCGAACTTTCTAATGTAGGACCTGTAATGTGTGTTGATACAGATCATACGAGTACGTTTGCAGTCAACTACGCTGTCTATATAAAGGACTCCGTATGGAATCATCATAGCAACTGAATATTTTATGGTGGCGTTCAAGTTCAGTCCCTATATACTCGCAGTTACAATTTCGCTGCCTCTATGGCGCGGTGGGAGTGTGTACGACTGCTACGCAAGAGGTCGTGGGTTCGATTCCCACACGGGACACCACTTTGTGTGATCCACGAATAGGGTAGATGACTGTCAAGTCAAATCAGTATCTTTTTAAGAAACGTTAACACGATGCGCCACGTACTAATTTATATGAAATACAAAACAATGACGTCATTCTTTTGTATGGTCAAATCATGTAGTTTCAATGATTGTATGTATGTATGTAGTTGGTGTTTATAAATTCATGACAACGTAAAATTGGAGAGAAACATTGTTTTACATAATATTTTTGCAAATGCTATTTCCTGTATAGTGTAAAATAATTTATTGTTATTGTAGTCATCTACCCAATTGTTGTTCTTGTTGTCTGGGTGTACTTCCGTGACTATATGTAAAGAATGTATGTTTGTAAAGTCCCCCGTGACACTGGGCTTGTACCCCACTGCGGGAGTAGTCTTTAAAAAAAAGTGGTGACTATATCACCACACTGTTTTGACCCAAATTCTAATAATATCCTTAATCGTTCCGCATGATTCGTAGTGGATGCTTAATTCTAGTTTAACTTTTCCGTTCGACGATTTTCCATCCATTAGGTAGGTACCCCTTTGTTTTAGAATATCGACTTATGTGGAATGGAAATAAAGGGAACGTAGATTTTTTCGTGGAACGCGATGATCTATGTACCTGCCAGAAATTCAAATTCAAATAGCAGTCTTTAAACAATGAAAATATTACAACAATACCCACATATACACTTAAAATAGAATAGGATAAACTATTTAGCTTTATGTTTTATGGTTTGGTATTATTTATTGATTATATTTAAGTGGAATTCATAGAAAAAACTACTTTAGATAAACCTACATCGCAATAAGATTAAGATCTTTACTTTTATAGTGAGTGTTGGAAGTAGGGTTGCTAATTTAACCATTCAATAAAATACTCCACAGTCATACATACATATAAGAAGCTCAAACGCTAACAGGTATCTACCTATTAAAAAAAAAAGACTTTTACTAAAAATATAATCTATTATTAAAATATATATATTACGGGTGAATAATTTAAGGTAAAATACCTTGTTAATTGCCCGACGTTTCGACAGTATTGCACCGGCCGTGGTCACGGGTAGACTCTACCCGTGACCACTGCCGTTGCAATACGGTTAATAATGTGTACAAATCGCGAAAGTTTATCAACATTTAAATATAATCTATTTTAGTTATAACTCTAGTGTTGGCAAGTCACTAGAGTTAACAGTAAGTAGGTAGCCTATTGACGGACTTCGAAAGAAAAAAATACCTACCAATGAATGTTTCAATAACGTCTCCTAGAAAGTAAAAATACTTATCCAGTCGTCGCCAGGGTATACAATGAATAATTTCGTTGTTCTAAAATTAAGCAATGATCTAATCAATACTAATATATACTCGTAAATGTGAATGTTTGCTACGCTTTCACGCGAAAACTACTCAACCGATCATCATGAAACTTTGTACACATATTCTTGGAGGTATTATAAGTAACATAGGATATATATAAAAAAAAAAGGGATAATTTACGCAGACGAAGTTGCGCGGGACAGCTAGTAAGCTATAATTTATTCAATATAAAAATGGTGACAGCCCTACATCTAATGGCCGTTCCATCGTTGATTACGCGATCAACCACAAAGAAGGCAAGTACGTATGATTCACGGGTGCGCGTGCACTGATTTTGCACTCAAAGCCGGTCTGTGTTAGCAGTTGGCACTGTTTATTCGAAATGAAACAAGTTTTATACGTTTATATTTTTTATCTTCTCAATGACACAGATGACGACAACTTTATACCGTTGTGTCATCATAATTTCATTATATTTAGAACCAATCATTTCATTTATAGTGAGTTTCTTATTTAATTATTAATAGCTACATAGTAGGTAGGTGCCTTATCTTAGCTACCAATTTAATAATTATAACTTTACACTGACTTATTAAGAAGTAGGTAGGTAGCTACAGACTTACAGTGAAAGTATACCTATTATTGTTTTCTGTTCTTCTCATTAAATATGCAATAATGCCACTAAGATCGATAAATAGATACCTACCGTTTATACAACTTAATGATATATTGAGTAGGTAATATTGTGAAATCCATAACACTTAAGGTTCATTTCCGTGCATTCTTATGTGGTCGCATCGGCCGCGCGCGTCAACCGTGCATCGTCAGCCGCGCGCCGCCGTGATCAGCTGCGATGCACGGAAATGAACGTTTAACTAGACATAGTGAGTATCTATCTAAGTTTGTATGCAATAAAACAACTTTATATATGACGTTGGACATGCACCAGGAAATAGTAAAATGTAATTTACATTTATGAAGCTTCCAATAGATAATATTTTATCTTATCATTATTTTGATATCGTTCAGAACCGATATTACGCAATCATAATTGTAGTTCACAGTCGACAATCATGTAATAAACCGAGGTCACCTCTCCCTTTTTATTTTTGAGCAAACGTTATGTAATGCATGAAGTGGCACACATCAAAATACAGGGTCCTTAATCACTATCTTTTTTTTCGTTCCGCGGCAAAGCTCGCGCTTTTAACTGTCAAAATCTTGTCTTAATGGTAAAAATGCACCGCGCATGCATGCCCCAGTTCGCGTGGGCTTGCCGCAAAAACGAAAAAAAAAACACTGAATAAGGACCCAGTTTGCGCCACCTTAGTTTGTGAAATTGTATTTTATACTTAGTTCCGCGTAGGGACGTCGTTCTCCGCTTGTCTTCTTCATCCCCTCCAATAACTAAATTATATATGTTCGTAACTTTCGCGATTTGTACACATTATAGAATTTTATAAGCTACGGGTCTTAATCGCGTAAATATTTTATTGCCCGACGTTTCGACCGTATTGCAACGGCCGTGGTCACGGGTAGACTCCAACAAAGAATTTTAGAAACAAAGATATTTAGCCTTAAAATAAAATATTTACGCGATTAAGACCCGTAGCTTACAAAATTCTATAACTAAATTATAGTTGTGCGCATCTTACACATCAGCCTAAAGGCTCTCGCACATTACCTGTCCACCTGCAGTCTGTCACACTATCGAGTCCACTATGTCGTCCTGGACATGCATAGTCCACACACTATAGCGATTATTGCATGTCGGCAGTGGTTGAAACGGACTCTGGGACACTAGCAGTCGGCCGTCGGTAGTGGCCCGTGAGGTGTTCATACTAATTGAACGGTTGCCGGCCGGCTACTTGCTAGTGGGTGTTCGGTTATCGCAGACTGTAAGGCCGATACCTGACGACGCTGATTGCACAAGGGCGGCGAGAGCATACACTATTAGATTGACTGACAATCAGTCCAAAACCTATAATAGAAAACTGTTAGTATGTGCTCTGTTGCGATTACCTGACAGTCTCATATCCGCAGCCGGTAGCATGGTAGTGTGTGGGAGCCGGTAGCATGGTAGTGTGTGGGAGCCTAAGCCTTTCTTTTTCCGAAACGTAGCTTCGTAAACGAACAACAGTACATTAATTGTAGGTCTAACGTTGTAGTTTTAATTGATTTGTGCTTCTTGTTAAAAACAATGGACATAAAGAGCGAGAGACACGTTTATGAATGAACTAGCTGTGCCTAGCGGTGTTACCTGTGGTTTATTAGCCTACGTGTTAATCCAGGGTGTCAGCTAACTGCATACCAACTCTTATTAAAATCGCTCCAGCCGTTTAGACGTGAAGAAGGAACAAACATACACACTCACATACTCACAAACTTTCGCTTATATAATACTAGCTGTGCCCCGCGGTATTACCCGCGGTTTATTAGCCTATGTGTTAATCCAGGGTGTCAGCTAACTCCATACCAAATTTTATTAAAATCGCTCCAGCCGTTTAGACGTGAAGAAGGAACAAACATACACACTCACATACTCACAAACTTTCGCTTATATAATATTAGTGTGATTATGTGAATTGATATAGGCTATTTTTTTTTTATTTGTTGGAATTCCCACAAACGGCTATCTCTTCGAGGGGACTGGCCTTTCCTTCACTCTATCCGAGCGTCAACGGCTATTTGGTGCCACTGGAATATATCAACTTATTTTATTTTTGAACAATACTTCATTTTTCTTCAAATTGACCAGACTTTTATGCAGTTCTTCTCCTGTTCTTATATTCATTTCAACGTTTTATGTGACCCATAGTTTAATTAATTGATGTCATTACCATGTATTGTAGACTGTACGATGTATATCGTCTTCTGTGACCAGTTACTTTATAATAATTGGTATATCATGTAAATGTAGAGGGTCAAAGAATTTACATACCTAGAAGTTATTAAAGATTTCCCAAGAGTGGTTTTATAAACGATAAAAGGAGTGTCGTGCGTATGTGAATTAAAAATATTTGTGACTGTATTATGTAGAAAAAAATATCATTACCTATTCATTTGAAAATATTATTTAAGCCTGTTATCGACCCGCGCAACTTCGTCTGCGTGAATTTTCCCCGTTTTTGCAACATTTTTCATTGCTGCTCCGCTTCTATTGGTCGTAGCGTGATGTTATATAGCTTATAGCCTTCCTCGGTAAATAGGCTATCCAACAGTAAAGATTTTTTCAATTCGGACTATTCGTCTTGAGATTATTGCGTTCAAACAAACAAACTCTTCAGCTTTATTCGTATAGATTCGAAAAATTTACTTTTTTTCTGTACTTTAGCCATGCATAACATGCTACTATAGAATATGGACAGACTGGCAATTAATTTTAGATAGATCAAGCGATTTTGTTGAGACTTTCACATTTATCGTAGCTGACTTTATTAAGAATAACTTAGGCTATTTCAAACTTATTAGAATAGAATAGAATATAGAATAGAATAGAATATATTTTTATTTTCAAGAACATGGTGAGGTACAGGTCTTATAAAAAAAGGCGTTACAGCATATTCTGCCAATTGTGGCGTGCAAATATTTAAACATTGTACAGGTATTTCTTATACTTAATATTAGTTAAAATACAAATATTATATATGTCAAGCCATGCAATCATAGTAATTTAATATAATTAGAATAATGTCATTAAGTGAAAAATAATAATAATAAAGTTAAATTAAAAATTATACATTAAACGCAATTAAAATTTATCATTAAGGTATTCATAGATATTGTAGTATTACTTTTTATTATCACGTGGATAAAGTGGCAACTAGTATGGCACACTTACAAGTGCCGGATTAATCACATAGCAGGAGTAGCAATTGCTACTGACACGACGGAGAGCGGGGCACGCGTATCTCAGCTCTCCGTCCTCAACCTGACTATAATTTTTTGAGCACAGCATACTGTCCATAGCAGATCATGGGCCCCGTGATAGAATTTGCTATGGGCTTGCTTAATCCAGCATTGCTTACAAGTCAACAGAGAATTTAAGCTCCAAAGTTAAATAATACTACAACATGATAGAAACGAGCTTGCCTATAGTGTTGCTTCTTTTTCTGGTCACGCTACTCGTACAATATTTATTTTTACATTAATACCAAATATGAAGGTACAATGTTGGTACATTTAATATTAAAGCCTCGATTCAATGACGTCAGTATTCAGATACAATGTTGACGCAAGCCTCCGCAACCTTCTATGATATTATTATATTATATTATTTCCTTTTATTTGACACTAAAAATAAGGAAGCGTTGAAATTTATGCTAATTATAATTTAACAAAAATATTATCATCACTGCTAAATCAGCTGTTGAAAACAAATAATATCAATCTTTATAAATAAATAAATATTATATTAATTATTGGTAAGGATTCGGAACAATAACGAAAGTATAGTTGACTTGTGTAGATTTGTGTGTCCGTGAATCTACATGTTCGTCTGTGCCATCGTGGCGCCCAAACGGATGGACAGATTAGAATGTGCTTTATTTTGTTAGAAAGCTAGTTTAATCGGCATGGTTCTTAGCTTTGTTTGATAAAAATCTGTTCGGCCGTTTCGTAGATAAACAATTTAGTCTCACGCATCGAGGTTTTTATAGCCAAATAATTAAAAAGATACAATTTTTTTTTACTGAAGGTAACATCGGCTAATATGGGCACTTAAAAAATGCAACACATAATATAAGCTTGTGTATTAATAGTTGAAACACGACCAGAGGTCATTCGTGTCAGCGTCAATTGCTTCTTCATCAGCCGGCGCCTGCGTCTTCGTTGTCAACTCGATGATTATTCCATTACCCTCGATCATCGTACAAGCAGTTTTGTCTCAAATATTTGCAATCTATACTAATATTATAAAGCTGAAGAGTTTGTTATTTTTGTTTGAAAGCGGTAATCTCAGGAACTACTGATGCTAATTGAAAAACTCTTTTTCAGTTCGGTAGCCCATTTATCGAGGAAGGCTATAGGCTATATAACATCACGCTACGACCAATAGGAGCGGAGCAGTAATAAGAAATGTTGCAAAAACGGGGAAAATTGACGCAAACGAAGTTGCGCGGGACAGCAGAAAAATTTAGGGAAGTGCATCGAGTATTCACCCTTCAGTTATTTTTATATAAAAGTTATTTCGTTTTCAAAATTGTCGTCAGCTGCGACCACATTAGTCACGCCTTTCATACAAAAAATAGATCTCATAAACTGTTGACTATTCAATGTTAATCTAACTATCTTAAAGTAGTCGAATTGTTTGTTCGTCAGTCAGCTTTATTTTCTTTTTGACCGCGTACTGTCCTTGTGCTGTTCCAGTAGACAGATAAATTACTCCAGCAGATCTAAATTGAACAAATATTATTATTTCAGTAAATCATCGTTATGTTGCCACTTCGTGTTCATTCTCCTCTTTACGTATCCTATTTGAGCGGGTGAATGCCGTTTATATATTATTCTGGGGTGACGACATGTCTATTACTTGATGGGAATTTAATAATAATAATAAAATTTATTTTCATAAAATGTTGTAGTTACATAGATGGTATATGTACAATTAATTAAGAGCAAGATACATTCCGCTATATCACAATAGCATTCAAATATTTTATTGGGTTTTCACTTTAAATCAAGACATGAAAAATGTTTCATGTCTAATAGTAGTAATAACTACAATTACTGAAACATTTACTTAATACTAAAACACACACAAACAGGTACTTAATAATAAAAAACGGTATATATCAAATTTGTATAAAAACAGTAATATTTTAAATAATAATTATAAGTAGCTTTGCCTATATTTCAATGCAATTTGGTGTGATAGGAATGAGTTGCATTTGTTTTTATAAATTCATCTACAGAACTAACCAATTAATAAGAACTAGATAATGCCCGCGACTTCGTTCGCGATAAAAATTTGGGATAAAAAGCCTATGTGCTTTTTCAGACTATAATATATTTCTGTTCCGAAATGTTGTCCTGACAGTTTACCCGTTGTGGCGTGATTGAATAACAAATATCCATCCATACTGGTCTGTTGGTTTAGTGGTTAGTGACCCTGACTGCTAAGCCGGAGGTCGTGGGTTCGATCCCCACCCAGGATAAAACTTTGTATGATGAGCGCGATGGTTTATTCTGTGTCTGGGTGTAATTATATGTATGTATTTAGAAATATTTAAGTATGTTTATCATTTGTATCTTAAGCGGCGGTACTACTATGGAAATCCATAGTAGTACCGCCGCTTAAAAAAAACGGTGATATTATTTTGTTTATTTTATTTTGGATTGGAGCTGGTGGCTAGTCCCCGATATAAAAGAGGTTTTTAATCCAGCCCAAGCAAAATATCAAGCTTACAAAAATCAAGCTTCACGGAGATGGAATCTCGGAACACTTCGTTCTGAAACTTTTCCCCTGTGTTCTTGGTGTTTTTTGTTTATACTTACCTACCCCTTCATCAAAATTGGATTAGTAATATGCATTATCACGTTCATAGATGCTACCGAACTTTTCATTGTTATACCTACTTATGGTATGCTCAGATATCTCTCAGCATTGCGAATGAACGAACACGAGAGAGGGAGAAGGAAGCGAATAAGATAGGTATACCTCTAGAAATGTGTTGTTGGAAGGTGTTTGAAGAACCTGGAAAAATATAAGTTCAATTTTTTTTTTAAATACGACTCCCGCACTAGGGTACAAGCCCTGTGTCGCGGGGGACTTCACAAACATACAAGTCACGGACACTAAGTACACCCAGACTCGGAACAACAATTTGTGGATCACACAAAGTGGTGTCCAGTGTGGGAATCGAACCCACGACCTCTTGCGTAGCAGTCGGACACACTCCCACCGCGCCACAGAGGTCGTCAAATTACCTTGTAAGTCACAAAATAAAAAAGAAATGTTAAGTACACCATGTAGGTATGTATATTACCGAGTAAATTACCTACGTCTTCGTACAATGTGTCCAATTCTAATGCGTCTAATGTTCTACATTCCACATACGAGGACAGATCATAAATATTCATGATAAAAAACGTAGCTAAGTACTGCGACACCGATAGATGTTTAGTATAATATGTACGACTATTGATTTTAACATGCAAACAACGTATTAAAGGTAATGCTTCGAACAACATAAACAAGAACTGATGTTAGTAGGCATTATAAAATAATTACAGTAACTAAAGGTACACGCTTGCCTGGAATAAATTACTTTCCTCATTAATGTACTCACAAAAAAACATGCTCGTCCCTAATTCTTAATATTAACCAATTGGGTAGTTGACTAAAATAAAAGTAAATTATTTTATACTAATTAGGTAGGTTCTTTTATAAATTAACATGTTTTTGAATTTAAAAGCATGAAAACGAATACTATCGTTTTGACATTTCATAAAAAGAGACTGATTTGACTTAACAGTCAACATCCCCATTGCGGACAGTGGGGAATTTGGGAGGACTCATATAGTTTATTGAACCTCTTCCTCTCCTAAAGGCATCCTAGTCCGTCCGTGTATGTATGCTTTACTTTGATAAAACCTATCCTCAGGGGGTCTAGCTTAACCAAAGAAGACCTCCTCAGTAGGGTCAAATCCCTCCCAAAACCAAACCACTGATATTAACCAAACCGTACTGAACCGATTCCCTGAATGTGGTTTGTGCAGTGCCGGCCCAAGACCACATTTAGGGTGCAGCAATATTGGTCAAGTGTGAGTCGTCGACGGGTGGAGTGAAGGGGGTGCACATAATTTCACCCGAAACTGCTAATGTTAATAGGTAGTACTAGGTAATTTACTTGACAGAGTAACTTGATAGAATTTGCCGCCCTAGGTTAATGAGCCGGGGGACACCGGGGAACCGACTTTCGGTGCCGCCTGACCTATAGCGCCTGGAGCGGTCGCTCAGTTCGCCCTACGGACGGTTTGGCCCTTGGCCTGTGTTCCTGTGCATTTTGGCAAAATCTTGCCGAAATGCTTTGATGAAAGAAATAAGAAAAACATGAGTAAATGGACATGAGAATACAAAGTAGTACAATCTGTAAAGTTATAAACAGTGATGCCGAAAAATAGGAGCTATTTCAGCATATGCCGTGAACATCCATTCAAACGTCTTGAAGATAATCAACCTCATGTCAATGAATGAAAATGAAAATGCGTTTATTTCAGCCTGGGTCTACAAAACAACAAAAACTGTTAAGAATAAATTAAAACAAAAAAAAAACGAAATAATGAAGTATGTAGTAAGAAGATGAATACCGGCTCTCACCATCTTGGAATCCTGTTATCAGTAAATGCAATCGAAGCCGTAACGACACCGCGCCTCAGTGTAAACACGTTGTAAGTGTAGTGTGTAGAAGTACCGACAGTACAAATTATCAAAATTATCAGGCAAGGGTAGTTGAAAAACCCCGCGCCTCACGGAGACATCGCTAAGCTGCCATCAGTCGACCCGTGACCACGATCGGTGCAATTCGATCGAAACGTCGGGTAAATAAAAGGTTCGTAGGTACCTTTAAATACTTCAAGCGATTAAGTACCGAAATATATCTAATATTCAGTATGTGGTTTATAAATTATAATGTGCACGCATTAGTTTGTATTTTGGCTCATGCTGCATAATACATATTTATTTATCACCACATACTCATCCATCATAATTCATAATACTTCAAACGTATACACCAATATTTATTTTTAAAAAATCCGTTACAGCTTTGAATGTTTTAAATTTGAAGAATACGAGCCAATAAAACTGCAACATGTGGCTGACTTATGTTGGCATATTAGCGGTCGAGAATTCGAGACGATTATAGATGAGTCCTATAAATACTGGGAACACTCAGTAGGGGACGGTTTTCAATGAAGACAAATAATAATTCGATTCACTACTATACTACATTGGTAATTATAAATCGTGCAAAATATAATAATAATATATATAATAATGTAAGAGCAGCCTAAGTATAAGGTAAACGGAGGTAAAACGTATTTCGGCTGCGCTCATATTTGCATTTTCGTTCTAGTAATAGGTACCTAGTTACAAAAAATCTTAGAAGGTATGTAGTGATTGTTGGATCCACAATTTTGTTTGGGACGGCTTGAATCACAGTAAACAGTAAAATTCACACAATCACAAGTATGATGCATAGATTTTGATCTGATTCGAGTATTACCAGTGGTAGGTCCAAGCCGTAGGTAGTTTTGTTGGGACCACAACGGTCAATTATTTTTAATATCTAAGTGACGTTAACACAACTACAGTACGATCAACGTAACTAGGCCGGACTGAAGTAGGCGACAAGTGGTTGCGCAGATGCATTTTTTGGAAGTAAATGGTGACAGGAAGCGGGGGGCGGGGGCGGTAACTAAACCAAGAGAATTAGAGATGCGATTACGCATCACATTGTCATAATTAGTATTACTAACTCATGTTTTTTTGTGATTATTTTCGTAAAGAAAATGTTTTCAAAGTTTCTTTAGTATTTACTGTAACTGTTCTAAATTTAAACTTTTATGAGAATAGTGTTTTTATATTTTTGAATTTAAATGTTGTTAGTATTTTTTATCGATTAAACATAATTAATCGTTTTCGTTAGTAATTTTAGTGTCGCATCTCTATGACATGCGCGAAAGTGATAAAAACCTATTTTCAATCCGGTCAAGTTACGTTGATCGTACTGTAACATCACTGTGTTTCAGTTGAGGGGCACCGTAGCAAGTGTAATTACTAAGCAAATGAGACATAAGCATCAATGTGGCTAAGGCATCTGTCTCGCTATCGTGAGGTCGCGGGTTCGAATCCTACCAATTGCTAGTAATGTGGGACTCAATATCACATTGCTAGTTGTCTATAAAAAATAAAAAGTCTCAAATGGGGAGCCCGGTACGGTGACATTAAATTTTTTGCCAAACAAGGATTTAGGTGGCACTAATACCACCTCTCCTTATTTTGTGCTGATACTGTTATCTATACTAATATTATAAAGCTGAAGAGTTTGTTTGTTTGAACGCGGCAATTTCAGGAACTACTGATCCGAATTGAAAAAAATATTTATCTGTTGGATAGCCAATTTATCGAGGAAGGCTATAGGCTATATAACATCACGCGACGACTAATAGGAGCGGAGCAGCAATGAAAAATGTTGCAAAAACGGGGAAAATTTACGCATACGTAGTTGCGCGGGTTAGTTATTGTTATGATATAACAGGCGCAAAATCTGCTCGTCTCTTCAATTCGAATCGAAAAATATTCTGTAACCATTAATCGAGATTTTACCTAGTTAAAACCTAATTTTTTAATGACTGTACTGTGTTATATGGGGCAGTAATTTGTAAAATTTATCGCCTTGGCAACCATATTGTAAAAAACATGATTTGTATCTATAAATACAATTTACTTGGAACACCTAGCAACAGTGTTATCTCTAGTGCGAGAATATTTCTCAAAATTCTTTGCAATGAGTTATGGTAGGAGTAAAATGTGGCTCCTGAGTGCTACCTCAAAATAGCGATGCGCAAATATTGAATGTTTATTTGTTCATAGCTATACTAGTATTATATTAACTGTGGCTATAATAATAATAATAGCCTTTTATTCAGATATTTTTACAATGTTTTCCTAAATTTAGATTTTACATTAATTTGCCACGACACCTATCTGTTTGCCTTTGGCAAAGGCCTCTCCCAACTGTCTCCATTCCTCTCTATTCTGAGCTTTTCGGGTCCATGTGACACCTGTTGCAGCTTTTATTTCATCAATCCATCTCATGAGTGGCCTGCCTCGATTCCTTTTCTTGTCGCTTGTGTACCAATATATAATTGACTTTGACCATTTTTCTTTCCCCCGAATTATGTGTCCAGTCCAATTCCACTTCAGCTTTCTTATGGTAATGGTTATATCTTTTACTTTTGTTCGTTGTCTTATATCAGCAGTTCTTATTCTATCAGATATTTTTTTCCCAACCATGCTCCTTTCCATAGCGTTTTGACATGTTTCTAGTTTTCTCATGTGTGTTTTGGAGGTTGCCCAAGTTTGGCATCCATACGTGAGTACTGGCAATATGCAAGTCTCGAAGAGTTTACTTTTGATGCTTAAACTTATTTCTTTACTTTTCATTACTTCCTTTAATCTCCAATATTGTTTCCACGCATTTCCTATGCGTCTATCAATTTCTTTCGATGTCAGGTTCATTGGTGAAATGATTTGGCCTAGATAAATATATTCATTTACATATTCAATTATGTCATTGTTAATACGGATACATTCCTGCTTTCCATTTGTCATTACCTTGGTTTTTAGTGGGTTCATAATTAGTCCTGTATTTCTGCTCACTTGGTCTAGGTCATTTAGCATTGTCTGCAGATCATCATGTGATGTTGAAAAAATTATTAAGTCATCTGCAAACCTTAAGGGCGACAATTTTGCTGTTTATTCCACAGTTTTGCTGTTTTGCAGTTTTGCTAACTGTGGCTATACTTATAATAAATTCAGGTAGCAGTTACTGTTTCGTAAATTTGTAAGTAATCGATTTATCGTCTCACAAAAATTTTAAAAAATCACACTAATATTATAAAGGCGAAAGTTTATGAGTGTGTATGTTTGTTACTTCTTCACGTCTAAACGGCTAGAGCGATTTTAATAAAATTTGGTTTAGAGTTAGCTGACTCCCTGGATTAACACATATGCTAGCACCGCGGGGCACAGCTAGTACATACTTCATAAATAATCATGTTTTTAAAAAATACTAGCGGCCCGCCCCGGTTTTGCACGGAGTTTTCTCCACAAGTTATTCACATAATATGCATGTATTATGCATATAGACCACCCGGAAGAAATTATCTAAATAATACTAAAAACTGTAGGTATGGAAATCCGTTATGTTTGAGATTATGGCAAGCATACAGGCAGACGCGGCGAGGAACTTTGTTTTTTTTTTCTAAGTAAAATATGCTATAGTTTGCACCAACAACTAATCGATTTCCTTACGCGGTATTTACATCAAGATTTTTTCTCTCTCGTCATTTTATCTAATGAGGGTCTCCAGCAAAAAGACAATAAAATAAAAAAATAAAATTCATAAAGGTCTAGGATTCCGTAGCCAAAATGGCAAAATGCAACCCTTATAGTTTCGCCATATCCGTCCGTCCGCACCGTTCCTCAGAGACTGTTAGTAGTAGTATTTTTGCGGATACACATACTACTCATGCCGACAAAGTGAAAGAATAATATGTTTAAAAAAAAAATAGTATACCTCCCCTATATGTAAAGATTTTTTTTTCTCACCTAACCCAACATATATCTTTTAAAAACCTTTAAGGGTTGGGAAGAGGATTTTTAGGTATTTAGGAATCCATTAGTAAAATATTAAGTAGATATAACGTCGTAAGTATGAATCAAAAACAACATAGAACCTTCTTCTTAAGCCACATTATTCGGATGGGGGGGGGGGGGACTACGAAACCCTACATAGAGCGTGGCCCGGCATGCACATGGTAGGCAGGAGCCTCAGAATACAGAAACATCTATTATCTTTGGCAGGAGCAGTCGGCGTGTCAAACACTGTTGCCGACCAATGTTGACAGCAGCAGTTGCTTTTCTCGTTTGAGTTAGAGGCTACTGCTGCTGCAGTAGCCTCTTTCGTCAGCTGAAGTGCTGCTCGTCTTAGTGAGGCCTTAGATACCCAACATACCTTAAATACACCAATACCAATATCTACAAAACATACTTACATAATATTAAACAAAGTCGGCGGTAGGTACCTAAGCAAGGTACACCATTTATAAAACTCAACAACGGGGTAGGGAGCTATTTTCACGATCTTTGATTTGTTCTATTTGTCTCCGTCACGAATAGCAGTATAACTAAGTTATAAAACATCGGATATATTTCCAAAAAAAAGTACGAAGTTCGCCGGAACTCAGGACAGCTAGTATAAAATAAAGAGCATAAAATAAAGACCTAGGTTAACCGTAAATTTCACTCGTCAATTATAATGAACTTCACATTAATGACATGCTAGGGGCGGAATCGATAAAGCCACAATATAGAACGGTCATTTAATAAATTACTAGTAGTCATAACAAAAGTAGGTAACTGTGACATTGCTTGTTTAAGTTAATTAATAAAATTGACGAAGAAACACGCAACGTGAATTGTGAAGCTACTCACTAATCGAACAATGTCGAATAGTTACTGCTTAATAATCATTTTAATTGCTTCGTTAAGCTGCCCGGAAGTGTGCTAGCATTGTAATCAATGCCTGTGAAATTTGGAAGTCTGGAAGGTGATCGCGCTGTCAGTCTCTCTATTGATTCCTCTTAGGCCTAAGAATATATTGTCAGGCAGTGAACAACCAGGTATGAAAAAGACTTAAAAACAACCAATTATTGAAAAGGCTGGAGAGAATTTAAGGATTATTTTTTAAAGTACACAAAAAAGAAACTGTTAATGCAAATTTTGATTTAACAGAACATCAAAACAAAACAATTGGACATGTCGAGTCAAATCTTCAAATCTAGATTTGCAAATTGATTTTAATTCTGCAATGATGTGAGCATCTACGAGAGGTATTTTTAGACGATTGTACAATCGCAATATGACTTGACTCATAAACAATAAAAAATAAAATACAATGTCGATAAATTAACTCCAGTAATGAAAGAATGACTGAGTTCACAAAATAAAATACGCAGTAAGGCTTTGTTGAAGACGAACGCCAACTCCACAAGATGAAGGTTAGAGAGGGCTCTTCGATTGACTTTATAAAATGATCTAGGTACCTACATTTTTTTGCGGGAATCAGAAATTAACCATCAAATTCATATCATCATTATTATCATTCAATAAGTGTTTTAACTAGCGTAGGTTTTTTTTATCTTCTATTCTGACTTTTACTTCCTTTTTGACTGACTGGTTGGTCTAGCCTAGTGGTTAGTGAACCTGATTGCTAAGCCAGAGGTCATGGGTTAAGGATAAAACTTGGTGTGATGAGCACGATGGTTTATTGTGTCTGTATGTAATATAACTAAAATATGTATGAATTACGAAGTATATACTTATATCTGCCTGGTGTTACATACCTACTTATGTTTATCAGTTTTCTGGTTGCCGAAGTACAGGCACAGATTATTTACTCTCCTTATTTTGTGGTACAGGTTCTGCTTTGTTTGTGATCAGGTAGCGTTGTGTGAGTTGTCCCAAAATATTATTATTATTTTAAAAATAGAATGAAAAACAAAGATAAAACATTTGCTAGTTAAATTCTGTTACTAACGTATTATAAAATAATAGTTGCAGTGGCGAGGGTCCTAAAACACCTTTCTATTTGATTTCCCTTTCAATTATAATTTAAAAAGAAAATAAGTATGTACAAAAAATACATACGTCTGTTTTTATACAACGAAATGAAGAGACGAGCCGGTCAGGCGTACGCGGCGTCACGCGTCGCCCATAACAGTATCAGTGCCACCCAAATCCTTGTTTGGCTAAGATTTAAATCTCACCGTACCGAGACATTAGTTTGTAAATCTCATTTGCCCAGTAATTACACCTTGCTACAGTGCTCTTCAACCGAAACACATTACCAGCTATTTCACGGAAGATTAACTGACACTGTCGAGGTACCAATAAAGACGGCATAAGGCTTATACCTACCAGATAGATAACCAGCGAGCTATCTTTTTGAATCACTAGCGGTGCCCCGCGGTGTTACCCGCGGTTTATTAGCCTATGTGTTAATCCAGGGTGTCAGCTAACTCCATACCAAATTTTATTAAAATCGCTCCAGCCGTTTAGACGTGAAGAAGTAACAAACATACACACTCACATACTCACAAACTTTCACCTTTATAATATTAGTGTGATTAGAATTGTCTATCTTAATTAAAATGTAACCCTTCGCCTCTGAAGGGTTGTTTTATCTAAAATAATAATAATAATATCTTGGGACAACTCACACAACGTCATCTGATTCCAAACCAAGCAGAGCTTGAACTATGGTAACCAGACAACTGATAAAAATACTTATTTAATTCTTAATACATACTTAATATAGATAAATTACACCCAGGCACAGAATAAACTATCGTGCTCATCACACAAAGTTTTATCCTGGGTGGGAATTGAACCCACGACCTCTTGCGTAGCAGTCGGACACACTCCCACCGCGCCACAGAGGCAGTCAAAATACAGCAATGATGTTGAATAGTATGCTTTCGTACAACTATGACGATTTATTAGTTGTTTAGCTATCTAATCATGTATGTAATCGTTATGTAATTTAGATTTGTTTGTTGTTGATTTGTGACCGTTTTAAATATTGTTATGTGTTGTAAATGTCATGACGTTTTTGAATGACGTGAAAAAGTCGTAAAGTTTATAAATACGATTAATTGGGAATCCCACAAACCACAAAACCATTTAGAGAAGAATAAATTGGATTTGCTGAGGAGGAAGCGTAAAATTGTTCAACTTTTGTATTAAAATAAAACTAAGTACTATGGTATGGTTTAACCTAACGCTTGATTACTCAAACGGCACTAAACTTTACCTCAACTACTAGTATACTATTATATTATCTGTGCCTCAACTAGCTGTTGCTCGCGGCTTCGCCCGCGTTGATCATTTACAAACACAAATGCTCACAACTATTTATTATACGGGAATTGAGGGGGCATTACACTGAGAGAATCATTTATTTAGCGCTACGATACACGATCGCCGGCCTCGCTCTTCCGCACACAACCATTACTTCACAGTGCGCAGGTCAAAATAAAGTAAAATATTTGTTCGTACATATGTTAGATTACGAACGCCATGACTATGACAATACGAAAATGCTCGTTGTTGCATTTTTCCGCAACTTCAAGATTTATTTGCGGGATCATATTACGACATATCCTTAAATTTCTTTATTTCATCTACTAGAAAAACTTTTTGACTAGTGACACAATTTTTTGTGTCATAATATTTAGGATTTCTATATAAATTTTTGAGAGAGCCGAACCCTGTTTCGCGTAATCTACCCATAACGCGCATTATTTACCTTAAAATTTCGAAAGCGAAGTTCGCTTGTGACCACGACCGGTGCAACCTGGTCGAAACGACAAGCAATTTTAAGTTAAATAATGCGCGTTAATTTCCGTATAATAAATAGTTATAATCATGCAACGCGAAAGTTTAAATGTTAACATATGTTCACAGATCTAACATCAAAACTGACGGAGTTTCATACAATCTTGCAACCCCTATTTTACCCCCTAAGCAACAAATTTTCAAAAGTAGGTATATCTACGGGCGTAGAGTAAGTATGTCTTTCCTTATTGGTATCGATACGCTTTCTCAATACGCAATTATTAGGTATTACATATGATGTAACTTAAAACCCCAGTAATGTTGGTAGATGCACCATTCACAACATCCGATGATATAAAAAGTCCATTTTAGAATTGAATAGAGAAGCGTTCAACCATGACTATGATTTACGATCTTTGGTAATAGGAACTGGAGGAATTAATTATGGTGATCTAGTGCTATACAAAGAGTCAGAATAAAGTGGGCTAGATTATAGACAGTAGGCGTAGAACCGATTGTTGTGGCGTATGTGAATTGGGTGAGGACATTATTTAGCGGTTTTTTAAAATTTAAAATTCATTTAGGAACTTTTAAACAATACTTTCATGCCAGTTCCATCTTAATCTAATCTAGATAAACTATTATTTAGCAGTAAAGTAACAAGACTACGGAAACAGAAATATTTTTTTAGAAACATAAACTTTAAACAAAAAAACAAAATTCAAAGGTCTTTATTCACTTGGGATGCAAAACAACGCTTGTGAAACGTCCGGATTCCAAGAATAATGCCAAGTTCGCAAACAATAGGTAAAACCGGAGAAAAGAACCTGTCAATAAAAACTCGCGGCCACTCTTTTCAAATTATATTTCAAATTGGCAATTTTATAATGTTTGACCTTGATATGGGGGTAAGGTGCTGCCACTAATATACTATACACCATGTAAAAGGACTGATGCAAATTATATTATTAAAAAGTTGGAACATGAGATAAACTAAAATCAGCCTAAAGCGTCTTCTAGACGGTTGGAAACAAGCGAACAAACCAAGGTGACCTTGCTGGTTTCCAACCGTGCAGACGGCTGTTGTAAACCAAATTACATTGTACTTGGTTTGCAACAGCCGTCTACACTGTTGGAAACCAGCAAGGTCACCTTGGCGGGAAGCCTTGTTTCCAACCGTCTAGAAGACGCTTTAAGGTTCATTTCCGTGCATCGCGATCGATCGCGAGCCGCTCGCGGCTTAAGCGTCATCTAGACGGTTGGAAACAAGCATACAAACCAAGGTGACCTTGCTGGTTTCCAACAGTGCAGACGGCGGTTGCAAACCAAGTACAATGTAATTTGGTTTACAACAGCCGTCTGCACGGTTGGAAACCAGCAAGGTCACCTTGGTTTGTTCGCTTGTTTCCAACCGTCTAGAAGGCGCTTTACGACAAGCGGCTGAAGTAAAGCGTCTTCTAGACGGTTGGAAACAAGCGAACAAACCAAGGTGACCTTGCTGGTTTCCAACCATGCAGACGGCTGTTGTAAACCAAATTACATTGTACTTGGTTTGCAACAGCCGTCTACACTGTTGGAAACCAGCAAGGTCACCTTGGCGGGAAGCCTTGTTTCCAACCGTCTAGAAGACGCTAAAGCGTCTTCTAGACGGTTGGAAACAAGCGAACAAACCAAGGTGACCTTGCTGGTTTCCAACCGTGCAGACGGCTGTTGTAAACCAAATTACATTGTTCTTGGTTTGCAACAGCCGTCTACACTGTTGGAAACCAGCAAGGTCACCTTGGCGGGAAGCCTTGTTTCCAACCGTCTAGAAGACGCTTTAAGTGACAGACGCGCGCGGCCGACGACTGTCCTAGGCTGCGCGCGCACTGTGAATATTGTCGCATCGGCCGTGAGCGTCAGCCGCTTGTCGTAAGCCGCGAGTGGCTCGCGATCGGCCGCGATGCACGGATATGAACCTATAGTGGGTACAAAATAGTAGGACCATCTACTTTTAACAGTCTTTTTGGTGCTCCCATCCACACCATAAGAACTTGATTATACCTACTTTACGTATTAGGATTACGTGAGTTTCATGGTGTAATGGTTGCAGCACCTGACTGGCATAACATTACAAATTTATGGTAAAAATTCGAATTTAAATAAAAGTGGCCATTAGTTTTTATTGCCAAGTTCTTTTCACACGGCCTTACTCTTGACATTAAATATAGAATCATTCTATTCCTTATTTTGTCTCGACATTCCTAAGCATTACATTTTGTAACAGTGAATAAAGTACCAACCTACTTTTGACTCAGACTTGACTCAATAATAATTTCAACTTCAAATCTTTATGGATATGGGTTTCTACTTAAAAAAAGTCCTCATATCAAGGTCTCATCATGCGTGCAATGAAGTGATTAAGAACCCCGATTTCTTCGTACTTATCTTACGGTCCCGTGTACCTAACAGGGATACATATCTTTATATATATACTAGCTGTCCCGCGCAACTTCGTATGCGTAAATTTTCCCCGTTTTTGCAACATTTCTCGTCGCTACTCAGCTCCTATTAGTCGTAGCGCGATATTATATAGCCTATAGCCTTCCTCGATAAATGGGCTATATAATAAAAAAATATTTTTTTAAATCGGACCAATAGTTCCTGAGATTAGCGCGTTTAAACAAACAAACAAACTCTTCCGCTTTATAATATTAGTATAGATTTCTTGTGTGCGTGTGTATGTCACTGAACTCCTCCTAGACGGCTGGACCGATTTGAATGAATTTTTTGTGTGTTCCAGTGGATTCGAGAATGGTTTAGATTCACAATTGAACCCGATTTAAAAAAAAATGAGACGGCGCGAAGTTCGCTGGGACAGCTAGTCATTTATAAAACTGTTTCTTGGTTTGCCATTGGCAGCCTCACTTCAATAGCAGTAGGTCATGATATTGTGAAAATAAATATTCCTAAGTAATATAACGGCAAACTTCAACAGAACTGAGTTCGCCTGCGTGACACGATATTTAGGCGAAGTTCTTCATTTATTTGTTCACCCACTTTACGTTTGGCATACTAATCTTAATACATCTCATTAAGTTATTAGGTTTAGGCGCAATACGTCAGTGTTATAGAATACTTAGGTAATTTGGTGAAAACAAAAACAGGACATGAGCAAATGGTTTCATAAGTCTTCGACAATTCGTCGGAATCAAGGGTTCTGTACGATTTATCTATACTAATATTATAAAGCTGAAGAGTTTGAACGCGGCAATCGCAGGAACTACGGGTCCGAATTGAAAAAATCTTTTTCTGTTGGGTAGCCCACTTATCGAGGAAGGCTATAGGCTATATCATCACGCTACGACCAATAGGAGCGGAACAGCAATGAAAAATGTTGCAAAAACGGGGAAAATTTACGCAGACGAAGTTACGCGGGACAGCTAGTTTAAAGATAAGGGCTTTTGTGAGTCTATCAGATGATATAGAAGTAAGTACTCCTTTAGGCTGATCCTGGGTTTATAATAAGTCAAGCTTGCGTAGGCTTTTCCGATTCTTGCTATATGTGCCTGAAATACTTATTTTCTTTAATTTTTATTCTTGCCAATCTGTCAATAATGCCTATTTACAATTAGGTAAGTACTGGTATCAATAAATTATGATGTGGTCTTAGTCGTAAATTTGTAGGTATCTACGATCAACTAATTACCTAGAACCGTTGGCTTGTAAAATACGATTGACAATATTATTGTGCTATTCTTTGGAAATCGTACATGATGTCATTAATGTATTATTTGTTTCATGGAAATATTTAAAATAATATTCATTTTTAATCTATGGAACCTGTCATCTTCGCACTCATTGTCTACGCTATGGCCATTATTTCTTTTCATAATCCATAAGAAAAATATTTCAAATTAATTTTCTTTTGTTTATAGATAATATTACCTATCTATGAAGTCCATACCAACTTCAAGTCAAAATTAATAGTTGATTTTCATGTACTTTTGAGGGTCCACCTGTCTCTTTCTGGGACGTCTGGGCCCAGGGCATCCTGCCAGACTAGAGGGATAGATAGACAAAAAACCTATGTCAAAAAAAATTGACTCCAAGCAGGTAGGTATTCGTAGCGGTAGATTGATACCAACTTATCTGATTCTAGGATAATCTAGTGGTCAATAGGTACATCACGAGTTATCATATTGATAAAATTTTACCAATCCCAATTAGACATTATTTATACTTAAAGGTATACATAAATGTAATAATAAGATAACTAGCAATATAAGATTGTGGGTCCCTCATTACTAGCAATCCTATTAACCCCTCCAACTAAGCTCAATGGCTTGTGCTAGGAGTGGGTTCACGTTGCTTCGGGAAGTACCTGCACACGGTTGCTAGGAGGGAACCGAGTCCCGCCTGCCACCACTGCGACTGCGGTGAGGACTCGGCGCAGCACACCCTCCAGCATTGTCCTGCTTGGGAGGAGCAACGTCGAGTTCTCACCGCAGTGGTCGGAAGTGACCTCTCGCTGCCGGCCGTGGTTCTATCCATGGTCCGGAGCGAGGGGTCGTGGAATGCGGTCGCATCTTTCTGCGAGGACATCATCTCGCAGAAGGAGGCGGCGGAGCGCGTCAGGGAAGAGAGCTCCCTGGCGGATCCGCTTCGTCGCCGGCGAACCGGGCGGCGTCGGCGCGCATATCTGCGCCTGATGCCGCCTTAGGTGGGGCTGCGAGCGGGCGTACGGGGTAATCTGCCCCGCCCGCGGCCTTCCGTGGAGGCGCGGCGCCCTGTGTGTATCCAGGGGCCGCGTGGGTGTGAAATGCCCGGAACGCAACAACATCGCGTCCGGGCATTGCCACTGGGCGGGCCGCCGACGGTATAACACATTCCGGCGGCCCGTTCGCGTAGGTGGCGAGCGATACACGGCGGGTTTTTTAGTGGGTGCAAACCCCACACTACCTCCACCGTCTTCCCTGGACAGTGGGGGTGTTCGTCAGGAATTTTTCCCGCCAAAAGAAAAAAAAAAAAAAAAAAAAAAAAAAAAAAGGAGTGGGTTCACGTCGTCGGTAGTATAATGGGTAGGATTCAAACCCGCGACCTCACGATTGCGAGTCCGATGCTTCAGCCATTATGCTACCGCCGCTTACCTATACTAATATTATAAAGCCTCCGCCCCTATTGGTCGTAGCGTGATTTTATATAGCCTATAGCCTTCCTCTATAAATAGGCTATCAAACAACAAAATATTTTTTCAATTCGGACTAGTAGTTCCTGAGATTATAGCGTTCATACAAACAAACTCTTCAGCTTTATAATATTAGTATAGATTTCTCCTCTTTTCTCCCCCAGCCACAAGTTGTACAAGTTGGACAAGTTTTCACCGTCCGTCAAATATCTTTAACTACCTACCCAAAAATGTGCACTAGCTCTCGATTTATTACTTACTTACAAATCCAATCATACTCCCTAGATACTGTACCAAAGAAAGATAAACTATAAAAACTTTAAAAATCTATTTAGAAGAGACATTGTTTTGTTTGGCATAAAACCATCTGGTGTAGGTGGGTACTAATATATTTAGGTAGGCTGAGATAAAGATACATTTGTACCACAAAATACCGAAAGTGCAGGAGGTAAGTTTCTTACATACACCGCTCGTGCAACGAACACATAGACAAGGGTTTCGGGATCGGAATCGAATCAGAGATCTCGTGTCCGTGAAAATCACTTTAAGGTAAGTTTACATACATCAATCCAGCAGCGAACATAGACAAGGCTCTCGGAATGGGAATCATGAGGTGTTTGTATCAAAATTGTTCAGAGATTATGTGTCCGCAGACACTGCGAGGCCCCTGCATGAGAGGGCCGCAGGTGCTTGCTCTGCTTGCTAACCCTAAGCACAGAATATCTACAGAATGTTCGGCTCAGAGCTCAGCAATATATCCACTCACACATAGAAGCGCATGTACGGAGAGAACGTACGTTGTTTCGGTTGACGATTTAACTGAGTTCGATCAAGATCTTTATGTGTACTATATCAACCCATATGATGTTCCACTGCTGGACACGGGTCTCCTCAGTAGAACATACTTAGTATAGATCCTGGGGGTAATTGCCGTAATCGCCACGCTTGGCAAGCGGTTGCCGATCGCAGTAAGGTTTTAAAGTACGCAGAGGACGCTGCTGCCCGTCCTCCGGTGTGACATCCCTTAGTCGCCTTGACGACACCCACGGGGAGAGATGGGGTGATACTATTCTTAAGCCGGTACCATACGGCCATCTATGTGTGCTTAGGACTATTTTCGCTCGTTGTTGTGAGTCGGTCTTCTGTTCTTCATTAGCAATCTCACGCACTCTCTGCCATTAGAAACACATTGAAAAGTAACAAAAAAAAACTGTGCGAGGAACTCACAATAGTCTTTTTTTGCCTGTTTAGGTCTTTAAGCACCGGGCCCCCAAACAAAGTTAGATACAGGGCCCGTCTGGTGAAGGCTACGTCCCTGCCACTACCACTGCAGGTATTTACGTCAAGCGAACGCGTTTATATAAAAGTTACCTTCTGCATTCTTCGGTATATTGTGTTTGTCCGCCATATGGTGTCTGGTCTGGTTTGTTAGACTCGTCTACTAGGTTTAATTGTACAAATGGCATCGAAGCGAAACGTATCGGCTAGTCGTCTACTCACACATAGCTAGTTCATTTCCTATTCTATGAATACCTACAAACAAAATTAGGTCAGCATTTAGAATAGAATACAGTGAAGCACATAATTTACTCGGATTTGTATCACGACTGCGCCTGCGCAATATATTTGGTGGATGTCAGTAGATTTCAATTAGGTGCGTTTAATTATCATCAAGAAAAAAAACAATTGACTGACCGCACAGTGGGGCATTCGTGTCTTTCTTAACTCTTATAAAAATAAAATAAGCTTTTATTACTGTTACTCTTTACAATCTTATTCTTACATATATACTAATTACAATTTACATTGACATTTGTTACATCTAATTGTAGTCTTTATAGTAATATCGGTAATCGGTTTATTTATCTGTAGTGGCTCTCTCGAGCATTAAAAGTAGACCAAAATAATAACTGAGTGGTACCCTAGGGGCCATAAAAGAAATAAAGGAAGACAGTATAAAACTAGGAAGACGAATTCAGACCAATGGCGGGCCCTAAGTCATTGGAGGAGGCCTTTGTCGAGAGCATAGGCGTAGAGACCAGGACTGGCTTTACCTTTATCGCCCCTAGGGTACCACTCAGATAATATTTTGTTCCACTTTTCTTTCGTATCCCGTAACATATGATATTCTTAACTCATAAATAAGTAGATATTATTTTTAAAAGGAGAAAGATTATTTTTTAGCATTGGAATTATAAATAATACGCTTTTATTTTATATAGTCATCCGATGTTTTGATCAAATAACATTGCGTTAACATTTTACGCGATTAATATACTTATCTAAGCAATAAAACAAGTAATATTATTATGTAGGCATAAAAATCGTAAAATGTTATAAACAATAAAGTAGCAATAGATCCCACGGAAGAAAATAAATAACAAAAACGATTTTTTACAACTTAAAATGCTCCAATTGTCGTATTTAGTAAAACATGAAACGCTACCTTAATCGTATGCAAAGCGTGTAACGTAATGACAGTGTTATGCGCGGGTACATTCGGTGCACGAGCACTAAAGAATCGGCGGCGCAGGCGGTCGATGTACTCGAAAGATTAGTTTGGAATGACAATTTTTTTTTTTTTTTTTTTTTAATTAGCCGATCCAGGAATTTAATTTGTTAAGGGAGGGGGTTGGTACTGCTGAATAAGGCAATATATTAGTTTAAGAGTAATTTAAGCCGCTAAGAGTTGGTTTTGGGTAGAAAAATTACACAGGTACCTACCTAAAGGAGAGAATTCAGATACTTTCAGAGGCGTGAACTCCTTGTCCCTCCCCCTCCCCCCCGCCGGATTTGCCACAGTTTAGCTGTCTAGATAGAAACGGAGTGGTAACTCTAGGTCCATTTCTATGACTGTCAAATACGACCCGTTTGTCTACACGTGATAAAATTTGTACTTACCTTTAACCATGAAAATTTATAAACCACTAGTTGACCCTCGCAACTTCATCTGCGTCAATTTTCCCCGTTTTTAAAATTCATACAAAAATAGTGATTTAAAAACTACGACCGAAGAAACTATTGTCACATCTTTCTATCAAATATACAAAAAAAAACAACTTTAATCACTTGTATCCTACATACCACAGTTTAGCATTAGAAAGTCTATAATTATTATTTAGGCTGAGATCTAGTAGTAGGTTTTGAATAGGTGTATATAAACATCGTTACTCAAATCGATAAGAGTATTATCGATAGATAAATTTTAGAGATAAAATATATATGATTTTTTGTTATGGGACATAGAATGTGAGTATTACATAATAGGACCAAATAATTATGTTAATGATGCTGGCGAAGATCCGCAATTTCCACAAATGATATGGCTCTTAGCATTATATTTAGTGCCAATTTTGCAAAGCGTTAATCAAGCAATTATTTCGAGCTACATAAAAGAACTAAAAAAAGCAAGACAACCTTGGCCAACTAAATCTTCTTTCGTTTATACAAAGGTACATTGTTTTATAAATTGATACTTAGGTAATGTATATTAAAGAACCTACATTTGCACAAAAGACACCAGAAAAATCCATTCGCGCGAAAAAAAAACCGCGAAGGAACACCAACGCGAAAATGCCGGTGTAATTTCGATCTATTTGTCGGTCTGGCACCAATTTTTTTTTATTTTTTGAAGAGCTAACCATTGACTAGGCCCTGACATGCTTGGGATGCGAATATAAAGACGCTACAGGCAAATCATCCACCAACCAACTGTATATTTGTAATAAAAGTGAAAGTTCTGACTCATTGACTTACTCTTCAACGGCCAAACCAAACCTTTGAACGTGGAACCCTGAAAATTTGCAGTTAAGTTTACTTTGTAATGTAGACAAGAAATAATGACGGATTTCAGTTGGGTGTATAAAGTGATTACAGTGAGTATATGGATTCATAATGTGGCTTTCTTGATTACTGTTTTTGTTTCGAATGCCTGGCTTAATCGACCCTTTACAGCTAGTATCTATAAATAAATAAGTGGTATTAATAATGTCTGCAGGTGTATAGTGGTTCGGAAGCGGAAGGAGCGTTGACCGGCCCTTGGGGACGGCCTTATTCAGGAACAACACAAGACAAACTGTCATGGCGGACCCAGCTTTATGTATATGGCCTTAAACGGATTATTGAGATGAAAAAATACGACTCATGTGAAACAACGCAATAAACGTTTTCCTTCTTTACAATTTGCATTATTGCGAATTTCCGTAGTTTCAGTATTTAGTTCGACCTTAATGATGGACTTAAGTCATGTAGACACAGCATTAAACCTACATTTTTGCTAAAAATATGTATGCATTGTGGCATGAATATAGTTAGCTAGCAGACTGTATTCGTACATACTCGTAAAATGGCAATGTTGATACTTATTTAATAAAAAATATCTTATTTTTATTTGTTTATTATTGTAAAAAAAATGTATTAACATGCTGTAGACCGCATGTAATGTAAACTATTTTTTCTAAACATGTTGCAATCAATTAATTAATTAGGAACGTGCTTAGACATTATAACATTATCTAGCTGTTCGTAATTATGCGTCTAGAACGTCATTCTTTTGGCACAGCTCACTGTTCAATCAGACACACTGTGCGACTACCTAATCTTTGCATTGTGGTATAGAATATAGACGACAAAAGAGCACCAAGTTTTGTGCACAAAATCTTTTGTCCAGTTTACAAAACATAAAAGGAATTTCATCTTTTTTGATGTCAAAAAAACATGTTTTATTGTTTTGACACATTGTATCGGTCGGATGATGTCTTGCATTCCTTCACAAACCGAACTGAGAAACAAATAGCCGATAACTACAACGTGATACACTGAGTCATCTGTCGTCATTCGACGAGCCGAGTTGTAGTGGAATTCTCATGGCCACCAGTTCGCGTGCACCGGCGTTCGAGCGCGGTCAAACTTATCGTCGCTCGCTCTATTATCGTTACTATTTTCGGTCGAGAGCCGCTCGATTGATAAGCGCCAAACTACCCTAGTGCTTCAATCAGTCTACACGTTCGACACAGATAAAAAAACGCTCGTTACTGTTTATATTCGAATAGTATTCCGAGATATCGTGTTAAGGAATCGTGTTATCGTGAATTTGAATTACCCTTGGAAATAGACGTGTGACGGATGAGTGAGGTATCTTTCCCAAAGGTGTTGTGGGAGCGCGAGACGGGAGACGCCGGCGCAATGGAGAGCTGTTACAAGCTGTACACTTGGATTAACCACACGGTGCTCATGTTGCTGTTCCAGATATTCTGGAAAGTGAGCCAGATCTCCGACTACCTAACGGGAAAGTGAGTACTAACCTTTTAAATATAGAATAGGATATGGTTCATCAACATCAGGGACTGGTTAAGGTCATTTGGGCCTAGAAAGTTTCTCAGTAATGTTTTTCCAGTTTTATGAGTTTTTCTCTAAAGGCATTGACTACCTAAACCGGATTTATTGTTCTATGTAATCTACATACCAGTATGCTGTACCTATGAATAAAATAATTCGAAAAATTCTACGAATTTCACATGTTTGGTTATTGTCAGATAGCGCTACTAATGAGTTAAATTCAATAGTACCTACTCATGATTAGATTACCTTTATCAACCACTGTTCCTTTTGTATTTTCTCATTTATTTTCCTGAGATCTTCTATCGTCGTCGACGATGACTGTCAATAAAATTGATGACTTCTTGGAACTTTCAATTACTTTACCAACAAGTTATTAAATAATCGCAAAAGCAAAATAAAACGAAAACTCGCAGGTAGCTGTGGTTGTGAAATCGTTTACGTAATAGGTAGGCGATACGGTAACATTTTGAACCTCTCGTTTGTCGGAATAGGTATCATATATTTACATAAAATTACAAAACATGTAAATTCACTATATCAGAATTTAAATAGTGATACATTATCACGGAAATGTCACAAATATTACAATGTTACGAAGGGGTGATATTTAAAAAAATATCGCTGCCAATTCGTAAAGATAATTTTGTCTGAATGCTAAGTGGTGGCTGCACCCGTGTCCAATTTTAAATAAAGAATACATTGTCGACAAAAAAAAACAATTACGTAGGTACTTATACTTTATTTCTGTCTGAATCAAGCCAATTGGGTAGATGACTTCAGATCAAATCATTTACATTTGATATTTGTTTTGAAGACAAAATTAAGAATTTTGTCATCAAAACCATTTGTCTTGACTGTCATGTAGGAAGGAACCTAGCCTTTTCCCAGAGAAATTTTACAATCAGTGTCGAAAGTGGAACATATCGAACGTTACACCAAACGTCATAATATTAAAATTGGAACACAGTATTTTATTTAAAAATAATTGATTCGCGGGCAACTCGGACAAAGGCAACAAAATATCGTGATGCCAAATAGGAAGTATCTAAGTAATACCCACGATTCACAATCAATTCATTAATCTATTCTGTCGTAGTTCACATATGTATATTGATAGGTATAATATTAACCACTCATGATACATTGGCTAGTACTAATTTGTCGCCAATATGATATTGAAATCAGCTAATGAAAGAGAAACCTTGATGGTACGTTAGCGTGTTAGTTATCAGCTTGTTATACTTTACGCTGTCGCCAGTAGTTTGTGATCTATGGATAAAGTAGTTAGTTATACTTTTTTATTTGTTTGAAAAGTGGCCCGTTGATCTAGTGTTTACTGTTTACCAAGCACGAATCCAGAACTCCGTTCTAGGGCGGTCAACCGGTCAAGTGTGAGTGGCTTGCATGGCTGGCGGGAGGTACATTTAATACAACACCGGTACACCATATCCATCACCACCATAAACTCACTCTCACACCTCTCCAATCCAATGTCAAAATTCTCAAATTCCAAAAAAAAGGTCATTTAGTCGAGTCTGGGGGGGGGGAGGGCATTGCCCCTGGTGCCCTCCCTTGTATCCGCGATGCCGTTTAGTGACACTGACTGCTAGACTTAGTATTGCGATTCGGATAAATCTGTGTGATGAGCACGATTGTTTATTCTGTGTTTGAGTATCATTTAAACAATAATCTGTCTCCTAATTAGAATAATTAAGCATTTTCTAAGAATTCTCTAAAAGTGATTGATGGAATAACCGGTGCAATAGTGATTCAATAAGATAAAATATAGTTGGTTAATGAACGAATCTGATTTAATGGCGGACGACAAACGAGTCATTCAAAAATATATTCAATAATTATAATCTGATTACATAATCCAATGGAGCACAAACGCCATACAAGAATATGCCAAGATATACCTAAACTCCAGAAGAAAAAACGTGAGAGATGTGACTAAATAGATAGCAATTAATTAGAACTTCAGTGAATGAACAGTACTTATTTCAGTCAATACAATTGAACAGTACACACAATAGGTACTATAATTAATACTCACTATGACAATGACATGATTAGTTATTATACATCTAACTAAGGAAAACTATTGACATTGTCTTGGAAACAGGGATTTCTGTAAAATTCATTACGAACGTAAAACATGCGACTATTATGTAGACGAATGGTATATTATTGTCTAATGCGACCATTATGGTCTAATCTGAAATATCTAGACTAGGAATATAGGTAGATAATGTTAGCCTTAGGTATCCTACATTCCGTTCATTAAACAGTCGATCAATTTATTTAAATAATTGAGTAGACGACAACGGCAATAGATAATTTACCCTAATCAGGCAATACAACGCCTTAAATTGTTCTGAAAGAAAATAAGTAGGTGCCTTTTCTATGTAGATAGATATTAGGTATATAGTAAACTAGCTGTCCCGCGCAACTTCGTCTGCGTAATTTTTTTATAATCCTTAGTTACTTCTAATACCTCCAAGAATATGTGTACATAGTTTCATGATGATCGGTTGAGTAGTTTTCGCGTGAAAGCGTAACAAACAAACTTACATTCACATTTATATATGAAGTAGGGATTAACCTGTATATAATTTTATAATCGTCGAAACAAATGCTAAATGTAAATTACCATAGCAAAATAAGACGTCATAACTTTGTATTTAATGTAAACTTTGACGAAATACAAAATAAAATTTTGACGTTTTATAAAAAGAGACTACATATATAATTTAATATACTACCTATTTAGATTAACTACTTAAAAAAAAACCCGCCTGCACAAAAAATATAGAAACAAGATCCCCTGCATAATTACATAATTTCATGCAGTCGGAGGCATTAAGGTGTCTCGATGGACTTAGTAAAGTGCCTTGTCGAGATCAGGACTGCGTCATAACCTCACAAAATTGACCACCATCTAGAAAGAGACGACGCTACATTGGGGATAATACTACGTACGTACTACGACGCGACGTATTGTCCACAAATCCACGAAGCAGCGTTGTCTCTTTCTAGATGTGGTCAATTTTATTAGGTTATGGCGCAGTTCTGGTTTCTACGTCAATGCACTTTACTAAGTCCATCGAGATACCTTAATGCCTCCGACTGCATGAAATTATGTAATTATGCAGGGGATCTTGTTTCTATATATTTAATGGTAAAGTGCCAGGGTTTTTTTTTATTTATTTTTTTAATTTAATACTTTTAAGTAGTTGTAGGATGTAACAACTAACTTCTATCACAGCTATCAAGTACTGAAAAATGAAAACAGAATGGTTGCTAACTAGCTTTTTTAGTATTACAGTCGTAATCAAGTTATATCTTTTTGAAATGCTAAAGATGAGCCCTTTAATTTGATATTCGAAAGAACTATTTTTTTCACACCTCTTTATTTTTACATCTCACAGCCACCATATTTGTTTTTTCAAACGTCACTCATTTAAGAACACTTGGGCGGTCAAGACGAATCTAACGACGTCTTAATTGTCTGAATCCGTTCAGTGGTTTGTGAGATATCAGAATATTACATACATACATACATACATACGAGATACGCGCGAAAAACATAACCCTTCCTTACAGTACACAGATCAAGGACACCGGAATTTGAAATGTAGATAGGTAGGTACTATTGTGACTAATTGATTGTTTTAAAATTACCAAAGGCATCTAACTAATTACTTAACTATTAGTAGAGTACTATTTAGTACACTATAGTTTTATTGTATATCATTAAGATGCTAAACATTTGTTTCCTTTCAATAAATTAAAAAATAATCATTATAGTGTAGCGTAAACATAATCATTATTGTGGCTACACACGATCACTTTTAACTTATAGTTTTAGCTGAACATTTTAAACTGAAAGTGAAAACTAAGTGTGTGTACGATGAAATGTGTCAGTTCAGGCAACAAGGGGCGTCAGTTTTGACTGTCAGATAAAACTGTTCAGTTAAAAGTGATCGTGTGTAGCCATTAATAGTTAAGCTGATTGTCGTTTTAATGCCACAACTGGTGCCGGGGGCCATGCAAAATCTCCAATCATTATATGCAGTGTTAAAACCAGTTTAAAAACATTTTATCATAACTACACCCAAGTTTTCAGACATAATAACAATAATAAAAAAAGTAGGTACATATAAATTAATGTAAACAAAGTCAATGAGGGCACACACACAGGCTTTACCCAGAGAATAATATTGTTGTAAAATGTAAGTAATGCTGCTTAAATAATAACATAGATTGTATATGTACAGAATGCCAAATGTTTAAAGGATGCCAGAGGTTCGTATACGTAGGGGCGTAGCTACCGCCATTTCAGCCGTGTCAATTACCGGGGGCCAGGCTAACGGGGCCCCAAAGGTGCGTTGCAAATGCACCCCGTGGGGGCGACTCACATAAGTCCTTTGGCCGTTAGGGCCAGACATCAGGACCCCCAACAAATTACAAATACAGGGCCCCTCTAAGGCAAGCTACGCCCCTGCCTATCCTATACGTACTTCTTTTGCGTCGATGGCATTGAGTTTTTGTTGATCGAAGCATCAGGTCGACTTTCTGGTAATTTCCGCCTGTATCAAGTAATTGTCTTGTTTACGCGCTTGAGCTTTGAAAATATTGACATGAAGATGTTTGTCGCCATTTTCACAATGTTTAGTGTAGGTACACCTACCATTATTTTGGTTATTATAAAGTCTTACAGTACTTTGAACGTTTTGCAATTAGTTTGATATTTAGAGCCACATTCACTTTGTTTAAAATTATGTTGATGTAAGTCGTTAAATGTCAGCTGTGCTAAAATTATTCTAGGTCTGGCATTTAAGAACAAAACAACTGATTATCATCTTGTTATATTAAAAATAATTTGCTTGTTTACCTGTCTTAAAAAGAATAGAAAGTAAGTGTTTACCTGAGATATTAGGGAATTCTTATATTTTTTTAAGTTTAATTTTACCCTCCAAAATTAAATCATAGTATTACTTATTAACAATATAATATATTAAAAATATAAGCACCCCATATAAAACTATCAACAATAGAACACCTACAATAAACTCGCAAAATTTATTGTATGTAATTTTATGAAAGGAAGGATATATTTGGCATCTTACATGGCATCACATTTATTTTTAAACGCTTAGTGCCATAGATAATAATTATAATTATGTCTGTTATAAACTTTTATTAATGACCATTCTGTCCACTACAAAATTATCACTAAACTGGGTTAATTAAAAACTGCAATGGCAGACAGTTAATAAAGATAATATTATCACTACCCAGACTCATTTGCGCGAGGGATCTTGAAAGTCAAGGAGTAAAAACATAAAGTTTATTAATAAACTCTGGCATCACACAATCCGTTCCTTTTTTAAATGCATTCCATTTATTTTAGACGTCAAATTATTATGTTATCTGTATACATTTTGCAATGAAATAAAGCTTGTTTATTCCTTACATAAGCAGAATCTTTTATCGTTTTGGACTTGGACATGATTTGTGAATGTTCGCTTAACATTTTTGTTACTGTCTTCTTAGTAAAATATTTAAGGTGATTTAACCACTAGCTATAAAAATAATCGGTTTTGTAGGTTTAAAGTTTTTAATGTTTTTTTTTTTAAATATCAAAAATTAGCCACGTTTTTTTTAGGCAAAACCTACTTGTAATTGAATGGTAATTTCAGTAAGTTCCTACCTATTTTGTAACTAGTAAAAGACTTAAGTAACTACCTACCTACTTAAGTACGTGACAATAATTGTTTGCTCAAAATTCATTAATTTTATAGTTAAAAGCCTTCTTTTGCCAAAATAAAGACCAGACAGACGAAGAATGCTCACAACGTCATATTCTTTAACGTTAGACTGACCTTAGAATTATGAGGCAGAAAAACGTGCACTCCATAATACATTAGCCCTCCATTGTGTAATAAATCGACCTGCAGTTTCTAGAAGCAGTTTATCATAAATTTTCCTGTAGCTAACAGTTATGGTAGATATTTGAGCTTACGGCCCAGGGGCGCAGTTACCGCCATATCAGACGTATCAATAATACGTGTCCCTAGATGACAGAAGCAACGAACATGTATTAACAATTGGGTAGATGACTACAATAACAATAAATTATTTTACACTATACCTACAGGAAATAGCATTTGGAAAAATATTCTGAAAAACAATATTTCGCTGCAATTTTACGTTGTCATGAGTTTATGAACATCAAAACAAACATTGAAACTACATGATTTGACTATACAAAAGAATGACGTCATTGTTTTGTATTTTATTTATATTTAGTACGGGGCACAGAAAGTAACGGGGCGCATCGTTTTGACGTTTCATAAAAAGATACTGATTTGACTTGACAGTCATCTACCCTATTGGGTATTTGACAACTATCATAATTAATTATTTTATACTAATTAAGCAATAATATAGGTCATAAAGTATTCTGAAAAAATATGTTCGTTCATAATTTCTATTCATCAAAAGAGACACTAAAAGTAAATTATTTGATCATTGAAATTATGACGTTACACTCTAGTATTTCGTACAAACGTGTACTGAGCGAGTTGATTTTGAAGTTTCTTAAAAAGCCATTGATTTGACTTTAGTCAAACACCCTATTGGGATCTGTGCCAGCGACACTAAAGAGTCAATTGCAAATTTGCGTTAGCGACTCACATCCACATTAGTCCTTTAACCTTTGGACACCAGGCCAAATTTTGGCCCGTGTTAGGCAAACTACGCCCCTGTTCATATTATCCTGAGGGTTGATGCCGTAAACACCACGCTTGGCGAGCGGGTTGACGATCGCATCAAGGCTTTAAAGTACGCAGAGGACACTGCTGCCCATCCTCTGGTGTGAAATCCCTTAGTCGCCTTGACGACACCCACGGGAAGAGATGGAGACGCCCCTGTTACGGCCTTTTAAAAACCCAAGAGCTGGTGTCTACTCCAGGGATGGTGATATTTTTACCGACTCGAAATTGGAGAAGAGGTTGAGCTCCCTATCCTCACTCAGAGATCTGAGGTCACTCCGTCCTCTCATCAGAGCCACACCCTACGCTCAAACAATAATTCCTGAGGTTCATTATTTTCCAGGATAGGCGTCACTTGGAAAATGGCATTACACAAAATGTATTGTGTGAAAAGCTATTTTCAAAATAACATTGGTGTAGGTTCCAATGTCATTCGCCGAACTGATTTAACTGGAGTAAAATCATGCTACGAGAATGTAAAACCAACATATAAAATACAAAGTGACTGTCTACAAAACAACAAACAATACAATATTATCACAAACCCTGGCATAGCATAGTTTATAGAACAAGGTTTCAGTTAAAATTCCATCTCCCTTGAAGCCTCAAAAACTCACGTCTTTACCTATTTATGTCAGGCAGTTCGTGATCAATTATATTACAAATAAATTTAATTAAGTATGTATGTGCCCAGAAATACTTTAAAAATATAAATAAACGTGTTTTTTTAATTGCGTTGTTATCCTTTAGTAACATATCTGCAAGTAAGTTGTAAGGTCTATATTTGTTTATGTGATTTAAAGTTAAAATTGCTCAAAACACGAACGAAGGTCGTACTATTTTCAGGACTGATAATATAAATATATATATATAAAAATTGCTGCTTCGCTCAATTAGGTAACTAGTTTACCCCCAAGGCCCCAAATAAGGAGCCATTTAGGGTTGTCTCTGTCACTATAAACTTCAATAGTAGCAACAAAAATACTTTTCCGTTTCGTTTAAGTATTCGGATCGGTATCACGAGTATTCGAGTTACAATCGCCATATAGCTGAATATTCAAACCTCACTCAGTTTTGACTTTAACTCTTAAACTGTCACGAATACTAGCGACAGAAACATTTTGAGCTTGATTAAAAGTATTAATAATTTAATAATAATTATTATAACTGACAAAATATAATTAAATATTTATTATTCAATACTAATGTTATTATTTTATTGTTATCAATTTGACATTTATTTATAGTCTGTAAATATAGTATTAATGTTGTTTTAAAGATGTGAGTGTATATTGTGGTAAACCATAGTGATGTAATATTTTTTTATTTTATTAAACGATTAAGTTAAACCAATCGTGCATACCGAGGCGGTGGAGCATGGTGAAACACAACAACAATGTAACAACTATATATATTATTTTAGATCCAGGTACCGCAAGAATAAATGATTTAATTTCATTTATTGTTGGAGTATTTGGGGAAATAAAAAAAATCTTAGCGTATGGTTTCATACATTTTAATTTAGAATAAGTATCTCTTTAGTGAACTATAATAGGAATGCGGTATGTAGATATTATGTATGTTCATTTGATAGTATAAATCATTCGAATTGATGCCAAAAACGCGTGTGACCAAAGTCCGAGATCGTATCTAGTCCGGTACGAGTTTTGCAGAGGACTTGATAGCTGAAAATTCTTATTGATTAAAATCAGTTTGTAACTGCTTAGATACATACCCGTGGTGTTGCGATCATCCATAGAGCATGGTAATTGGGTACTTGATACTTGACAGTCAATACCCCTTTTGTAAAGATGGCTACAATGAAATTAAATTAATTAACACTAATTAAGGACCAGTACTTAAGGGGCGTCTAAACGGGCCATTTTTTACGGCAATTTGTGGCCGCAATACTGTGGCCGGCAACATGGCAGTACTCTCCAATATTGATTTGATGGTTGCCGGACGATCGCTGAGCGATCTATTTTCCGCAATATTGCCCGGCCAATTTTGTTGTTGTTTCAGACGCCCTCTATTTTATTGTTGACGGGTTGTGTAGCCCATTTAGGAGACTGGATCATGCGCCATACAATTGTAGACATATTACCATTATTGGCCGAGCAATTAGTTGCCAATAGTGCCGCCACAAATTGCCGTAAAAAATGGTCCGTTTAGACGCCCCTTTACGCCTTAAAATACACTAAAAACTTTTCCTCTTGTTGATGTGTTTAGGAATTTATACCATCCGACATACAGACAGCCACTCCCTCCCAAACAGACTATAGTGTTTATAATATAGAATCTATGCGAAGAAAGTCAGACAATTTATTGAAGTTGGCAAATTTTGTATTGGCATTTAATCAAGCATTTAAGATTTGCTGCGTTGTGTTACAATTCTAGGTACCGACCTATGTTCGAACAGGAATTACTGGTCCAATTTCAATAACATTATCGAAATCGAATCGTAAAAATACGAGAGCCAGGTTGGTACCTACAACTAGTACCTAGTAGGTACTAATTATTATACTTACTCGTATATACGTCCGAATGCTTAAACGCAACTCAGTTTCAGGTCATCGTTAACTCTTATGTTTTAGAATATTTATCAGTCGACCCGTGACCACGATCGGTGTAATTCGATCGAAACATCGGGTAAATAAAAGGTTCGTACCTTTAAATATTTCACGCGTTTGAGTCCCAATAATATTCTAATATGTGTAAACATCGCGAAAGTTTAAAAACAACTCTTAGGTTGACACTGTCACTTAGGTATAGAATAAAAGTAGAGCAAAAAATACATTTAAGCACAGCTTAAATTTAAGTATTATTTAAGTATAGAAGCGAACATAATATTTTCCTTATTCTTACGTGTAGTGGCTATAAGTCTTCATCGCCAATTTATATTTCATTAATAATATATGTTTGAATATGTTTTTATTAATATTGTGATTCATACTTCTCAATAAGGTAAGATAATGTCTGCCATTTTGACATCTGGGCTGAGTCAGTTCCGCAGGTTCACGAATTCCAATGTTCATACATAATCGCTTAAAACAGTTACTTTATTTAACAGTTATATGGAAATGTCGCTACTTAGTAAATGTGTGGATAAGTTAATACCTTCTGAGTTATTAGAGCATAGTTCTTTACACTCGGACGTTGTTCCAAAAAAGAATGTTTTTTTTCATTTCTTGAGAACTCTCATAAAAAAAATTAACTATTAAAAAAATAATACTGAAACACTGTTTTACGATTGCTTACAAGAAATGTTGCTTGCAAAGAAACATGATTTAATGAGCAATTTTATGAATGTAAATTCACACCACGGCGACGGACAGCCTATTTTTAAACAGTCGTCAAGGAATTCCGACCAGAGACCATAAAAAAACCTGAATAGTTTATTTTTAAGTTAATGATTGTTAATAATGATAATCTCTATTCAGAAATTGGCGCGAAATCTATCGTAATTCCATAGACAAATGATTCGTTCCCATTGTCTATGAACACAAATCGGCATTAACACCGCGATCTAATTCGAGTTTTCAATTTTGAATTTTGGCACATCATCGTTGTTTTCGACAATTTACATTTTATATACCTACCTATACAAACGAGTGGATCTCGCAATAAGATTCACGTCATGGTTCGAATATCTTGTTTTATAATGAGCACTAAAAGCACCGAATTTGTACTAAGCCACGGACATAATGTTATCTCCCACGATAATCAACCGGTTTATTTACTCGTAGTGTTTGCACATTAATGATAGTTATCTTTTAATAGTATTTATCATTAGAAAACAATGCTTTTCAAACGGTTGACAGTTCTACGAGTAATGTTGATAACTCAACATTAAAAATCCGGCACGTGACACAAAAAATGATTTATCTTCAAAACGCCTACACCGATTTTCACGAAACAAAGCTATGAAATATCCGCTTAGAACTAGCTATTTATTAAAGTAAAACCCATTCAAATCCGTCTATTAGTTTGGGTGGTACGGTGCCAAACACTTTTCATTGGGGTTAAAAATAAATAGATACTTTTATAGATGTATTTTCCCCTTTTATCTCATTTGGTATGTAGTAAGAGGAAAAGAGATAGCACATAATGACGTCATTATGAAAACTTGCTTGATGTTTTACAATTATGTACTTTTTTAATCTATTATACAAAGGGATTTAGGAAAGTAATTAATGACGCAATTGATTAGAAGCATAACTTCAACTATCTATAGTAGGTAATGCCTTAGATACATATCGATGACACGACTTTTGTTCCTACCTAGGTACTTAATATTTTATTTAAAGTGTTCTATTTCGAGTTCTACTTTTTGTACACACTCCTGGCACCTGTGTTAGAACAAGTTCAGACCCAGAAATCGAATCCGAGACAACTGATTGACAATATAGGCCGCTAATGACCACCAAATCACCTAAATATTTTAGCTAAATTTCAAATTTCTCTTTTCTCTATGGGCGGCTTACACCCCGCTAGCGACATCTACCGACATCTAGTTCTTAAGAAAGTTTTTTCTGCTACGATTTGTAAATAATTTGCAATCGGACAGACCGATTCTAATGCGATTTTTGGAACGTAGTTGCCTTATCGCACGTTTTTGTTTGCGGGCTGAGTGAGAGGCTAGACGGAAAAAGTTACGTAACATGTTGACATCAATAAAAAAATCTATTATTTATGATTATGTTAAGCTAGATTAAGGAAATTGTGTTATATAGGTTGTTTGTGTTTTTGTAAAAGGTTGTAATGTTTATTTTACCTATGTCAAATGCCTGTGTGAAAAATCATAATTTAAACTAGGACAATTTTTAAAACGTTATATTGTTCCACATTTTTTTTAAGCATTAGTTATTTTAAATACAAAAAATATATGGCAAAAGCAAAAGTAACTATGTTCCAACCGGGTGTCCTTAAGACACCTCTCTGTTTTTTTAATAGAAATTAAGTTTTGTAGGGATGGTTTTAAGGGTGCTTTTCCTCCACCATAGATGTGCTATCCTACGTTTATGGATGCGTTTGATATTCACCAATTATATTAATTGTTCCATGAAGCTTAGCACTAGTGGAAACGGGTTCAACTAAGCTATGTTTTTTATATGGAAGTATGCGTGCTACGGATGCATGCTATGGAGGTGTGATTTGGAGGCGTGATATGGATGGTGTAGCTATGTGCATTCTATCATCTAGCACATCTTGTTCGCTCCGCTACATAGCTTAGCTTCAGTGGAAACGGTAACATAGTTTCGTAGCTTATAGCTTTCACAAATTCTCAGCATAGCTGCATAGTGGTGGAAAAGCACACTTAATCGTGTTGTCTCAGCCGTTTATAAGTGTCGGGGAGGACATAGCCTGCTCCTGCAACCTAAGTAGGTAGGTAGGTACAACTCTTTTGGTGCCAAACTTCACTAGGTATTTAATTATTTTAAACGTGTACCTATTCTATTATTCTAGGATAGTATTTGGAACAATGTTGTATTCATTAGCAATAAATAAGCCGGACAATAAGTCTTGTGACAAACAAACTTGAAAAGATTTTGTTTACTCTGATGTTTTGCCAAAATTTTGCAATTGACTGTGTTAGCTAACTATGTCATACGTATTTCAATGACCCAAAATTCTGCAAAGGCTTATATCTATGTAAATAATATGTCAGTTTTTAAGTCTACAGATATCTTTTTTCTTTACTTTTTAATGTAGGTGAGTATTAAACTAACTTAGCCTACTTTTTTATTTTAGGTTAATATTTGGTTAACGAGTTTAATTATTGATTCTGAGAATAGGTAGTTGATTCATGTAGTCAATAAATTTGGGGTAATCATCACCCTGTACTATTGTTTTGTGGGTAAGTACCTACCGAAATTCTTTGCCCATTTCCCTGTTGTGACCCCCGGAGGATTTTTTCGGGGGCAACACCCCACCCCCTGTCGTACATGCAATTGACGCTTGACTAATGTCGGGTGAAACGACATGCAGCCCCTATCTGGCACCGCAATTTGCTTCTCATGCACCCCCTAGAATGAAATCCTGAAACCGCCCATGAACCTATACCTACTGTTCTCAGAATGCATTTGGACTTATTAATGATCCCATTCATAGCAAAGCCAAGCTCCTCTTTTATAGATAAATCAGAATAACAGTGACAAGAAATACCTAACAGAATAAAGAATAACCCAATAAGTACTGCTAATACTTAGAATTTTCTTTACAGAGTGACAATACATGGTGTGACTTATTGTTTAAACACAGTAAAAATAGTTTAAATGACTAAAGAAATCGACCAATCCCGTAGGTTCGCATAACATGTAGTAGGTACCTATCATTTATATCCATATAGTTTAATAATACTTATCTTTAAAGCTCAAACGCTAGTTGGTACCTACCTACGTAGGTTCTATCGCATGCACCGCATCAATTTGCATCTTGGCAATTAGGTATATACGAGTACCAACCTACTTATCTTTATTTTTAAACCAAGTCGATAATGTAATAAAAAAAAATGGCTCTTGCAAAGAAGCTACCAAGAAAATATGCTACCACTTTTTGGTCCATAAACTGAAATCTATCACATGGGTCGTCAGTGGCAAATCAAGGATTGGCGTTTGAGAGGGGCAGGGGAGGTTTAAACCAGATAGGGCTGTTTTTGCACTACTGACACGAATCAAAAGGGGGTAAATAGTTAATTACTTGGGGGGGGGGATGGGTGTCTTGAGCCCCCCTAGACCTCCCTCTGAATCCACCACTGTGCATCGTTGTCTCAATAATGCATTAAGGACGAATCAACAAACACATTTTAATTGTAAATTATAGTAAGTTAAAAATAAACATAATAAGATGAGACATAAATAGGTACTCATATATTTACTCAAAGCTCTCAAAAGTCGTAATGTTTCACGAAATCTTTATCAAAGAAGACATTTGCAAACATGAAGTGATAAAAAAAATGGCTAAGGCATCGGTCTCGCAATCGTGAGGTACCGGGTTCGAATCCTACCCATTATACTACCGACGTGAACACACTCCTAACACAAGCCGAACAGGATTGCTAGTAATTTGGGACCCACATTGCTAGTTAATTTTAACAAATAAATAAAAAAAATATTACCAACATACGGGTCGAATTGATAACCTCTTTTGTTGAAGTCAGTTAAAAATCACATGCGGCCGTCTGCACGAGTCATATTGCTATTTACATTGTCACATGTTGTCTTAATTAGAAACAACGGTCAATGTTGTAATAAAATCACTATTATTGCAGTCAGAACTAATAAACATAACCAGCTGCGGCCATGTTAGGAGGAAATAAATTAGCGTAGATACATAAGAAAACTACTGTAATTTAATTTGCTTTGAGGTTAAATTAATGTACAAGCTCTTAATGTCGTATGTACCTATTCTTCATAATTAAACTTGAGGACTTTTAGAAATTTGTATGAAATATAAGCTTCGAGACGTCACAATTTTGTGGTATAATGTTTATTCTTATAATTCAAAATTCAAACAAAATAAAAATAGAGGGAAGTGGGGCATCTTGATACGGTTTTTTAATATATTGACCGTAACAACTATGTAAACTATTTTAGTGCATTTAGTGGTTGCTGAATTAACGTTTTTATTACGAATTTGCTTATTATAAGTATAATATCATTCAGAAAAAATATTAGGGACTATTTGCCATTTGTAACAAACTGCCCTACACGTGGGGTCCCATCAAAGTGCCACCGTAATGTGGTGGAACTTTGATTAACATCAAATAAATCAACATTTATTGAAATATACTTTTTTTTATAAACATAATCTGTAGCAGTATAATACATTTTGAAGTATTTATACCTACTGGTATTTATTGAAATAAATGTTTTGGTAGCGATTTATCATAAAACTCAAATTGAGAATCTGCGGATTTATTTTAAAGATAAAAATCTTCAGGTTGTCTTAATTGAATCTTTTTTTAGATTGTTTTATATATAAAATTGTTAACTTATTATCAGATATATTATATCAGTCGATTTTCTTAGTAACATGCATACTTATATTATATACTCAGCTAATAAAATAATAATTGTAGTTAAAGCAGCGTTTAAACATAAAATTGATGTTGATGTCCCATTAAGAAGGACATGTGCTTATGCCAAACTCATATAAAAATTATATTCAAGTATACTAAAAAGACACACTTGAATGAAAACAAGAAAATTAAAGACGCGTATAGTACGTTTTTTTTGTGTAAAGTGCGAACCTATGATTAAATATAGATACCGCGCTAATCCATATTTGTAATTTTGTATTCTCTCCGCGTTTAGTTTCTGTGTTATATCGATGTATATATGTGCCCCATGTATCAACTTGCCCCGTCTCCCCTACACATAATGTGGCAAAGTACCTATTTATACAAAATGGCATTATTATAGGCATAGTGCCTATGAATGAAAGGAAGGAAGGATGACATCATAAACACGTTAAATCGTAGACAAACACCTTTTCAGAACATTGCATACCTACTCCCTGCATTATAGCAATACAATTAAATGTCAAGTATCCAACTTTTAAATTTACACTCATTTGTTTTTCTTTTACGCCATATACCCATACTAGACTAGTAGGTATTGTAATTTTATAAGGAAGTGCACCTACATAAACTCGTCAAGGATTCTGTTTAGCTATCGCAAAGGTCACTGGTTAGTGCGACTCAACTAAAACTAAAGCAAGTTTAGGTTTTTAAAACAATCTCACTATTATTTTAGAAGCATTTCTTTCCAATTCTATCTTTCAAAAATGCTATGTTTGTATTAATAAAGTAATTGACAAGAGATGCTTATAAAAAATACTTTAAATGTTACTAAAGTAAATAAAGAATATTCTTTTATAGGAAGTTATATTAACGCAAAATGCTCAGATATAAAAACGACTAATAAACTACATTACATAGGTCCTATACCTACTACTTATTTACATTAACATTATGAAGCTGCAGAGTTTGTTCGAACGCGCTGATTATCCCAAAGTAGATACTGGATCAATTTTGATGACATGAAAACTGTATGAAAAAGCTTGAAGCTACTTTTTAGGCATTTGAATTATGTCAAAATTCCGATATCTTTCTGACGCGAGATCTTGTTATTGTTTTTTGGTGATAGGCTATAGATACGTAATACTTAATTGTTAAAATAGTCGATCAAAACAATAACACGTCGTCATCGTTGTGGAATAGTGATTAGTAATTTCCCTAAGTATCATAAATGCTCTTTGTAATAATACGCATTATGCTCTATATTTAGTTTTATTATTAAATTAGTAGATACTACCTACCTACCTAAATAATGTCATAGCTACCAAATTAGGTATTTGAATGTCAAATCAATCAATAACAATAAATTATTTTACACTTACCAAGTAATAATATGCCTTTAAATGGAGTTAAAAACATATATTTGTGCATAATTTATTATGTTTTTGTATTTATAATCATCAAAATAAATACTAAAAGTAAATGATTTGAAGCCAGAACATAATGACGTCACAATGTCATATTTCATACAAATCTCTAGAGAACGAATCGTTTTGACATTTTATAAAAAAGATACTGATTTGACTTGACATTCAAATACCCAATTAAGGGATATCTTTATTTTAATGCCAATATATGCTAATATGGGTTTAATAACTTTATTTTGTTATTATTTGCAAATTTAATTTTATATCGTTACTTTTATTGGGCTCTTTGCAGCGAATCCAAAACTTACAGAAACAGTTTAAACGATTATACTTATTCTAGAAAAAGAATTCTTTGTTCCCTGTGTTATGTAATTATTTAAGAATTGTTCTATTCTAATTATGTAGGTACTTATTCATTTGCTGTTAAATTACCTAAATTAAGTCGTTTTATATTAGAAATAAACTGTAAAGAGCGTAGCACAATCAACTTTGTGTTGAAGTCAGGTCAGATCATACATAATTTATAGTTAAGTAGCTATAAAATTAGACATAAATTGATGTTTTTAATTGGGCCAATGTGCGCATATACCTACCTACCTGGATAATGTTTCCAAAGTATTATTATACCTACTCTTTGAATGTTAATAAACCGTGCCTCGAAAAAAGAATGATTAGGTACGAAATTCCTTTTTTATCAACGAAACATTCCTTTTATTTACCCGACTGCGGTGGAGTGTTATGTGTTTAACATGTATGTATGTAGGTATGTGTGTTCCTTTGTGGCACTATATATCTCTAGACCCAATGCGTTGGCTGATTTTGATAATTCATACGTCAATCGTTTCGTATTAATCTTGCAAGTGTCACTAAAGACTTGACAGCAATCAAAATATAAAATGGCGACAGCAAGGCGCCATATTGTGATAGAGAAAATGATAGCTTTTTCTGTCTGTATGCTTAGATCTTCTAAATTAAACGGACTTTGATACGGTTTATTTTACTATAATTCAGATAATTTCTTACGAATAGTTTATATTATACTTACTTAATACCTATATGCATTAAGGATATATATGTCCACTATCTACCATCAAAGTCAGATGACGTTTTACATATAGACGAGGTTTACCGCACTCTGTTTTGGCAAGAAAAATGCAAGGTAATTGCCTCAAATGCACTTATTTTGAGCGAGTAATGTTAGCCTATGGCGCATCTATAATATGAACCTTTAACAGGCCAGTCAATTAATGTAATTATCGTAAACTAATAGGTACAGTAAAAGCTTATTAATTTCGACTTTTCTTTTTTCGTTGAAGTAATAAGAAGAGCCGTAGGCCTCCTGTAACCTAGCTTCACAGATTGCAAAATGCTATTCCGTTGGACTTGTTTTTAGGAGGATTAATAATGCAATAAAAAAAGAAGTTTCGCTCGAAAATAAGGTGGTTAGAAAGTCTATAATATCAATCCAATCTAATCGTTCCTGAAAACTGTCTGAGGGTTCGGATTTCTCGTGCTAATTCAACAATTAATTAGAATATTTTCCGTAAACTTAAAAATTTAAGACTACGAAACGGCAAAGACATCGGACTCGGGATTGTGAGGGTTCGAATCCTATCCATTTTACTACCGACGTGAACCCACTCCTAACACACCCAATGAGCTTAGCTGGAGGGGTTAACAGGATTGCAAGTAATATGGGACCCACAATTCCACATAGCTAATTAACTTTAAAAAAACAAACATGACTTTCGTTTTAGAGACAGAGAGTAAGTAGGTACTAACATTTTTTACCCTCTTAGGGGATACGACCTCATAATAACAAAATGTACGTAACTTGCATAAGTTAAAAGAAGGAAAAACAAATCTAAGTAATCCTTTACTAAGCTATGTTTTTTCCTCAAAGTCGAGTTTTTGTCTACCTGTTCTAGACCGCGCCATATTGGAAAAAAAAAACAAAAAAATATGTCGTATTATGATGCTAATTTCAATATACATTCATTCGTTCAAGGCTTTATACTAACACTAGACGTTTAAACGTATTCACGTTATCACAACGTATGTGTTCGATTATATTATAGGTACGCGTGCTCTTGCTTCATTCGACCTCCACGCTTTGTTTGGATATCAAGAAAAATTCAAGGAGATATCACTATGCGAGTTGTACGAGACCTATTTGAGTAACCTACTTATTAATTGATATTGAAGTAGGTATAGATAGGTAGGTAATTTATAAGTTTTTCAAAGATTACATTTACTAAATTGACGCTTAATTCCAAGTTCACAGCCAGGGGTACTAGCTACCGTCGTATGAATGATAGCCCCATGCTAGCTGGCATGATAGCTCCCCCATGCAGCGGGGGGACCAGGGCCGGAACTAGGGGGGCAAACCTGGGCACCGTTTAAATAATAATAATAGCCTTTATCTTAAATTTAGATACAATTTCATTCTTCGGTACAGGTTGTTTTGCTTTCGCATAGGCCTTACCCAAGCTCTTCCAACGATCACGGTCATGACATAGTCTGCTCCACAGTATTCCTGCATTTTCTTTTAGATCATCGCTCCATCTTCGGCATGGTCTCCCCCGCTGTCTTCTTCCTTATCTAGGATATCGTTTAAGGGGCGCTAAATGACACCTTAAAAGAGCGCCAAATCGTCTGAAATGAAATAAACCTAGATCCGTGACTGCCAGCGACACTCACTAAAGAGCCAATTTTAAATTAGTCCTTTGGAGTATAAACAATAAATTCTGTATATAATTTTAAACTGCAGTTAACCCTTGGTCAAGTGTCAAGGACTTTAGTTATCCAACACGTGCTGAAGTTGGTATCTATTCTATTGGGTTAGAAGATCACGTCATACCAAACATTAGGAAAACAAAGGCTAGGTATCGATTCGTGTGAATGCCAACCCGATTGACGATTTTCTCTATAATTTAGGCTGTTGGAGGTCAAGGTTATAGAAAACCGTCGATTAGCACGTCATTGGTCATTCTCATGTCGGAAATATGGATGGGTATAGAATATATTTTTGAATATATTCATAGATTAGTCTTTCGGCTAAGATCTAAATAATATAAACAAGGTAAACACTAAATATGATCTAAGGTAGTCTAGCTTACGTTACGTCAAATGTCAACAGTAAATCTACATTGTAAAGTTTACTTTTATTAAAGCCTTCTATCTAAACCTATGCTAAATAACTAGGTTAGGTACCTAGTTATTTAGCATAGGCCTACTAGGTATTTAAAGATTTCTGCAGAGTAAAATACATACTCACGCATTGAAATATTATCATTATCACACTAATAATATAAAGGCGAAAGTTTGTGAGTATGTGAGTGTGTATGTTTGTTACTTCTTCACGTCTAAACGGCTGAAGCGATTTCAATAAAATTTGGTATGGAGTTAGCTGAGACCCTGGATTAACACATAGGCTAATAAACCGCGAGGAATACCGCGGGGCACAGCTAGACCATATAACCTTTCTCGAGAAATAGGCTATCCTACAGTATAAGATTTTTTTAATTCGGATCGGTAGTTCCCGAGATTGCCGCGTTCAAAAAAACAAACAAACTGTTCAGCTTTATAAAATTAGTATAAAATAAAAAATTGCATAAAAATGCTTTAAAAAAATTCAAAAAGTAGTTACTATTTAGGTTTATTATAATCGTCATTTAATACTTACGTGATAATTTATTATTTAAGAAATTGTGCAATCACGTTGATAACGTCACTATAAATAACAATTACTTCATACTGTTTACTGAGTAGGTAAACACCCGAGAAAATAATACATTAACTTGTTATGTCTATCTTCGGTAGTAATCGTATTAATGTCCAATTCTATGTAAATGCTTTAAAAACATCATTAACTTAGCGAGTAATGAGTTTATTTAGGATGAGTTGGCAATTGGCATTGTCTTGATTTGTTGTTGTGGATTATCTCTGAAACTTCTGGACCGATTTTGATGAAATTTGGTATAATATTTGGCGAAGAATATAGGTTATATTTTATGCGATAACCAATATACACCCGGGCGGAGTCGGGAGCATCTAGTAAATGGGTCAGAGGTGGGAAGTTTTGGTTTTTGGTCGAGGGTGAATATACTCACTGAGGGTAATGCTTACCAAGGTAAACACTAACCCCCTTTATACAAATTAATATTATAAATGTATAGTAATTCTGTCTGTTACGTTTTCACTCTTAAACCACTGAACCGATTTAGATAAAATTTGATATTTTGAGTGCCTGGAAAGGTCCTTTCCAGATAGCTTTTATCGCTATAAACGACATACACGTATATTTAGTAACAACATTTTAACTAGCGAATGTTTTATTTTTTGTTCTATGTTTAAAATTTAATTAGAAGGACACAAAGCATTCGTTATTCTTTTAGAGGGGCTTGAAGCCCTTAAGCCACCTGGATCTATCAACAGAATCCGAAACAGAAAACAGCTATCCATCATACGATATTGATAATACCTACACTTATAATATCCCATTGACTTTGAACTTGAACTTTACCAGTGTTGTTTATTTGTGAGACTAATTAGCATATATACTGAATGTCAATATGAACTGTTTCAATAGTGAGACGCATTGCGGCATTATTAGTGTGATATTGTCTACAATGAACTGATTCAATACGCTCAATCAAGAGGATTAAATTATTATCCCATTGTTTTTGCCCAAACCATAACTCCAACATATGATTCCAATAATTAAAACCTATTTATTTCTCTTATTTCAGGTCGTCAGAGCCGAAACCAGAGATGATGATCACCTTTTCACCACTCACGAAAGATTCAAAGTTCCGAAGACACATCAGATCAATGTCGGACGTACAAAGCAGTACACCTTACAGAATCGCCTTCAGATCGAGGAAAGGAAGCACACAAACTCTTATGTACGATTCTGACACGAGAGCAAGGAGAATCAGGGCTCATCACAGATTCCAGGAACCAGAGTCTTCAGATTCAAGTGACTACTTCGATTCACCTAAGAAGGTCATAAGTTTGGGACAGAATATCATGAAGCACTCAGACTCCATGAGAATATTATAATATCACAAGATCTGATGAATAAATTAAGGATTAATATAGATTTAGGATCTGTTTTTGAACGTCCAATAACCAATCTTGAAAGGAATATGTGACGGTATATCGTTAAATACTGACTGATTACCTATCCAATTTGGATATGGATACCTTATGAACCTACCTATCCAATTTGGTCAGATATGATCGTTGCCAAAGAAACAATCGTCAAAGCATCGCAAATTCAATTGGATGGTGACCATTGCTCCAATGGAATTAGTCAGATGGAAACAGTACTACACGATCAAATAAGATTGAATATGCTTATTGGTATATCGAATATAGAAATGGAACGTTCTGGAACAGTCCTTCAATGAAATCTGATTAAACAATGAGGCTGTACAATCTAGTTATCGACTAGATCGGAATCACGTCAGCATTCAGCCGTTGGAGCATTGTCTCCAGATAATTCTTTGGACAATGAATGGAATTGTTGTATAAATATTTTACTATGTGACAAAGTAATAGTTAGAAACTGCTTGATAACATGTTAACTATTATTTATAATGTATAATAGTGTACACAAACTGACTAGCGATCACTGACGACAAGAACAAGTGTTTTTGTTGTAATAATGTTAGCTTATTATGAAGTCTGATCTTGAATGGATCTTTCGTCATCATTGTTTCTCGAGAATAGTTGGTTGGAAAGTAAATCTACTTTTATTTTTGTCTTATATATGGCACATACCTAAACTCTTTTAGCCAATAAACAGAGTAACGTTGTGTCTGTTTAGATACATAATCAATTTCCAACTGCGACTAATTTCAAGAATATTGATCGAGAATATTTTAGATTCTTGACGGAAACCATTTTGGATTAGACTAATTGAAATCTAGGTGTATCACAGAAACGTTCTAGTTCCAAAGATGTTTATCCCAACGTGATTCAGTGAAGTAACAGACTATAGTGATTTCTTTTATGAGACTGTGATTGAAGTAGTTTAGCGGTATTTGTAACTGTTTAGCTGTAAGTTTTACTTTTAAGATTTAGATTTAAGAACTAATTTGATACGAAGTTTGTTAATAATTCACACGACTTCAAACACTACGATAATTCACACAGCTAAAACCTATCGTCCATTTAGCCTCATTATAATTTAAAAACGTTATGTCTTATAGTCAATCTCCTTTAAAGATCACGTTGAAGAATTAAATGGACGACAAGGTGTTATATTTAAGCATAATTTTACCTATCGACCATAGGAATCTGTCACTCTTCAAATTTTAAGTGGCCATTTAATTTTTAAGTTATTTATATAAAGCTAAGTGATGGAATATAAAAATTACAAATATTCTTATCTATCTAGCAAAGGTAGATAGGTATTTTGACGAGAGACGAGACGAGATTTTTTGGATCATTATGTAAACCACGTATAACTTAAATAATTTAAATGATATTGATACAAAAAATCTTACAGATCACAAAAAAAGTTCAAATCAGAAACAACTGTAAATAAAAATAAATTTATTCTTCAATGTTTAAAGTGTTTTATGTCCATAGACACCTATTTTATACTTATAAAGTGTTTTGTGAACCATGAACTCTTAATTGTACCTATTATTAATCTGATTCTATTAACTTAAGAATGAAGAATCGTCATTCTGTATCTACTTTCGTACTAGTACATATCATTTTGCAAAATAATGAACTGTGAAACATAGTAAGCAATATTGATTTACAGTTTTGACAAACAAAATAGCAACAGGTTGTACCACAGAGTAAAAGTTAAAATAAAGGTTGTACCTTATTTTAAACCACATTTAAACAAGAAAAATTACGAAAATGATACAAATCTAAATTCATGATTTAAAAGCAGGGGCGTAGCTTGCCTCAGACGGGCCCTGTATCTATTTTTGGGGGAGGGGGGGGGGGAGGTGTCTAAAGGTCCAAACGGTCAAAGGACTAATGTGAGTCACTCGCACAAATTTGCTATTTACTCTCGTAGTAACACCGTCTTGAGCAGTGTATATTGCAAACGCACATTCGGGCTCGTATACCCTGGGGGCCCTTTATTATTGATACGGCTGATACGACGGTAGCTACGCTCTTGCTTGAAACTTCGGGTGCAACAAGCATTCTAACCATTAAGTGCCTTTTCACGTTGAAATAAGTAAAGTGGCGGTTCCAGTGGGTCTGTCAGACTTCAACCCCTCAAGGGGTAGTAAAGTAAACTACTTCCATGTACTTTGAGTCCAACTGAGTATGTGTGTGGTTTTTAGTGTTTACCTACTTGATAAAAAGAAGAAACCCAACTGCTTAAAATTAATTTACTGAAAAATTCATAGTATTTATTATCATTCCTACAATTGGGAAGAACCCAACAACACTCACAAGCTAAAATCCCTCAAGCAGTTTGAGCTGTAGAGCGTGCCAAAGAAATAAATATGCACGTTAGAGAAACATTACCTCGTCATGACGCAGTCGGGTCAAAATTACTTTCAACAACTCTTTCATTTTTCCTAAACCGAAATTACTCAGTGGTGTCAAAGCCCTTTCAGACCAAAATCTTGGATTTCCCACAGACGTCAGTGCCGAATCTGGACGATAAAATTTCCTTAGTGGTCATTTGCGGAACTAAAGATCGTCGATGTTTATATTAAATAGTTCCGCGACTTGCCGCTAGGGAATGTACATTCGCCCTTGCCCCGGGCCCCAGGTTTAATAACATATACATTAAAATCGACAATACAAAAACATGTCTACATATTTATAACTTGTGTTTTTGGCTTTGAGTCTAACCAAATTATACTTTATAATGTTTTTTAAAACAATGCACCTAATAAAACTTTCGACGTGTGAAACAAAAAGTTGATAATCTTGAAAACTGCTAAATGGATTTTCATGAAACAAAACTAAGAACCATCCCGATTAAACTAACTTACTAATAAAAAAAACTGCATCTAAATCCGTCCATCAGTTTGGGCGCTAAGATGTCACAGTCAGACACAGAGTGACGAAGTGTTCGCATTATGTCGTGACAATTAATTTTTCGTTGAACTGGCTTCATTAACTGTTCCCATTATAAAGACAGTCAATCTGTTGGTCAGTCTGTCGTCTCTGCAAACATGTCGTGGACGACAGCTGTTATCATGGTCGTCCTGTATGTAAACACCTCCATTCAAATACGTCACGACATAATGGGATCGCGCCCTTATACTCGTTAAACTTTTACTACTCCTACTTTTGCGAACGGAGTTTAAAGAGAGAAGATGTTGTGTAAATGTGCCTATGCCTATTATTGTATATAGTTAAAGAAATCAGTGACATAGGTATTTAACCTTAAGAATGATGTGATAAATAGCAATAAACTAACTTTAAAAATGTATTACATATTTTCAACAATACAAAATGTGAAATAAACAAATTTATCAACACATTTGACTTTTTTTCGATTGAGCAGGTACCATCTTCAGTAAAGATAATGTTTGACTACGATATTTTTGAGACAACTTATTCAAAAAGGCAATGTAGTATATATACCTACGACCTGTACCTACTCTCTCTCTCTAAAACGAAATTCATACATTTTCGTTGTCTGGATTTTCATAACTTTAAGGAAACGAAAAGACATAAATTTCGTTAAAGAAAAAGAGTAGGTAAGGCCTACTGATTGGTTTTTGGATAAACACAAAAAGTCCGACGTTTCAAACCCATAGACGACTTTCGGGAACGAGTGGAATGAATTGATGTGTTTGGCTCTGTTTTGTACCTGCCACCTCACAGAAACGTTTTTATTGAATTAGAGTAGGCCTCCAGATTTGCCTATTATTTACAGTAAGGTACCTATTTACCTACAGCGCCTTCAGGCAGTAATTATGTTTAGTTGATACATACTGTTCGCACAACAATACCGCATGGGTGTACCCAGGATATTTTTTCAGGGAGGAGAGAGGGGGTATGGGGTGTTACGTGGTACAATTGTCTTAAAACCGTACGTACTTACGTACCTTACTTTTTACGAGTTCGGTAAGGGGGAGGGGGGATTTCAATCCCCGAATCCCCCCTATCCCTGGGTAACCTTCATACGTATCTACCTCCCTCAAACAAATCTAAAGTAGTACTTAGACGGACACATACCTATAGATAATTTTGTTTGGAAGGCATTCTAATGTTCTAAGATTTCTGAAGAGAAGCGTTACCTTCTGTACTTTCGGTATTTTGTTACTGACAATACAAAACCTGAATTGTCAGTTTACCGGCAAACTGCTGCGGCTAGAAAGTAAACCGTTCAAGAAAAATTATGACTGCCTCGTCATTAGTTGAGCTCTCAATCTCTTTTACGAGATTCTAGGACTGCAGTAAGGCTTTCATGAACGTAAATTATATAAAAATCTATTCTGTGAATTTCTCAGTAGTGATCTATTTCAAGAATGTTTTGATTTTAGAACGTTGACTGAAAAGTCAAATCAATTGACAACCGTTGAAATGGTGTCGCCATCTCCGGCGTTATTCCTGTAATAAAGGGTAAGTAGGTACTTTACTCAAAATAAATTAGAAAGTCATGACGTAAAACGATTTTCAAAAGTAACAATATTTTAGGCCAGTGTTTGGCAAAAGTTATAAAACCAATGCAGCAGTTAAATAGTATCGCTTGTCAATCTGTTATCTAATACAGTTTAAAATTTAGAATAGCCAACAGAATTTACCGATGTTTGACATAAATCAAACTTTATTAAGATATTTCTTTAAAATGCATAGGTGTAAAATGTTATAAACTATATCATTGCAAACATAGACGGATCCAGGAGGGGGGGTGCACGGAGGCACGTGGGGGCACGAGCAACATTCCAAAAACCAACAACACAACATTTCAAAACAACAAACCAACATTTCAACATTTCAACAACCGTCTGATTCTCAGAATCAGAAGGTTGTTTTGTGTACTGAATTTCCTGAATTGTATTGAATTGGTTTGCTCAATTGCCTCTTCCCTCCCCTCCCAGGACGCAATTTTTGGGGCACCCACCCCTCCGTCGTGCGTGCAACTTACACTTGGTCGGTATCGAGCGTAACTAAATGCGCACCCCCTCCCCCTGTAAGCATGTTAATCTGCACTGCCATTTGCATCTCGTGCCCCACCCCAGAATCAAATCCTGAATCCGCCATTGCTTGCAAATCATTAATACAAATGAATATAGGAAATATTTTTTTACGAACTGGTAACATATTTTCCATGTAATGTCATAGTGACAGTTACTTGTTTGTTTACATATTTCTGACAACTTTACTTTTGTTATTGTCTACGAAGCAAGAAAATTATCTATTTCAGTGACCTGCTGGACTGTTTATCAAGTTGTTACATACCTACCTCTTTTAAGTACATCCCAACTGTAGGAAAGAGCAGACGCTTATTGTGCATACTCCAAGATTGAAGCAAAATGAAGTCGTTATTAATATTTATTTTTAATATTATATTCATATCTGCCACGCCAACGCCTATTGTACTCTGGCATGGAATGGGTAAGTGTTATGATTATTCGTTTACATTTTAATTAACATTTTTGGGAAACTTGCAGCTCAGAAAGATTACAATTACTAAAGTATTATGAATAATCCTACATTTGGTAACTTGTACCTTTTAATATTTTTTAAAAAATATAATTATCTGTGCTATTCTATCCCACAGAGAAGTCATGATCTGACCCGTACATGCATGTGTGTCTATGTTCCCTGTTTTTGCAACATTTTTTAATGATGCTCCACTCCTATTGGTTGTAGCTTGATGCTTTCCTTAATAAATGGGAACCAACACAAATCCTTTTTTAATTTGAACTAGAGGTTCCTAAAATTAGCATCTTCAGCCAAAAAAAAAAAACTTTTCAGCTTTATAATATTAGTAAGAATATGTTTTCCTCCCTACAGGTGATACATGCTGTGCAAGTTTTAGTCTTGGTGGGTTCAAGGAGTTTCTTCGAAAAAACATACCAGGTGTTTACGTGAAATCAATAATGATTGGCAATTCAACAGTAGAAGATTTCGAAAGTGGTTACTTTGTGCATCCAAATATTCAAGTTGCCGAAGTTTGTACGATGCTTGCTGAAGATCCTAAACTGAAACATGGTTTTAATGCTATTGGATTTTCACAAGGGGGCCAGTTTCTGTGAGTTGGATGTTTTTCTTTTATCAATGGTTCATGGTTTAATCCCTGACAATGGATGGGATGTTATTAGTTAAATGTGTTTCAAGTTGTGTCATCACAGCGTACAAATGGGTCCAACACATTACCAATCAGTCTATAGTCTAAATCAATAAACGTTTTTACACATTATCTACCATATACCATATAGCTATAGTTAAATTATCTATGCTTGAATAGTAAAGTGATGAAAGAATGTAATACACGGCAATTATGTGTTGTTCTACAAAGAGATATGTCAACTCGCTTTCGTCGTATTATGGTGTGGGACAGGACCTGACCTTGATCTGTATCGTCTACATACTAAAGCGATTATTGCCTGTTGGTAACAGTTAAAAACTGGCTTTAGGTCACCCTAGAAGTCGACAGCCGGCAGTTTCAGACCGCAAGATCACACGCCGGCATGGCAGCGCCTTTTGTGTGAGGTCTTCAAACCTAGGGCTGGCTTCCCTAGGGCCCTGGCCATAAATATAGGCGCACCCCTCCCCACTGACGGTTGATTTGTATACTTACCGAATTTCTTTGCAGAGCTTTCTTTGAAAAGAGGCAAATTGGCCTCTTTTGTTCCCCTCTAGAACAAAAAATCCTGGATCCGTCCATGGCCATAAACTACAGATACTCTGTTACTTTTCTAGCCGAGCGGTAGTCCAACGCTGTGGAGATAAGTTGACCATCAGAAACTTGGTGTCGCTTGGAGGTCAACATCAAGGTGTTTACGGCCTGCCTCACTGTGGAGCTCTGAAGTCGAAACCATGCGACTATGTGAGATTGCTACTTAATTTTGCCGCTTATAATTCGTAAGTAGTTTTTATATTTTTCTTTCCTTATTACTTTTCAAATAATGACACCAACGATACACAAGTTGAATTGACATAAAAGGTCACCAGAAATATGCTGACTTTATAGACATACTAGCGGCTCTTACCGACTTCGTACAGACTTTTCTTCACCCTCATGCATGTATATATTATACATTAAACCATCCGTAAGAAATTATCTAAATGATAGTGAAATCTGCGTTAAAATCTGTTGCGTAGTATAGAAGGTCTACGCGTACAGACTGAAATTGGGACTTTATATACTTAATATTATAAAACTAAAGGGTTTGTTTGTATAATCTCATCAACTATTGGTTGGAATTGAAAAAATCCTTTACTCTTGGATAGCCCATCTGTAGAGGTAGGCTATACACTATATAACATCACGCTACGACTAATAGGAGCGGAGCAGCAATGAAAAATGTTGCAAAAACCGTTGCGCGGCTCATCTAGATATATTAAGTACAGATAATCTAAAAGCAACCTAAGTTCGCCCTAAGACCTATAATTTCAACATTCCATGTATCTCTTCACGCACGGTCTTCGGATAAACAAACTTATATATTTTTTAATAGGTACATACCTTCATTAGGTACATAATCTATTTATTTAAATAAAAATGAATCCTTTTTCCCTTGGTCACGAGTTATCTAGAGAACAATTTTACCGATTTCTTTTTTTTTTAGTCTTCTAATACTCTGTAGAAGATTTTTACGTAAAAAAAAGAAAACAACGAAAACAAAATAACGGGCCGGTACGAAGTTCGCCGGGACAGCTAGTTGTAGATAAATTAATCGTGCTCATCACACAAATAAACATAATGGTTGGACATTAAACCTACGAGTTCTGGCTTAGCAGTCAGGGTCACTTACCAACGGGCCAGTTTAGGCTTTAGTTTTTTTGATCACATAGATTGTTAGTGAAAATACGCAACTATCATAAGCCACCTATATACTTACAGACTACATGTAGGTACCGTCCGTGATAAGTATTCATAAACATATTGGATAAGAATTTAAAACATATTGGTTAATGTAATGTCGTAGCTTATCTTTTATTTGATGTAGTGCGTTAAACTTTGACAAACAATACGTATTCGAACGTTATTTGTTATTCCCAAAAAGAATAACTTTTTGATTAACGGCTGGTCCCAATAATCTAAATAATTATCTCAATAATCTGATTTGGCTACTAAATGTAGAATTTTGACATATTTTGTATGGTGCTTATGTCAAATATCTCTAGCTACCAAATCCATAAGAGATTTCCATACTGCCTAGTTTATAAAATCCATGCTTTGGAGACAAATAGGAGTTCTCATTTTCATCCCATTAGTGTTAGCGCAGGTATACCTATAGTCCTAATACACTGCTAATGGTGGAGGCACCAATTCCGCAAGGGACACCCTCACCGTTGGTTATAGGCTTATGCGCCGGAACACCGTGTGATTTTTAGTCGGTTCTATTACAACATACCCTCTCTTGCGTAGGTGTGGGATTCGTGGGAATGATTGCACCCAAAAAAAAAAAAAATAGATATGCCCATAGTCCAGGACAGGTCGACATGGTTATAGGGATTGAAACAAGGGCGTAGCTACCGCCATACCAACAAGGCCTTTCGTCAACGATTGCAGGCCTCAAAATATTTTGATGCAGCGCCCCTCTACGGCAAGCTGCGCCCCTGGATTGAAATAGGATGAGGAAGACTTTAAACATTATGACTGGCCTGTTGGTCTAGTGGTTATTGACCCTGACTGCTAAGCCGGATCCCCACCCAGAATAAAACGTGTGATAAGCACGATGGTTTATTTTGTGTCTGGGAGTTATTTATCTATAACATGTATGTATTTAGAAATATATAAGTATGTTTATCAGTTGTCTGGTTTCCATAGTGCAAATTCTGCTTAGTTTGGGATCAGATAGCGTTGTGTGAGTTGTCCCAAGATATTATTATTATTAAAAGTACGAGTTAAAAAACTATACATTTGTTGGCTGCCGCAGATGATAATGATGACCATGATGCCTAGTGTGCGTGCGCCTACCCTCATTTCCTACAAGTTCTCATCGCGTCGGATGCATTTATTAATTTTAATCTTGCATTTGCCACGCAAATTGCCATGTTGACCTCCCGTGGACTATAGACATGAAACAAATAAAACATGTTTACCTTATTTCTACAAGCAGGTACCACAAAATATCGAGAGTATAGAAGCTATACATCGTTCATTGACACGGACTGTCGCTACATCTCTCGAACAAAGTGATCTAAAATCGTCTGTATGACCTTTTCACTTTACGACGACGGTAGTAAGTGACAGAAAAGGATAGGTGATAGTGCAGTTCGGTGCGGCCAGATGTAGTTCAACCCTAAAGCTTACCTTCTGTACTCTTGGTTTTTTATCTAGATAGGTACCTATGTAGAATACAGTATTGCGATCTTACCTATGAGTCCTATACATTGGTACAAGCTTGTTTGTTATTCAATAACCATTTGCTTGGTGCATTGTATACGTAGGTATGATTAAGACACCAAGGATTCTTTAGTATGTACTGTCCTCTGCTTTGTATTCATTGTATGGCATTATGCGCAGATAAATACCTACTTACGTACATAAAGGAGAACGGCGGTAGCCTAATGTTTAAGGGCCTTAAGGGCGTCCTAGTCGATGATTTTAATACAGAAACGCGCATAAGTGATTATTCCTCGGTTTAAAGTCATAAGTCAAAACTTTAAATTAATATCAATTCGTTTTATCATAAACTAGGTCTATAGACAGCCATAATTGAAAATAAATGAATATTTTGAAAGTTATAGATAAGCCTTAAAGCATTGGATATTCGCCAAAATTGTTGTTCAATTTGTTAACATTCTTAAATGTTTTAAGGCTTATAACTTTTAAAATATTCATTTATTTTCAATTATGGCTGTCTACAGGCCTAGTTTATGATAAAACGTATTGATATTAATTTTAAGCTTTGACTTACGCTCTCATACAAAGGAATAATCACTTATGAGCGTTTCTATGGTAAAATCATCGACATGACGCCCTTAAGGCATCCGACTCGCAATCGTGAGATCGCGGATTCAAATCCTACCCATTATACTACCGACGTGAACAAACTACTAACACAAGCAATTTAAGCTAGCTGGAGGGGTAAACAGGATTCCTAGTATTGTGAGTAGGGTTGACACCTTTTTTTGGTGCAAATAAAGTACTTACGTTGGATAATAAAAGTAGAAAAAAGTACGTTGTGTCAAAATAAAGTACAATTTAATTTAGTTTTTTTGTTAAAATAATATTCGTTATTTTTAACAACATTTAATAAATACTCATTATAATCAAGCATCTTTGCATTAAGTTACATTTTAAAAAATAAATAAATATGTAAATGGAATTTCAGAGAAGCAAATCATGTAAAATAAAGTATTGTGGCGTACTTTAAACTTCTCATTAACTACAATTACCCGAAATAAAGTACGTATAGTACTTTATTTATTATAAAGTACAGGTGGCAACCCTAATTGTGGGTACCATGCCATCAATGGACTTGTACAGAGATGTTGCCAAAGCAGATTTTTTAACAGCTGCGGGTGCAGTAGCGGATTCGTTTTTCTTGAAGGTTCACTTTCGAGATTTCTTTCATATTTGTTTAAGATACGCGTCTAACAATAATAAAACATGTGTAAACAAGTGCAACAAATGCATTTTTCAAATGTTTTACGCCGTGTTTACTTTTATTATCGTATCGCAAATATGAAAATATTGTAGGTACTATGAATTTGAAATATTAGAAATAGTTTTCGAATCACTATGGTTTACAAATAAAATCTTCATGCTATTGTGTGGCTCAATTTAATTGTATAGCTACTTAAATATTTTGAATCTATGCATAAATCTTATACTTTTAAACGAGCAATTCTTGTATAAATATACCTATTTATATATAATCTAAATCTCGGCAACGGCTCCAGCGATTTTCATGAAATTTCGCGGGCGATAAATCGATCTGGTTTGGTTTCATTTTTAAAAAACGTAGTTTAAAAAAAACGGACCAAAGCTCGGTCATCCAGATCTATTTATAATATAATATGTCGGTAGACTTCAAACCGATCGCCCGCCAGTGGACGTACGCTCCGTCGCTGTTCGAAAAAATACGAAGTTTCTCAAAGTTTTTTTTTTGTTATCATCATGTTTAAGTGTAAACTCTGCGAAGTTGAAGCTAGAGACGGCGCCACATGCTCAGTGTGTAGGGGACAGTTTGACTTTCCCTGCGCAGGCATAACGGAATGCGGTTGGAGAAGGCTCGGGGACAGACAAGCTAATTGGAAGTGTCCTAGCTGCAAAGGATTAGCGGCAGCTAGTCCCCGCACGGGTCCTACTAAAATTACAACAACGGATTCCGAGACTATCTTAGCGGAGCTAAAACGGCTATCATCACAAATGGAGGCATTGCCGGCCATAATGAGTAGTATGAAAGCCATACAAACGGAGTTAGCGGAGTTAAAATCTATGAGAACGGAACTCCTGGAAGTAAAATCGTCTATCGAATTTGTGCATGAAGCAATGGAAACATTAACGTGCAAAGTGTCTACACTGGAACAGGATGTTGAGGTGATTAAAAGGACCAAAGATGATGTATCCATCCTGCAGGAAAAAATTAGAAAATTGGAAGACCAGCATCAAGAAAGTGAGCAAAGATCCAGGATGAACAACATCGAGATCAAGGGGGTACCAATGTCTAATTCAGAAAACCTTTTTGATATTGTGTCAAAAATCGGAGATATTATAAATGTTAAGATAACCAAGGACCAAATCAACTATATAGCAAGGGTACAGACGCGGAACGATAAACAGAATAAAAATATAATATGTTCAGTTTATAATACTTACATCAAAAATAACTTTGTGGCATCCGCAAAGAAACATAAAACCCTTGTTGCTAGTGACCTGGGACTGCGCGGTGACAATAGAATCTACGTAAATGATCACTTGACCTTGGAGAATAAAATTTTACTAAATAAAACGAAAACCCGAGCTAAGGAACGTGGCTTTGACCACGTTTGGGTTAAAGGATGCAAAATACTACTCCGCAAGAATCTTTCTTCACCAAGTCATCAAATCAAAACAGAACAAGACCTAAAAAAGTTTTTATATTGAGGGGATCGACTCAGCACTACGACTTCTCCTTATTTTATTTCAATACTCCATTAACTTTGAGAATCACAGGTATGAGTTTTTGCTTTAAGTGTTATACTCGCCGGCCTATTGTTCGCTTATCGCTCAGTCTCCACATTCATTCAACATATGGATATTACAATTATCAGCCTTATTACCACACCCTTATAATAGAGTTTTGTTTAAATTCTCAACATTATTTTTTAACTAATGATTTTATTTTTTACATCGCTACTTTGATTTATTTTTGCATTAATGAACTTTATTTGCAGCTTTTTAGAGTCCTAATTAGCTTGTTTATTGCAATGAACCGGTTCCTAATGAGGTTTACTTCATACCCACTATTTGTGCTTCATACTTTTTCTATGCTAATATTAATTTGTTTTATGATTTATAATGGCGCCTCTTAATTTTTTTTATCAGAATGTTCGGGGATTACGAACGAAAACGAGTGTTTTCTACAGAAATGTTTGCCTTAATTGTTATGATGTTATTTGCTTGACGGAAACATGGCTTATTGAAGGTATTTTAGACCATGAATTGTTTGATGACCGGTATCTTGTGTGGAGACGGGATCGAAATTATGCTAATACAAATCAAAAAATGGGTGGGGGTGTTTTGATTGCCATTCGACGTGAACTAGTTGCGACTGCTGACTGTGAGTGGTATTCGTCTGCCGAGGATCTATGGGTCACAATAACTTTACACCACAAAAAGCCTAAAGTAGCGTATAAAATGCATGTTTGTGTCGTATATATTTGTAATCAGAGTTTAGGTAACTCTGTGGCAGTGCAGTTGAGTAATTTTTGTAATAGCTTGACGGACATTATTCTTAAGCATCCTGCCGACAAATTTATTATCTTAGGAGATTTTAATCAACCTAATATAGCTTGGCACCCAAGGATCGAAGATTGCGCCCTGTATCCGAGTAATTTGCACGGTGATTACCAGACACATCTAATTGACAGTTTAAGTATATGTAATCTTCGCCAATATAACGGTAATCATAATATTAACACTAGGATACTGGACCTCATATTGTCTAACAGCGAAGTGCTTGTTACTTGTTGCAATGATCCTCTTGTACCTGAGGACCCACATCATAAGGCACTATGTGTCACTGCTGAATTTGTTCAGCTACATACTTTACCTATCCGTCCGCAAACTAAATATTTGTATCGCTTGGCTGATTATGAGGCAATAGGAAAGGAGCTAGACAGCGTGGACTGGCGTACGGAACTCAATTGCAGAACGATGGAAAATGCCGTTACATATTTTTATGACATTATTTACTTATTACGTGACACTTACATACCGACGGAAAAAAAAGCTTTAGTTTCTAACTATCCTAGGTGGTATAATAAACCATTGATCAAAGTTATTAAGGAAAAAGCTAAATTTCACTGTAAATTTAAGAAGTACAAAAACGTTTCTGACTATCAATCTTTTATAATTTTACGGCAAAGGGCCAAGGATTTGGAAAAAAAGTTATTTGACGACTATATAAGAAAAATTGAATCTGACATAAACTGTAACCCACGAGCATTTTGGACCTATGTCAAATCTAAAAAGCAAACGAATTCTTATCCATCAGTACTGCAATATGGACAGCACTCTTCAGGAGATGGGGAAGTGATTTGTAATATGTTCGGTGACTACTTTTATTCGAATTTTCAGGAAGAGGGAAACGATTTGAGTAACATGCAGGACCTTGCGGAACAAACCAAAAATGAACTCATTAATGCGGATATTCACTCTATAGAGATACAAATTGATGAAGTGCATAGGTTATTAAAACATGTAGACTTAAACAAATCGGCAGGCCCAGACAATATTCCGCCAGGTTTCATTGCTGCATGCGCTAAACACTTAACCGTACCGATTGCAATATTATTTCAACGGTCGCTTACTACTGGGATAGTGCCTGAGATCTGGAAGTCGGTATATGTAACACCAATCCTGAAAAAGGGATCACGATCTTGTGTTGAAAATTATAGGCCGATTTCTAAATTATGTGTGTTTGCTAAAACTTTGGAAAAAGTTGTTTACAGGCAAGTTTACGCGGCCCTTAAATCTGGTTTTAGTGAACACCAACATGGATTTTTAAAAGGTCGGTCTACCACATCAAATTTGGTTCTTTGCAGCGATTTCCTGACAGAGTCTATGTCGCAGGGGTCACAGGTGGATGTTATATATACCGATTACAGCAAATGTTTCGATAGGATAGACCATAGGATCCTGATGCACAAACTTTTACGTGTGGGTATTAGAGGCGACTTATACAGATGGTTTAAATCATACGTAGAAAATAGATGTCAGACTGTGGTTTTGTATGGATATACATCTAGACCCATGCGTATTCCTTCTGGGGTTCCCCAGGGATCTTTGCTAGGTCCTCTTCTGTTTAACATTTTCATTAACGATGTAGCCACAAATTTTCAGTATTCCAAAATTTTATTATATGCAGATGACATAAAAATTATGAAAAAAATAGATACACCCGAAGACACACTTCTCCTTCAGAAAGACCTAGACTGCTTTGAAGCTTACTGCAAAGTTAATAGGATGGATTTAAATATTGCGAAGTGCTACGTATGTACATTCACCCGTAGACCTCAACCTGTTTCCTACAGATATAGCCTCTCAAACACATCACTCAGTAGAGTCAATCTGATCAAAGATTTAGGTGTTACTTTTGACTCGAAACTTCTATTTGACGCACACATTGATAATATAGCAAATAAGGCTTCAAAGGCACTAGGTTTTATTATAAGGCTTTCGTCTGAATTTAAGAGCATCAAAACTATAAAAATTCTGTATTGCTCATTCGTTCGTAGTCACCTTGAGTATGCATCACAAGTTTGGAATCCCAATTACAACACCTATATTGACAGGTTGGAACGCATACAAAGAAAATTTATGAGGTTTATTCAGTACCGTTCAGGAACCTATTTACCGGACTATGAAAGTAGATGTAAGAAATTTCATATTTTACCTCTTCACCAAAGAAGAAATATAGCTGATTTAACCTTTCTTTTTAGTATTGTTAATGGATCAACTGACCTTCCCGAGTTGATGAATAAAATAGGCCTGTGTATACCATCCAGATTTTTGCGTAATCCAAATCTTTTATACATACCTAGGGTTACGACTGCGTATAGACAAAACTCATACCTAATTAGAGCATTCCGTAATTATAACGCGACGATTCGTGATGTTGACATCGATCTCTTCAACACCAGCATCCTTAAGTTAAGAAAAACCTTAACAAACCACTTTTTCTCATGACACTATACTTTGGTTTTGGTTTCTCCTTTTTTTTAGTATTTATTTTTTATGGTATCTTTCTTTTGTATTGTATAATTAGTATTTATTTTTTATGGTATCTTTCTTTTGTGTTGTATAATTCACATATGTCTTTAGTTTAATAAATTCATTGTCTACTGATATAATTACTATTGTATATATTATGTTCTATTAGCGAAAACTTTTAATTGGCCTTCTTTATGTTATTTGTTATTCTTAACTATTGTGTTTAGCTGTAAGTTTTCTTAAATTTTTAAATAAAATAAATAAATAAATAAATAAAGACATACCTAATAGTCTTTCTAAAATATAAAAAAATAAAATAGTCTATACTAATTTAAAAAACTGAAGAGTTTGTTTGTTTGTTTGAACGTGATAATCTCAGGAATTACTGGTTCGAATTGAAATATTATTTTACTGTTAAATAGCCCATTTATCGAGGAAGGCTATAGGCTATAACATCACGCTTCAACCAGTAGGAGCGGAGCAGCAATGAAAAATGTTGCAAAACGGGGAAAATTGACGCATTCGAAGTTGCGCGGGTCAGCTAGTAGTAAAATCCTCATAAAGTCACAAATAGCTACAACTTAATGTTACACCAAGTTCAGTTCAGTTGCCTACAAGTCCCTCAATATTAATCTGATGTACCAACAAAAATGTAAACAAATGAATAACATAATAAAGCGGCGGTAGCTTAATGGCTAGGGCATCGGCCTCGCAATCAGTCTCGCGACTGCCTCTGTGGCACGGTGGGAGTGTGTCCGACTGCTACGCAAGAATAAGTGGTGTCCCGTGTGGGAATCGAACCCACGACGGTTCGATTCCCACACGGGACACCACTTTGTGTGATCCACAAATTGTTGTTCTGAGTCTGGGTGTAATTTGTGTCCGTGACTTGTATGTTAGTAAAGTCCCCCGCGACACAGGGCTTGTACACTACTGCGAGAGTCGTCGTTTAAAGAAAAAAAAAGTGTGGTCGCGGTTTCGGATCCTACCCATTATACTACCGACGTGAACCCACTCCTAAAACAAGCCTTTGAGCTTAGCTGGAGGGGTTAACAAGATTGCTAGTAATGTGGGACTCAATACCACATTGCTAGTTATCTTTAAAAAAAAAGCTACCTACTAAAAGATTTACAGGAACTCATGACGTCTCACGTCATACTGTTGTATTCCATATTACGCTAGATGACTGTCAAGTACTTAGGGTAGACTGAGGCACAAAGGTCCGGATAAGGTCTTTCCTTTAAACATAATTACTAAAGAATGTGACTATTCGCCCAATATCAACAATTTAGATAGGAAGTTCTAGTGGTCATTTAAGCCCCTAGGGGTAAAAAGGACCAGCGTTAGGCTTAAAGGGGGGCTTAAAGGGCCAGTATAAATAAATAGCAAATTGTAGTTAGTAAAATAAAATAATAAAAAGGAAATTCAGTTTAGTCTACAGGAACTTTCAAAATATCAACTGTTCGTCACATTTGTTACTAACTGTTTTTGCGAAAAACCATTTATTTTTGCTTGTTCTGAAATTTAAACTATAATGCTACTTTTTAGGGTGTTTGTTATTATTAGTTAGTTTTTATTTCGTAATGTCACATTCTCTGCAGGTACAACATTTTGTACATCTATACTAATATTATAAAGCTGAAGAGTTTGTTTGTTTGTTTAAACGCGGTAATCTCAGGAACTACTGATCCGAATTGAAAAATTATTTCACTATTGGATAGCCCACTTATCGAGGAAAGCTATAGGCTATATAACATCACGCTACGACTAATAGGAGCGGAGCAGCAATGAGAAATGTTGCAAAAACGGGGAAAATTTACGCTAACGAAGTTGCGCAGGACAGCTAGTTCACTATATGGTGCTAAAAGATCCACATTATTGACCTTTCCAACAAGCCGCGAACTTAGTTTTTTTGTTTTTACATAAAAATCTAATCTATACCTTAAAAAACAATACTGTACTTAATACCTTATATAATAAACTATAAATATATGCAAATCTTAAATTAATATTTGTAATTTTAGAAACATTGTAAACAATTACTTACGTGATTTTTTAAGCCGCAAAACCTGTGCACCCTGAAAGGCTATATAGGGACCGCTAGTTGTCCAGCGCTACTTTCCCCTCAAGGCTCTCCTACGCCGGTACTCGAAATTTCTGACGAAGCATTATTTTGGGAAATAGCTATGGTATATACCTTTTTATCCGTGGACCTTTTAGCCCTGGTCTACCCTACATAAAATTGTATAAAAATCTGGATCATGACGTCATAACTCAGGGTCGTGAAATTATTTACTTTACTTTTAGTGTTTGTTTTGATGGTTATACTGTTATACTATTATACTAGTAGTACTAGTGAAGAAACACATGAAATACCTACTAATTCATCCAATAAATAGAATAGATTTAGATGGTAGTGTTCTCTATCCCCACTATTAGCATTTCTTAGAATTCCATACTCACATGACTTAGATTATTATTTGAAAAAGTCAAGGCTTAAGCACCTTCTAGCCGAAGCTACACCAATGATGGAGGGATCTAAATCATACTGTTTAATTAATTGGTTGTAGTGCCTACTTGCTCTCACTAAATAAGTTTTTCTCTGTAGTTCGATGAAGCAAAATAATATGTTTTATTTATTAATGGTTCTCCTACAATTATTACACTTGTTTCTTAATAGGTAATACATGCAAAGTAAATAAATCAGTGTGTACAATATCAAGCAGCAAACACAGAAAACGAATTTAGGAATATTTAAGTATGTTTATCTGTTGTCCGGTTGCCATAGTAGGTACAGGCTTTAACATTAGTGATCAGACGGCCGTCTATATGTTATCCCAAAGGTATTACTATATATATCACGACACAGTACGTGATAAATAGGAGTATTTATCACGGCACGAGCCACTCGCAAGTGTCCCGTCCAATTTCTTCTCGCGACATGACATTTAGTAAAGGCCTCTACACACTAAAGCCGATGGTTAGGCCGTCGAGTTGTTTCTCGTACAACAGAAGCAAAGCCCGGCGGCCTAACTAGCCGATGAAGGGTGTGTAGAGACAATTTTAATTTCTTTGCAGCTGGGTACAACAAGAGCTGGTCCAAGCAACATACTGGCATGATCCCATAGCAGAACAAAAGTATAGAACCAAAAGCACTTTCCTCTCAGACATAAACAACGAAGTGCACATCAACAAGACTTATGTTAATAATATGGGAAAGTTGGAATATTTTGTTTTGGTGAAATTTAACGGTGATACCATTGTGCAGCCTAGAGAGACGGAATGGTTTGGTTTCTATAAACCAGGACAATCTAAAGACTTGATGACTCTTCAGGAATCCAAACTGTATTTAGAGGTAGGTTACATATTTTTTGTAATATTACTTACTTTAATATACTGTAATAGACGTGACAATAAAACTATTGCCACTCTTTTCAAATGTTAATAATTATCATATATCTGCAATAAATCAAGTTCGACCATGTTTTTTTATCTTTAAGTAAAAAGTAATGTTGAAATCTAATCATAATTTATTTAACAAGTTACTTATTATCTATACTAATATTATAAAGCTGAAGAGTTTGTTTGGTTGAACGCGGTAATCTTAGGAACTACTGATCCGAATTGAAAATTTATTTTACTGTTGGATAGCCCATTTATCGAGGAAGGCTGTAGGTTATATAACATCACGCTACGACCAATAGGAACGGAGCAGCAATGAAAACTGTTGCAAAAACGAAAATTGACGCATACGAAATTGCGCGGAACAGCTAGAAATATATAAAGGAAAAAAATATCTTGAATCTGTGAACATGGAGTTATGTTCCTACGGCGTTAACCGCTAGCATGCCTGGCATTGTCAATTTTGTCCATCTGTTGCATTGATGTATAACTATAATGCCTTATTTTTATGCGTTACAGGATCGTCTGGGATTGAGAAAAATGAATGATGAAGGCAGACTTATATTCCTATCAACTGATGGTGACCACTTGCGTTTTGAAGAACAATGGTTTATTGACAACATTATCAAACCATATCTATCAACATACATCGTATATGAATTGAACTGAAAATAATTAAGCTTAAGCCCTCAGAACGTAATTACTAATAAGATTTCAACTAAAAAGATTCTACTTTCTAATAGGCCCAATCCACAGAACGTGATTATCTATACTAATATTATAAAGCTGAAGAGTTTGTTTGTTTAAACGCGAGTATCTCAGGAACTACTGGCCCGAATTGAACAATTTTATTTACTGTTGAATAGCCCATTTATCGAGGAAGGCTATAGGCTATATAACATCACGCTACGGCCAATAGGAGCGGAGCAGCAATGAAAAATGTTGCAAAAACGGGATACATTTATGCAGAAGAAGTTGCGCGGGTCAGCTAGTATAATATAAACTAAAAAGTCTTAAGTTCTAAAAGGCCCTAACCTTAGTGCATGATTACTAATAAGATAAACTAAAAAGGTCTTAGTCCTAAAATGCCCAATCGCAATCTATAAAGGAGCTATATGTCTCGCCGATGTGATTATCTTCTAAAAAGGACATATATAATGTCCAATAAATAGAAAACATGCGCTTTTAAGTCACAAATTGCTTTAAAACCATTCGAATTATATTACGGCGAATTGAATATGCTATTCTGAATTAAGATCTAGGTTCTAAAATAAAAATACTCATTATTATTTTCTATTTATTTATAACTTTTATGTTTGTATTAAATCAATTATTATCAGTAAAAGAGTTCACAGATTAATTTACTTTGTGATAAAGTCCGACCAAATGTTCATTATTTAGTGTTAAGCTAAATATTATTCAATTGATCTGCACTTCTTAAATGCTGATAATATAATTGTATATAAATTAAGTGCTTTCATTTCAAATTAAGTACATAATTATATAATTTCAATTTAATATGAGGCTACAAAAGTGAGAATTTAAATTACTTGTATAAAAATTTGAATTCTACTTACCTTTAAGTTAAGACTAGTATAAAACCATGACAACGAAGGCGCAACGGTTCGATTTAGCGCTGAACAAAATATGCAACCAAAAAATTAAAACTTAGCACCTAGAATATTTTTACAAATAATAAAATACTTCAAAGTGGATATGAAATCTCATAAACAAATAAAATCAATTATATTATTTTTATATATTGTAATTATATAGGTACATACTCATTATTATTTTAAGTGCCTACAGACGTGTCTCCCCTGCTGTCTCTCTCGGGGGAAACAAGTAGAAACTCCTTATGGTTGTGGCTCCCCTGAGCGGGGGAGACAGATAATTGGGTATTTGACTACTATCAAAATAAAATATTTTTTAATAACCATGTAAAAATATGTCATAAAGTATTCTGAAAAAATATATTCATCTATTAATTTAACGTGTTTATTAATTTTTAATCATAAAGAAAAACACTAAAAGTAATTAACTTGACTATAGAAAACGTATGTAGTGGGTCGTTTTTGACGTTTCTTAAAAAGAGGTTGTCATAGTCATAGTCCTCCGCTCAGGGGAGCCACGACCACAAGCTGTTTTTCTTTGTCTCCCCCGAGGGAGACACTTCCTCAGGGGGCGGATTAACGAGAGTAGATAAATAAGGTAACCTTCATAAATACCGTGATCGAGTAATGCAGAGGAGTGGCCTTTTTTTAATGGACTCGTTTGTAGTTCCCATTTGTTCTACGGAACATGACGTCATAGGACAAAATAAGACCACTTTTTCTTATTTTGTACTATAGAAATAGAAAAAAATCGCAAATTGTTTTATGAAATAAGAAAAATGAAATATGACAAAAAAGTTTTTTTGGGAAAATTATGGTTCCCACTTTGTTCTAGAATTACATACAGAGTCTACACTCGGTATGTAATTATATGGAATAAAAAAGGAAATAATTGTGTTGTTTTGTCCTATGACGTCATGTTCCATAGATCAAATCCAGTCCAGATAATCCGTGAGCCATATCTCGATCCCGTGTTGTATGAAAGTTACCTTCTCTATTCTCGGCATTTTGTGCCTACACTGTAATAATAATAATCGTGGAGAAATAATAAATATTGTAATGAAATTATGATAAATAAATAAAATGTATAAACATTACCATTGTTCTTTTTTTTTTATTGAATGTGCATAATCGGTGTGTGTGTGTTATATTTATATGTTGACTAGGACAAGTAATCATAACTGCCTATTTCATGCCGTTTTGCTTAAACGTACTAATCTTCAAAATTACTGGACCGATTTCTAAAAAAATTGAAAAGGATATAAATTTAATAAAATCATCATATCACATCAGGCTCAAAGTGTTTAAAATATATGATTTTAATTTGATTTATTATTCTAACCTTCATCTAGATTTTAGCTTTGCCCACAACAAATTACAACGAAATCAGACCGATACTTCTTTCTCAAAACCATCGTTTAACTGGGTCGAATCCGCTGAGGAACCCAAGATCTTGGTTTAGAAGGCCTGTTGTCCATACAAGTTTCTCTGTCGTGAAAAACCACTGCTGATTCGCCATCGCCACTGTTTGCACCGTGTCTGTGTACATATATGTGTGATCGCTATGGAAGCTTGTGTAACCTACACAGACAATCCGGCACTCAGGATTTCAAGGCGGGGCTAAAATTTAATGATAGCGCCCTTCAACTTCGCAGAGAATGTGCGATTTCACCGAATTGGCGCCCCTTCAATATAGATCCGGCACTGGCGGCACTATGGCATACAACACTGGCGACACCACCGCACCGGGGACACATTTAATTTTTTTTTTTTTTTTGGTTACCACGCTACCGTAATCAAGTTCCAATATAATACGTAAATAATTGTTTTGGCGTTGATTGATGTGGTTACCAAAAAAAAAAATAACGGGACAAGTGCCAGTCGGACTTGCCCACCGAGGGTTCCGTACAAATTTATAGGTACATATTATAATAGTTCAGGAATCGAGCCTCGCAGTTTTAAAATAATTGGCGTCAATAGACCATATAGGTTTTGTACCCAAAACCTATAGAATATTTCCGGTTGACCTAGAATTGTCAATTTTGGTTAAAAGCAACGTCTTATAGCATTAGTAAAGGGAAAATATTTCGAAAAAAAAGAAAGTTGAAAATTAAGGTTAATATTGGTACTTATGCGAAAATCTAAATTTGCCCATATCTTTTAATCGTGTTGACTCAGGACCTTGTTTTTATGAACACCTAATAGGGACTAAAGACCTCGGTATCTAGTATAAATTTCAGCTTGCTAGGACCACCCGTTCCTAAGAAAATCGGTGGCGACACACGAACAGACAGACGAACAAGAGAGTGATCCTATAAGGGTTCCTTTTTACCTATTGGGGTACGCAACCCTAAAAATGAAATTTATGACACCCCAGTGCACATGGTGTGATCCAGTAGGTAGTGTTGACAATAGGTACCTACATGCAAGAAACATCCAAGGGTGCACTCGGATACTTTACTCTAACCAGGGGATGAGTTTGAGCCTCATAGTACTACTCTTTCCCCGGATCAGCCAGTAGACACAACTTTTATTAAATTCGGTTCAAATAAAAAAGGACAAAATAAAATCCCAGCATTCAATACACTAACAATTTTTATTTCAAAATTAACGTAGCATTGACAAGAACAAGCGTGACCTCATGAATACCTACCCACCTACTTGAAATCCAAATATTTTAACCTTTATTTCCTTTCAAAAACTATAGTATATATTATTATTAATCTTTCTAGACCTATGTTCAAACGCCGTAGAAAAAAATATACTTCCAAAGGTCAAATAAGCCGGTATTCATAGTTGAAACTTCATGGGTCACATCTAGTAGGTACATCTTCAATCATCAAGCTCTATATTCCTCAAGTCGTCCAAGTTATCTTCCTGCGTCGCTACGTAGACTCGCACGAGTACATTGTGGTCTGAATTACGTTTGATGTACGACGCGTTTGGACCCCGCACCTTGTGCAGAGGGAACTTTGCGATGCAATTCATCATGCAGCGTTCAGCAATTTTGTAGCTGAGGAAAGGAAATATTTCAAAGAATGGACCAATTTCCGGAACATCTTGAGGGCAATTCTCTTAGAGCTTACCTACTCAAATGCCAATGTTATTGTGATGGCGGGGAGTCCTTAAAATACCATTCTTTTCGGTTTCCCTTTGAATTCTAGATACCTACTTAATATACGTATAAAGAACCGTGTTGACCGTGTCAAACTATTACGAGTTACCTTAGATTGATTTTTACCCTTCGCAGCTGATATGTAGTCATAAATAGAAGTGCGTTGTTTATACGAATGTTGGACTTTAACTGGCTCAAACCTGGGCAATAGGTACTAGTTATTAGAAACATAGGCAAGGCAGGCTATGTTCTACAATTGTAGTTGGTAGCGTTACATATCTAACTGCGCTGATTGAAAATGTGAGAGAAATGGTGGGACGACTCAGACCAGGGTCCTTATTCACGACCTTTATTTTGTTGTCGTGACAAGCCTGTGCAAACTGGCGCATGCGCGGTGCGCTCAAAGATGTCCGCTGCGCATGCGCATTGATGCATTTCTAAGCGCAGCTTTCTATTTACCACTACGAAAAGATTTTGATAGCTCGCAACCAGGCTGTCTGCCAGTCTCTGAACATCCACTTTTGGAGGAGAGACAACCATTCTGTTGGATGTAATAAGGTAAAGTAACACATTAAAACAAGTTGAACTCACTCGTGTGGTCCCATACAGTCAAACCGAACAATTTTATAGCCCTGATCCTGAGCTAGTTCTTTGCTTCGTTCTGTCAGTAGCACGGCCAGCCCTTGCCGGCGGAACTCTGGAGCTATGGTTATCATTTTGATCTAAAAATGTAAAATCATTGTCTTGTTAACTCATAAGTAGATAGAGCGAAGGCTCACATTCCCTCCTATCCCTCCCACTATCCCCTTTCAAACCTGGGATGACCAAGGGATTATGGAGGTATTGACCCTGCATTAGGTACGTGATGGTATAGGTAGGTCTATATACCTAAGCTATTTAAAAAAAATTGAAGCCCGATCAGGCTGATTTCTACTCTAATCTATGTATCAAATTAATGTTGATAAACTTTCGCGATTTGTCCACATTATAAAGTTATAGGTAGGCATATTGATATAGGGTGTCCCAGTAAGGGCCTTTGATGAAATTTTGATGTATTTCAAACATTTTTGTCCGTTGCGCCGTCATCGACCAGCACTGCCTCGACGTTCGGCATCCACTGGTTGACAACGCGGCGTCCACCCGTGGGCCACGGTGAACCGCCGCGATGTCAACGAGTGGACATTGTCTTTACATAATGTACGATTCTTTAGCGGTCGGATAGGTCCCTGAGGCACCTGTCCGACCAACGGCGCAAGTAGGTAGAGTCCAGAAAGTAGGTAGAGTCCAGAGCAGTTGATGTCTTTTGAAAATGGTTTTGACCAACCGAAGTGTCTAAGTAATGAAAACACCTCTAAGTACTTACTTCAAAAACTTTTGGCTGTTTGAATATATTCCAAAGATTGGGCAACTCTTGCATTCTTGCTGTGAAACTTAAAAAATCTTTGGTGTTTGGATCCTACAAAAAAATAACACTTTAATCAGTACTGAAAATACCTACCTACGTTGAATCGAGAGAAGCTCAACCCCAGTAAAAGATATCCTATCTTTGACTGGGGTTGAGCTTGACTGGCGGATTTATTTGAAGATTTATTGGCTTCCCTTAATAGGACGAAATTTTAATATTTTTTTTGCGTTGATTGCGTCCAACTTTTCACATCCTTTAATTTAGAATTATACAATGCATACTTTTGCATCGATATAAGTTTAATTTAGGATTATAACGATTCTTTTTTTTATTCAAAAGTGTTATTAATTAATGTAAGATAGATTATCTTTGGTAGGTAAAAGTGGATTTCTTTACTTGTCGATAAAGCGCATAATTCCTTAAATTCTTGGGACCTAGAGGACTACTTGCGTAGTTAACAACTAGTCCAGCTAAGGATTCATCTTCTGCTTTGACGAACAATGAATTACCTGAAAAAAAAACACGTTCTAATGAAATTAAGTCATATTCATAAAACCTTTTTAGCCAAACCTATGAAAATTACTATAATGGAACATCATAATTTATTTGCTACCTTATTTTGGTAACATTGGCTCTATGAAAATAAAAACAAAAACCATTGCTGGCACTGCCCTAGTTACGGCCCTCGTTATGGCAAATCGATGATTTTAAATTTAAACATACTTAAACGTACCCTGTTTGAGCAAACCCATGATGTACTCATCAAAAGCGCAGTCATTTAACATATTCATATTTCGATCACGCACTAGGACATGTTCGGGAAGGTAGAGTCGTTTTACCATCTCTAATGCCGCCTCGTGTTGTTCCTTCGCCACCGGTACTATTTTAAAGTTATCCAACTAAAACAATATTAATGGTATTATTGTGGGCGTATAGGGGGGAGATGTGGACAACTTACACAACGTCATCTGATCCCAAACTAAGCAGAGCTTGTATTATGGCAACCAGACAACTGATAAACATACTTTTATATTTCTAAATTCATACATATTTTACACCCAGACACAGAATAAACCATTGTGCTCATCACACGAAGTTTTATCCTAGGTGGGGATCGAATTCACAGCCGGCTTAGCAGTCAGAGTCACTAACCACTAAACCAACAGGCTAGATATACCAATACGACTGACAAAATTCAAACATGTCGTCCATTTATCACGTGAGGCTAGAACGAGGAGAGGGGTTCAGAATAAAATCACTCTCAGTGGGGTATTAAAAAAAACGAAAATGGCTCGTGACTCCTCACACTTGAATAGCGTTGAATCAATTTGCACCTTCCTCCACTTTCTCAGTTGTGCGAGACTTGCACTTGACCGGTGTTGGACCAATTGCACCCTCCGTCTTACGAGAAACCCTCGTCAATTTTCACACAAGAGTGCTCGTGTGAAAATTGCTCGTCCGGTAAAAACGTATACAAGCGACCGAACGACTTGAGTTTAGGGCCCGGCTTTACCTATACCTATATCTCCATATATCCTCAAATTTATATCGTATACTAGCTGACCCGCGCAATTTCACCTGCGTCAATTTTCCCCATTTTTGCAACATTTATCATTGATGCTTCGCTTCTATTGGTCCGAAGTCTGTCCGGTCTGGTCGCCATACATTCGCCGCCGGACCAGAGCGTATGAAAAGGACCTAACTCTTATAGTCCGATGGGACGGAAATTCCACACGACCGGAGAGAGTTTAGGCGCAGGACCGACGGCTCAACGTGCTCCGAGGCACGATGGGGTGTGACAATGTTCGGAAACGATCACCTATCGACGTACCGTTAGGGGTAACATTGCTTAACCTCGCAGATATCTCGATGTGCTCGGTCGCCAGCGATTAGGAACACTATGCAGGCGCGGATCCAGAAGTTTGACTCAACCGGTCAAGTGCAGCACCCCCTGTCACATGATTGAACACTGGTACACCAGCCACCACCGCCGAGCCTGTTGCACCCCTCCCCTCTCAGATTCGCGCCTGGCGCCATGAATTTGTCCTGACTGACTAGGTGTACCTCTAACTCAAAAACTTTCCTGAACACTGTTGTAGGGTAGGTAATGTCCTAGCTGGGTAAGGCTCTGAACAATGTAAGGTTCCTCTATAGGGGATTCCACTCACCCTGTTTTAGAGTTTACGTAAATACCTATTACATATATCTCACCTTCTCTGGTTTTAGCAATTCTTTTATACCGAACACACCGTGACATTTTCGAATTTTAGTTGTTATGTTATTAGGTCCGATATAAACTTTAAATTTAGTTAACACTGAAAATAACATAGCTGAAACTTTACTAGATAATTTTAGGTTATTGCCTGTATTTTATTCAATTATAATTGTTGACATGACATGGCAGTTTTTAGACAGTACCTAATGGCAATGTTTTAGACAGTAAATTGCCAGAATTATGTGATCAAAATAGGTGTGTCTATCCAAATTAATATTAACTTGAGGTCCCGCAGACTACAAACTTTTTAATAGGACGATAGTTATTTTTTTGTTTTTAAGTTAACTAAAAAAGTTAGCAATGTGGGGTTGTATCCCACATTACTAGCCTAATCCTGTTAACCCCTCCAGCTAAGCTCTATGGCTTGTGTTAGGATTGGGTTCACGTCGGTAGTGTAATGGGCAAGATTCGAACCCACGACCCCACGATTGCGATGCCTAAGCCATTAGGTTACCACTTTTTAAGTTTGATCGAGTTGGGCTTTATACCAAAGACCGGCCGATATCAAATCGGTATACCTAATGTGCGCACTTATGGAAGTGCGCACATTAGGAGCATATATGGATATGCTCATACTGATTAACAGCTCGACTATTGACATATAGACCAGGACTGCGCCATCCCTATTATTTAATAGTAAAAATTGACTGCAAAGCGTGAAAAAGAAAAAAAACTCGTGCGGCTTTCGACTAGTATTGTCCACGAATTAGCGTTCTCTCTTTCTAGAGGTGGTAAATTTTGTGAGGATATGGCACAGTCCTGTTCTTTACGTCAATAAGCCCGCCCAAACTATAGTGCTACAAGGATCTATTGGCGCTTCGACGGCTTCGATGACATTGAAATGAGGGGCTTTACAAGATGGCGCTGTTATTTCTGATTTCGGCCACGTGCCAATGCAATAAGTAAACAATACTAGCCAATGGCACTTAGATGTTAGTGACATGAGGGCGCTTTAGAAAATGGGGGTATTAGTTCTGTTTTTTTCCACGCGCCAAAAGATCCTTAGAGCGTAGTCTGCGGGGGGTCTAAATGTGAAAGTAACTCTGTCTGTCTATCTGTTACGTTTTCACGCTTAAACCTCTGAACCTATTTAGTTGTAACTTGGTATGGGGATAGTTCGAGTCCTGGAATATACATAGAATAGCTTTTATCGTGATAACGACAACCAAACGGGCGGAGCCGAGGGTGTAAGCTAGTTCTTATATATTTAAGATAATGTAAATTGAATTGAAACAAAATTACCTGGTTTCCTATAATTTTCATTATTTTTTTATGATTTTATAATCATAACTATTAATTACATGTACTCGAAACCAATAAACATTCATTAATGGTTATCGCAAAATTCTCGAATGTTTATTACAAGATCACATTGCTCATTTAACACTTAAGTACGTAATCTAGAAGAATGATAATATGTTCATACGACTAACTACAATGTTATGTAAGTACAACATATAAAAAAATAATAAATAGGATTAAGGATGCCTACTACTACATTAGTAACTTTCATTTTTTATAGGTGCGATACACATGTTTGCGAATGAATGCAAATCCTTAGGATTCATCGATTTACCGTCTGATTCTGACAATCCCGATAGGAAATCAATCGAATCACTTCAATCGGTAAGCAGATCAAACCAGAAAGAATTTCCTAGTGCCAGGGAAGATCCACCAATATACCAGCCACAGAAAGCATTTAAACAGATGTTTGACCCCGCGTATACAGGCCGCAGAAAAATACGTAGTGGTGATGAACCAATAGAAGTCCCAAATGATGATCCCGACTACAAACAAAAATCATTGGAACAATCCGAGGGTTTTCTAAAAACTAAAATCTCAGGTCTAATCAATCAAACAACTAGTGATGTTAGTCACAGGGTGAGCAATGTGCAGCCTATAAGAGCACAAAACAAGGCCAAATTGCCATACCAGGCTGGATTTATATGCAGCTTGATGAGGAAATCTACTACGATGATGAATGACTTGTTTAATTTGGCGGTGAAACACAGAGACAACTGGAAATCGCTTCAGCAGCTCAAAGTGTTTGAATATATCGTTCATACGAACGTGGATACAACAAATCTTGTTCGGTCGTTGGTCGACATACATATTCGTAACCTGAATGCCACATCGAAAACTAAGAAGAGAATTATTATGCTTTAGTTTTTAGTATCTATATTTGAAATAAATAAATATTGAACTATGAGCTTCCCTCGGTGTTTTTTTTTTGCTATTTTTCGGGAAGACCAAGAATGTACGGAATTTAATTGAAATCATTAGAGCCGTTTCCGAAATGGTTCGTTTCACAGAACATTGAGACAAACTACTGTGTAGTTTGTTTGTGCCTTTAGAGTTGTACGCAACTTACGCGCGTTATATTATACAACATTATTCTTGATATAGTGCAAAACCTGAAAGTAGTTTGTTCAGAATCAGTAACACATTCCAATGAGGTAGTTTTTGGACCATGTTATATTTTTCGATTAATTAATTTATAAATCATTAATTAATTCATTAATCATTCAATCAGTCCAAATCCTTAATAATACAATAATTACATTTTTGAAATATAGAAAAATTTGAAGTCAGGAATCGATCCCGAGACTTTCGTATGCCAAACCGGGGCCGGAATCGAACTACCTATCTGGACTATGTTACTAGACATCAAATTTCTCTATCCTTTCTTGCAAGCGAGTTGGGCCCTCGCTTGCGACATGTAGCCGCTAGATAAAGAACTATCACTCCTTTTAGTATTGCTTTTCAAAAATGCAATTATTGTATTACTAAAGTAATTGGCAAGAAATGCCTATAAAAATTATTATAAGTCCAAATCCTGTTCACAATATGATGTGAAATGTAATCATGACTAATAACGTACTACCCGCCGTAATGAGCACGATAGCGCGAAGAACACACGACACACTACAACCTACAATGGCTTATAACTGCAAGTTTTCCATATTTTTTTTTTTTTTTTAAACTTTATCGTAGTTAAATGACTTGAAGTAAATATCTTGTTCGTATGTCTAAGCTTTGCTCTATCCTAAAAATAACCTTGTATATTGGGCATTCAACAAAAATAAATACAAGGCAACTAAAAAGCAAAAAATAATATACCTAGAATAACAAAAACAAATTCAATATTTTGAAGTTGGTGCCATGAAACTGTAGTCTTTATGTTTTATTCGACACCAACTTCAAATGTTTAATTTGTTTTTGTTATTTTAGGTATATTATATTTTTTTTTTAGTTCCCTTGTATTTATTTTTAAAGTAGGTAATATTTTTTGTAAACAAGTTTTTTATTTCTCACTTTTTAGTGGGTTGGTTTGTAATTCACATAAGTTACAATAAGGTTATGTCAACTACTCATATCCTTTTACAAATTATTGCTTGCCCCGATGGCCGTTGTTGAGGAGTTCACTATCAGCTCTATTCCATTGTGTAATAGTAGTATAACGAGAATAAAGTGCTACTCAATACTATATTAAAGTAACTGAATCGCAAACTGTGAAATATTGAATAGGTCTGCTCGTCATTTGTGGTCTTCATCATCAGTTCCACTTCAATAATTGGTGTTTTTTAAGAGTAAATGCACGAATTACTATGAAATATACCTAAATCACTGTAGGTGTGCCTTTAATATTTGAAGAGTTCCCTCGATTTCTCTAGGATCCCATCATTAGATCGTGATCTGATGACAATGGGACCAAGTTGGAAGTATACCCTTTCAAACACAAAAATAATGTTTCAAATCGGTCTAGTTGCACCTCACAGTTTTACCCGCGTAAGTCCCGATTTAGTTGGTATATATCGATATAAAAAGCAGCCTAGATATGTGTTAATCCAGCTCACCAGCTGTGTACATACCAAGTTTCATCGCAATCAATGCGTAACAAACATCCAAACACCCATACAAACTTTCGCGTTTATAATATTAGTAAGATAAGATGAGTGGTTTACATTATCTATACTAATATTATGAAGCGAAAGAGTTTGTTTGTTTGTTTGTTTGTTTGTTTCAACGCGCTAATCTCAGGAACTACTGGTCCGATTTGAAAAATTCTTTTTTTGTTGGTTGGCCCATTTATCGAGGAAGGCTATATAACTTCGCGCTATGACTAATAGGAGCGGAGAAGCGACGAGAAATGGTTCAAAAACGGGGAAAAAATTCGCATACGAAGTTGCGCGGTAAAGCTAGTTATATATATTAAAGTTAATCGCATAAAAACACCCACGAAGGCAAAGTCGCAGGCATCGGCTAGTATTAGAATTATGTAGATTATAACTAATGTATGTCGCAATACTTACTTATGTAGGTACATTGAATGTGATATCCGGTCTTCGATTACTTTCTTGCAACATTGCAAAAGTGCATAATAAGTGTAATTTGACAACAGAGAACTCCGCCCGATACTTACGATATCTAACATGCATGCATTCCTATTATTATCGTGGTCGTCAACTTCGCCGAATACAAAATAAATTTGTTGTTCATTTAATAAGAACAATTAAAGAGTTTTTGTTATACTAGAAAAACAAATTGTTTGCAACCTCAGAAAAATATTGATTTGAAAACTTTAATTCGAGGCTGGATAACCATCGCCTTAACAGCAGCAGTCATTCTATTAATAGCACTATTCATATATAATATTCCGAGTTGTCGGAAACAAATTGAAAAAAAGGGTTTCCCGAATTATGCGGGAGACCAACACAGTGTAAGCTTTATTTGTTTTAAAAATCACGAGTAGATTTTTTTTTGTATGTAGAATTTTGATATTTTTTTGTTTAAAAGGGGGAATATCTATGGCAAAGCCATAGGATAAGTTTATAGAAAGTAAGAAACATATAAACGTTTAAATTGCACGTTAAATTATTATATTTACTTTTAATTGTTATTAAGGAAGTAGCAAGTAACACGTACAAGGTTTTCTACCAGGTAAGCAATATTGAAACCCCACTCTCAATTTATTGTAAATCTCATTGTTTTTGTTTTCGTATAAATAATATAGGATTAACCAAAATAAACCAGTCATTAACTAGCAATAGAACCCGTCTATTATTTGACTCACAACATTATATAGCAACATCCGCTATAAACAGTGTTTCATTTAGCTAATCAAATCCATTTCGCATCGCCGTTTCCTAGCCTCAAGTAGTTCTTCCCTGTGAGAAAGCTCATCAGTGGTTCCCGAACCATATCACCAGCTCGTCGATACTAATGGCCGCCGTCAGCCTACCGCCTGCTACCCTGGACCGCCCTGGTACCCTGGCACCTGGAAAATCAACCCTTACAATAATGATCGTAAGTCTTTTACTTCATTTTATACAGTAGTTGTTTTGGAATGAATTCATTGGTATGGGGTTCAGTAATCAGCACGAAGTGCGGAAGTGATTTTGTTTTTATCTCGTGCACACTTCGTATGTGTTAACATTGAATAGGTGTGAAAAAAACTTGTACCCAAGTTTAAAATCATATTTTTTCTATTTAGAAAATCGTATGCGAATGATTAATCTGTACATTACTAATTTTAGTCAGGTGTAATTTGTAGATATGTGTACTAACTGTTTTCAATTCTTTAATTGTAGATCGGACTCCGAGTATTCAGAATGCTACACTAAGCATCCTACCAAAGCAAGCAAGAAAGCAGTAGATTCATTCTTCGAAAAGATACCCATTTTGAGAACACAGTAAGTATATTTATTATTATTCATCATCATTATCCGAGCGTTCTCCTTGTTGCATCTAAAGCCCTCATTACAGACCCCGGGTCTGGTTTGTTTTATAGATTAGGATTGGCTAATGAAAAATCATTGTAGGTCTGACCGTTCAACCCGAAAAGGGTCAGCGCCTGGTCTGTTGGTCATCAGATGCGTCAGCTGACTGGTGAGGTTGGCATGAACCCCATAGATGTTGGTGGTGCCCCTATTTATTACTAAAATATTTATTTAATTTATTATTTATTTGTGGTATGGTGTATAAAAGGCGTTTTGCTCATTAACTTAAAAGTCCACTTGGAAACTTGTGAAACTCACTGTTGGATAGTTTAGTCAAACAATATTTACTTTATAATTATTTATGATTTTGTCAATGTGTTTATCCGCATAATTTTTAAGTACCTGAAAAAAATCGTACTGAATAACTAATAAATTATTTATGTCGTTGTAACTACTGTTTATACTAAAGTATTATTATGTATAGCCGTGTGGTACCGGCTTAAGAATAGCATCACCCCATCTCTTCCCGTGGGTGTCGTCAAGGCGACTCAGGGATTTCACACCGGAGGACGGGCAGCAGCGTCCTCTGCGTACTTAAAGCCTTACTGCGATCGCCAACCCGCTCGTCAAGCGTGGCGATTATGGCAATTACCCTCAGGATCTACAAAACAGTAGGTTCTACTGGGGAGACCCATGCCCAGCAGTGGGCCATCATATGGGTTGATATGTATGTATTCTTTTTCTATAATTACAGGTCTAAAAATAGACAGAGACTACAAGACTCCTAAGCGGAAGTCGACGTTGTCCAAAGCTAGTGTGACAAAAAAGTACCGACCAGGAATGTCAAAAGGAGATAAAGCGTGGGATCTGTCTGACAGTGACGAAGACCGACCACGACTCGTGCTCTGGTTCTGCAGTCAGCGCTGTCGAGACGTGCTGCCAACGGGGTGTTGCATCGCACCACACACTTGGAGGGTGACGTATATGTTGAAATTGAAATATATACCACTGTGGATATTGAACAAGTAAATTCCAAGGACCGTTGGAAACGAGCGATCGTAACCCTTAAGCATCAGGGACAGCCGGACTGTCCTGAATTGGGCCATTGAAAACAGTGATTAGAGAATGTCGGAGCCGTTTTACTAATAAGGGCACTTAGTACGCTGACAAAAACCCTTCGGCCGCCTACGAAACCGAAGCTACGTAACTAGTTACTAACTAAACATAATTCATCCTTGTACGATACCAATTACGTTAAAGGTAACTAGGTTTCGTAGCAGGAAACTTGAAGTGAGTTACGGGAGGGGACTTTTAAATTCAAAAATGTTTAGATTTTTTTTTTCTCCGTCACTCTTTAATATGTACATATTATCTGTTTTCTTATTACGTGCATTGGCTTAGAGAACAGGACTGCGCCTTAGCCTAACAAAATTTACCACCTCTAGAAAGAGATAACGCTACTGTGAGCTTTTTCTCTCTTTCACCCTTTGCAGTCAACATTTACTTTTTAATTAAAGGGGTTGGCCCAGTCCTGGTCAATGATTATGTGACACTCTTTTTAAGGTAATAAATAAAAAAGTTGCCACCTATTTAATTATTAAATCACTTAATACCTTAAAAAGGGTGAAATATAAATAATTGAGTGCTAAGTTGATTAACTTTTATATTATTTCTAGCTATAATAGCAATGAGTATTTAACAATGAACAATTTTAATGGAATGGTGTATAGCGTGTTGCTATATAAAAGGGAGTCAAATGAATACGACGTTTCGATGATAAAATGTTGACCGGTTTATTAATTTATTTTGTGAGTATTTATACAAATTATAAACAAAGAAACAATTGATTTTAGTGGTAGGGCATTATGCTAAATTAACAATATTATGTGCGTGACAATTTAAGTTTAAGTTTACAATTCTAAGTACGTGTTATCTTATAATTATTATACGGCACGTTTGTCCGTTTCTATTTACCATAAACTATATACTATGTACTATGGCTTCCGCCATATGGTGTAACTTAAATTTTTAGGTTGACAGTTTTGAGTGTTCATTATTTTGCAGATAAACTTTTTTTTTTACTTTTTATAGCAATGTCCAAACGAACAGTATATTGTACTTATTAATGTAGGTATACTTATATTGTAGGTACTCGAGGTAAATTTCTAGCCTGTCGAGTATGTATTATACTCGTATCTATAAAACCTAAGGGATTCGCATACACGTTCCCTTAATGTTGTGTATAGAAAAAATATATTTTAAAACCAGCCAGCGATTTCATATTGTTAACGCATTAAAATACTATAGGGTTGTAATTTTTACATATTTTATCGGATAATGGTTTTTGACATTTTATCGCAGTAGCAAACAGAACCAACAGGCATTGAACTAAAAGGCATTGTTCGTACAGTACGATCAACGTAACTTGACCGGATTGAATTGATTTTTATCACTTTCGCGCATGTCATAGAGATGCGACCCTAAAACTACTTATGAAAACGACTAAATATGTTTAATCGATTAAAAATACTAACAACATTTTAATTCAACAATATGAAAACACTATTTAAATGAGTGCATAAAAGTTTAAATTTAGAACAGTTACAGTAAATACTAACGAAACTTTGAAAAACAATTTCTTTACGAAAATAATCACAAAAAAACATGAGTTAGTAATACTAATTATGACAATGTAATGTGTAATCGCATCTCTAATTCTCTTGGTTTAGTTACCGCCCCCGCCCCCCGCTTCCTGTCACCATTTACTTCCAAAAAATGCATCTGCGCAACCACTTGTCGCCTACTTCAGTCCGGCCTAGTTACGTTGATCCAACTGTAGTTTGCTCTTGCGTGCCCCACAACTAGTGGCACAATCATCTGACACACAGACTCTTGCACTTAGTGTGTTTTATTTCACCGCAGAACCGAAAGGCATTAATGTGTCTATTCAATTAAAATAAAACACAGACGAACTGTAACGAAATATTATTTATTGATTAGAACTAAACACGGGATTTTTGTCGAGTAGACCATCGACAGACTGCACTAAGCCCTGCAGTTTGCGCCATTGAGTGGAGTCTTCATCAGTCTCAAACTTTATTCGGACTAGCGCTTCCTTCCAGAATTCTTGAGATTCAGTGTTGCGAGCATCGGTCGAACGATAAACTTTCAGATCGATGTAGAAATCTCCAATCATCTGGGAAGTACGTCGCTCGTTGCCATTCGCTACTCTGTTGACGAAGAACGATGACATCACTGGCGATGAAAAATCTTCATCGTTCGCCTGACTGCGATTGTTCCCAAATACATCGGATGAGTTCGCTTTTTTTCTGAAACAATAGCGTTGAATGAGTTTTAACATAAATTGTAACATTTGATAATGTTGTATAGTGATTGTAAACATAATGTTCAATCATACCTATAAGTACGTAAGCTAAAGACATTAGACAGGCTGAAATCGTGAGATACATAAAAAAATTACATTAGAAATAAGTTGTATATTAAGTTACTTAGAAATCGTTGATGTTGAGCACGACTTGCATTTGCCTGCGTTGACTGTAGTAGAGCTGCCGCGGGATTTTGTTTTCTGCTTGGTATTGTTCACTGGTTCCAAGTCTTCCCACTCAGATTCATGTCTGAAATAAAGGTATAAAATTTGTCTAAATGTTAAACTTAACAGACGGGCCATAGATTCGAAGGAATTATGTTTAGTTTTTATAGTTTTTTATTCACGGTTTTGTGTTTATTGATCAAGGTTGGCTGATATTTTTCACACTCAGATTCAGACCTAGAATAAAGAAACATACATTTTTCATATACCTTTTCATAAAACTTGAGCAACTTGGTTTGAATAACAAAAAAATCTAAATCGGTTCAGAAGATAAGAAGAGTTATTAATTGTTGGCAGTATATGATTAGGTATAAATGAGACAAAAGATGTAGAGTCTGGTTATAATTATCCAAAGGTGCATCTTATATACTAACGACTTCGTGTTGATAACAGATAGTAGAAACATTTAATAGATACTGAACGTGCGATAAGGAACATAAGATTGTGATGTAGATTGTAGATACAGCACAAAGATATTGTACTGTAACAGTACACCCCCCTTTAAAAAAAAATTATGGTAATAGTGTTTACAATATAAATTTGACCTAGACCTTACTAGTTATTTGCTGATGTATATAAATAATAATGCTATTGTACGCGGTGGAATTTGATGACGCCTGTCATTAGTTATTTGCTGATGTATATAAATAATAATGCTATTGTACGCGGTGGAATTTGATGACGCCTGTTGTGGTGTGATTTGCTGACGTCTGTAATTTTGACTTAGCTGTTGCACGAGTGTTTATTATTTTTTTCCGTTAAACTCTTCATTCTTCTGTCCAGTGTTTTCATTATGCCGTAAATTAGGATCACGCCGATTGTTAAAATAATCTGTCCCATTGCAACATTTCTTGTCCACCGTAAGTCCTCCTGGATCAGGTTACGGAGTTGGGCCGCTTCGTTTTGATTGAGGCAATTGTCCGTATTGTATGTTATCTGGTCCTTAGAACTTTGATTTCCCATTTTAGATGTCTTGTTGTTACGAGTAGTTGTGAATTAATGGTATATGTTAAGATCTATGTTAATATATATACGAATAGCTTGCTTATATCAGCGATTTTTTATAGACGTACTACTGGCTTTACTTTACGTCCCGATCGTGTAGTGTACGTGTGTGAATGCCTGTCGCAATCCTTTGAATCTGGCACGTAGTTTGATTCGTCATTGATCATGAAAGCTGGTTTCAATCTATCAATTGATATCACTGTCTCTTTATCCCTAATTCTAATGCAAAATGTTTTATCTGTTTTACTAATTACTGGGTAGGGTCCTTCATACGGCGGTGTCAGGGCTTTCTTAATTCTATCACACCGAACAAATACGTGTGAGCATTCTTTGAGTTCGGGATGCACAAATATAGCTTGATTGTGTTTTTTTCTTTTCGGAATTGATGTCATTTGTGTGATGTCCTTTTGAATTTGTTTTACAAACTCTTCGTACGTTGATAACTGTGCTGCTGATGACTCAAAAAATCCTCCAGGGAGTCGTATTGGCGTTCCATATGTCATCTCTGCTGAACTATAACCTGTGTCTTCTCGCAAGCTACTCCGCAACCCGAGTAAAACTGTTGGAATTTCTTTTAACCAATTTTCGTTGGATTCTCTTGTCATTAACGCCGCCTTTAAAGTTCTATGAAATCTCTCTATCATTCCATTGGATTGTGGATGATAAGGTGTTGTCCTAATTTTATGTATTCCCAAAAATTGTGAGAGTGACTCAAATATTCTTGATTCAAACTGTCGGCCTTGATCCGTAGTAATGCGCAATGGACATCCAAAACGAGTAATCCATCCTTCGAAAAGTGTCTTGGCTACTGTTTCTGCAGTTATATCTTCTACCGGAAATATTTCGGGCCATGACGTACAACGATCTATGATTGTGATTAAATATCTCTTCCCTTGTGAAATCGGAAGTGGTCCGACGATGTCAATATGTAAATGTTCAAAACGTTGCGTTGTCATAAATGTACCAGGAGGTGATATCGTATGTCGTTGTATTTTTGATTTTTGGCAGGCTATACATGATCTACACCAATTATTGATATCTTTGTTCATATACGGCCATAAATACCTTTGGGTTATCATTTTTCTCGTAGTTCTTTTTCCTGGATGGCTCATACCATGAATGGTATCGAAAATTTGTTTGCGAAAATGCTTTGGTAAGTAGGGGCGGCTTTTTCCAGTAGACGTGACGCAGGTGATGTTTATTGTGGAACCCGGAAGCGTAATGTTTTTGAATTTTAATCTTTTATTGTCATGTAATTTACTTAGTTCATTATCTGTTGATTGACATTTTTCCAATTCAGCGTAATCGATAGGTGATGGCACGTATATTTCCTCTATTCGAGATAAGGCATCGGCGGTAATATTGTCACGTCCGCTTATGTGTTGAATGTTGGTACTGTATTGTGAAATGAAATCTAACTGCCGGACCCGTCGCGGTGTATCGTTTGATGATGGTTTTTGGGAGAATGCGTATGTCAAAGGTCGGTGATCCGTAAATATTGTAAATTCTCTTCCCTCGATTAATCTGTGAAAATGTTTGACGGCCATGTATATTCCTAACAGCTCTCTGTCAAACGTAGAATATTTTTGTTGAGTTTCGCTCAATTTTTGTGAAAAAAATCCTAATGGTTCCCAATTGCGTCCGGATTTTTGTTGTAAAACTCCACCAACGCAAGTAGCACTAGCGTCGGTCATGAGCGCTAGTGATGCGTTGCGGGAAGGATGCGCTGTTAACACTGCGTTTTTCATGCTTTCCTTGCATTTTTCGTAAGCTTTGTCTGCTTCCGTTGTCCAAGGAACAGGTGAATTATCGTTCTTTTTTGAACCATGTAGATATTCGTTTAATTATAGCGTATTGCTATATTTATTGTGAGTCAATGAGAAACGAGATGAAGGGTTGTAGATTATATTGACTTGACTTAATTGACTAGCTTAATAAATCTTAAACCCAAGTATTTATACACGTAAAAATATAGGAAGTAATATTATAATAGGAGGGCGATTTGTTTATTCAGCGCCTCTTAGCAGTACGTGTAGATTGCGTAATTTATAAATAATAAAATAGACAATTAGGAAGTGCAATCTAAACACGTACTGGTGTTTCATTATTTGGTATAGGAATATACTATGGCGACTGCCATAGATATTCCCCCTTTTGTAAAAAAAATATACATTTGTAAAAATTATACATTTAAAAATTGTAAAAATTATAAGTTGAAAATTGTACAAAAAAATTGAAATATCTTATTAATTATATCTATTTCCGACAGTCTTAAGCAGCATTCGAGTCCCTGACGATTCGCAACAGGTTCTTCTCTATTTTTGCTCCGATTGCTCGGTAGATAAAGTATATACTGAGTATTAGTATTATTACAACTGCGGTGAATATGGCCACCATGATCCACGTGCGGAGGTCTTGTAGGTCCCCAGATAGCTTTGAATGGAGTTTTGTAATCTCCTCTGGGATCGCGGCGTTGTTCTGCACCATATTCACCTGCTCTTTCTCGTGACTGCTTGTAGAACCCATTGTAGTTGGAAGTCTTGTAACTCGAATTAATGACTGTGGTTTTGCATGTCTTTATATACTACGATTGGAATCTCACCGTTGGTCGGGAGATTCGTCCGGAACGTGTTTTATTCGGGCAGTTCTTATCTTCTAATTTTTTATCTTCTATGTTATTTCTAATCGTGCAATTTTGATCTCTTATCTCGTTGTCGTTTATCATAAAAGCTGGTTTGAGACGATCGATTGACACGGATCTCTGTCGTCCGTTTATCCAGATCGTGAAAACCTTATCATTACGACTAATAACGAGATAAGGTCCATCATACGGAGGTGTAAGACTTGGCCGTAAACGATCGCAACGTAAGAAAATATGTGTGCATACTGATAAGTGTGGATGCACAAATATCTTATCGTTCGTACTCTGCCTATGTGAAACGGAGGTTGCTTTTTTTATGTTTTCTTTAATTTCTTTCACAAAATCGGCGTATGTCGAGTAGTCTGGGTAAAGGGTACCTATCCGGTACTGTTATTTTGTTCAGTGCTCGGTAATCTCCGCACGCTCTCCATTCGCCATTCTTTTTCTTGACCAGATGAAGTGGCGATGCCCATTGGCTGCTTGACGGTCTGCAAATTCCCATATCCATCATGTTTTGGAATTCCTGTTTAGCAATCCTGTATTTGTCAGGAGGTAGCGGACGAGCTCGAGTAGCTACTGGAAAACCCTTTGTAATGATTTGATGCTGCACCTGATGTTTGGGAGGTTGGTTCATCGATCTAGGCTTAGTGATACCTTCATATTTCTCTAACAAGCACTTTATCGGTTCTGGTAGAGAAGAGTTTATCGATCGGATTGTTGCAATATTTGCTTTCAATAATCTTGCGGGCGTCTTAAGGCCTGTGTTTTTATCAATTAATTTTTGTCCGTGTATATCGACTAATAATTGATAATGTTCAAGAAAATCAGCTCCCAAAATTGGCATGTTAACGTCGGCAATGGTAAATGTCCATTTAAAACTTCGACGTAGTCCTAGGTTCAGCATTAAGGTGCGTTCACCATATGTGTTGATAGAGCTCCCATTGACAGCGAACAATTTGTATTCGCAGGCTCCGCTATTCTTGTCTGTGCGGTTTATAACAGATATGTTAGCACCCGTATCGACTAAGAATCTATAACCACTGTTAGAGTCAGTTATAGTTAGACGGTTTGATGGGTGAATTGCACAGAGACCCGTCGCATTCTGTGCTAGTTCTAGTTTTCCGAATGCTGGTTGTTTTTGTTGTTCCATGAACATGGTTGCGTACATTTATACGCTTTTTGTTTGAAACGTCTGTGATAAAAACAAAGTCCATTACTCGCCATTCTATTTTTAGACCTTGACCGTGTATGCGAATTGTTACGTGAATGGAATCTGCCGCGTTGCAAAGGTCGGCGTGAGCGACCGTTTTGCAACTCATCAATTTCAATCAGGCTTGTTATTAAATTAATTTCTGCGGTCGCCGATCGTGACGTACTTCTATTATATCGCATGTTTTCGTGGATTTTATCGGCGAGGTCGCATAATTTATCTAATCCTAACTCTTCGGATACTGCTATGATTGACGTAATTTCTGCTGGGAGTTGTCGAAACCACAGTAGGCGAATTGTATCTTCATTAATCTTGCCGCAGCCTGCTTCCTTCATTTGTCTTAACAATTGAGACGGTTTCTGATCTCCGAGGTCCATTTCTGAGAGGAGTTTGTGAAATCGTCGATGCTCGCTTTCTTCGTAACAGCTTATCAGTCGGTCCTTGATAGTGGTATATTGTTTTTCCGCTGGAGGGCTTGTCAGTATATCACTAACCTGGTGTATGACTTCTTTTGGTAATTTTGCTATTACCATGTTATATTTGTACTCTTCCCCCTGTTTTTGAGGTGCCATAATTGCCTCGAACTGGGCGAACCATAGTCTTGGTGAGTCGGTCCAAAACTGTGCTAATTTTTCTGAGACGGATATCGCTGCTATCGTCTCAGCGCTAGCGTCGCCCTTGATAGGAGAAGCTGGTGGGACCATGGTAATTTTTTGTTATTCCGCGTAATACTGGCCTCTTGAAATTTTAGCTGGTGAGACCCGCTTGTGGGAAGCCAACAAAAATGTGCCGAAAACGTACTACACTAAATTGACCGATCCTATGCCTATTCTGGTAATCTATTGTTTCGCTAGATTCGCTGCTGAAAACCAAATTGGGTACCGATCGACTCGGAATTATATCAGCACTAGCTAGCAATAGATCACGTCGGGGTCACCAATTATAGCGTATTGCTATATTTATTGTGAGTCAATGAGAAACGAGATGAAGGGTTGTAGATTATATTGACTTGACTTAATTGACTAGCTTAATAAATCTTAAACCTAAGTATTTATACACGTAAAAATATAGGAAGTAATATTATAATAGGAGGGCTATTTGTTTATTCAGCGCCTCTTAGCAGTACGTGTGGTGCCGGCTTAAGAATAGTACCACCCCATCTCTACCCGTGGGTGTCGTCAAGGCGACTAAGGGATTTTACCCCGGAGGACGGGCAGCAGCGTCCTCTGCGTACTTAAAGCCTTACTGCGATCGCCAACCCGCTCGCCAAGCGTGGCGATTATGGCAATTACCCCCAGGATCTACATACTAGTAGGTTCTACTGGGGAGACCTGTGCCCAGCAGTGGGCCATCATATGGGTTGATATGATAGCAGTACGTGTAGATTGCGTAATTTATAAATAATAAAATAGACAATTAGGAAGTGCAATCTAAACACGTACTGGTGTTTCATTATTTGGTATAGGAATATACTATGGCGACTGCCATAAAATTCTTTGATTTTCCGCTGCGCGTGCCATGCCCAAAAATCTTCTTAATTCTTGAATTGTTTTCGGTTTGGGAAATTCCATGATTGCTTTGTAATTTTCTTCGGTAGGGTGTATTACTTGGCTCGTTATATGATAACCTAAGAAATCTATTTCCCTTCTGAGAAATTCGCATTTTTCGAGATTAATGGTTATTCCATTCTCGTGTAAACGTTTGAAAACCGTTTCTAAATGCTGATAATGCAAATCTTCGTTGTCCGATGCGATGAGACAGTCGTCTACAAATATAAATACGAAGTTTAAATCTCTAAATAAGGAATCCATGAATCGTTGAAATGTTTGTGCCGCATTGCGTAATCCGAAAGGCATTCTTAAGTACTCAAAAAGTCCAAAAGGTGTGATGATGGCTGTTTTTTCTATATCTTTAACAGGAATACAATGGTATGCTTTACGTATATCTATCTTGCTTAGTATCTTCTTATTTTCTAATATGTATGTAAAGTCAGTTAATCTTGGTAGTGGGTATTTGTCCGGTACTGTCGTGCTATTGAGCATTCGATAGTCTCCGCACGGTCTCCATTCGCCATTTTTCTTTTTTACCATATGTAATGGGCTTGCCCATGGGCTATCTGACGGTCGGCAAATTCCGAGTTCTATCATATTTTGAAATTCCTTTTTGGCTATGTCGTATTTTTCTGGAGGTAATGGTCTTGCCCGAGCTGCGACGGGTGGTCCTGTAGTGATAATGTGATGTTCAATCTTATGTTTGGGCGCATTGCGGAGAGAGCACCCTTTCGTGATGTCTTCGTATTTGTTTAAAAGTTGCGTAATACGTGGATTCGTTCCCACTGCGATAGTACGAATTGTTTGTTGTGTCGCTTTTTCCGAAGTTACATGCGTTGTCAGCTCTGTAACTTTGTCGATAAGTTTGCGACCTGCTATGTCGACTAATAGTTTATAGTGCTCTAGAAAATCTGCTCCAATTATTGGTTGTGTAACATCGGCGATTACAAAATTCCATTTATAACATCGTTGTAGTCCTAAATTCAAGGTAAGCGTCTTCTCGCCGTAAGTCCTAATTTTAGTCCCATTTGCAGCGTATAGTGTGTATTGTTCATTTTGTAAAATTGAATGTCTCTGTTGCTTGCTAATGACTGAAATATTTGCGCCCGTGTCAATCAAAAACTTCATACCACTTTTTCGGTCGGTAATGGTGAGGCGATTGGATGGGTGGATTGCACAGAGTTTCGCCGTTGTCTGTGCTCTTATTCGTTTCCCTGGTTCCGTACGTAAGTCATTGGTTTCCAACCGCATGGTTTAATGCAGTTCTTTGCATATTTTCCGAATCTTTCGTGGTAGTAACAAAATCGATTTGCTCCTCTATAGTTTGTTCTCGGCCTCATAATCGGGAATTGTTGACGTTTCTTGAAATGATTGTGCGTGTTGGGTCGATAGCCATATTGACCTTGCTGAATTGCGTCAATATCTATCTGTAATTTTGCTAGCTGGGCTAAAATGCATGCTGTATTGTTGTCGTTTGAAGTGTCGTTGCTAACAGCTGATATTTCGGTTACTTTTGAATTCATTATTATTTTGTCTGCAATTTGGCTCAGTTTGTCAATTTCCATGTCTTCCGTAACTGCTAGAACCGTAGTAACTGATGTTGGTAAAAGCCTGAACCATAGTAGTTTAATTGTTTCGTCACTGATTTTTCCTCTCCCGAGGACTCGCATTTGACGTAATAACTGCGAAGGTTTTTGATCACCGAGTTCTGTCTCTGATATTAATTTTTGAAACTGTCGCTGTTCTGTTTCTTCGTAACAATCAATTAAACGTTCCTTGATGTTTTTGTATTTATCTGTAGTCGGTGGTGAAGTGATTAGGTCACTAACTTGTAGTATTTCTTCCTTGGATAACTTTGCTATTACTGTACAGTATTTGTATTCGTCTCCTTGCTTCTGTGGTGCTAATATGGCTTCTAGTTGCGTGAACCATAATCTTGGTTGGTCTTTCCAAAATTCCGGAATGCGGGATAAAACCGAGGTGCCAGCAGCTACTTCAAGTGTTCCTTGCTGATTTATGTTCGCCTTGCACGGTGATTGTGCCATGTTTCTTGCTGCGTATTCGTTCGTCGGGGTCACCAATTTGCCAAACTTCTTGGCAGTATATGATTAGGTATAAATGAGACAAAAGATGTAGAGTCTGGTTATAATTATCCAAAGGTGCATCTTATATAACTAACGACTTCGTGTTGATAACAGATAGTAGAAACATTTAATAGATACTGAACGTGCGATAAGGAACATAAGATTGTGATGTAGATTGTAGATACAGCACAAAGATATTGTACTGTAACACTTCGCTATCATGGTTCAAGTCAATAAATAATCTGTAAGGAATTTAGTTAACACAACAGACAGATTAAAAGTTCGATCCAAGTAGGTTTGTTTAATACTCACATTTTACGGCCGGTTTGGTACTCACAATCAAAATGACTACAACTGTTAGAGATTATTTCGACTGTGTCTTTGAAACGTTTGTGTGGAAATCCCTGTGTATCAATCTAATTATAAACCAAAACCTTAAAATAATTTACCATGTTAAAAATTCACTGCTACCTAACGAAAACATCGTAAAACAGAACTTTTTATTTTGATCGTATTATGAACAAACAAAAGACAATATTTTAGTATTAAAGACTGTTGATGCAGCTAAAACATCTAGGGCTGTCGTGTCGATGATGATTGGTAAACTATACAACTGCAAAACATGTTTATTGTTTTTTCCAACACACGCTCAAATTGAGTCACATCTCTGTGGAGGGATTGTCACTGTTTTACCAGAACAAGGCTCAAATGTAACTTTTAAAAATTATGATCGAAAACAAAACATTCCATTTGTAATATAAGCTGATTTCGAAACATTATTTAAACCGATTTCCGGCGATGAATTTGACACCAATAACACATCGTATTCGCAACGGCACGGGCCGAGCGCATTCGGTTGCAATGTTGTATCTTCAATGAATTTATATTAAGTAATATTTTTGTGTTTTGTTACAGATAAATGGTAGTAATTTATCGTCAAAATTAAGTAAATTAAAATAACATTTTATTTTAATAAATTTTGACCATTTTATTGATATTTTATATCCCAAAGTTAATTTTATTCATAAAATGTTGACCACATTTCTGACAAAAAACTCTTAGCTAAGATTTAAAAAAGTACCGTTCGTTTTAGATGGAGTATCTTGATAAACCGTGCGTTTTACATTACAACAACGCTCAAGTACGCAATGATATACATAACGATATTGAAATTGGTGAAATAAGAGACTCTTTATGAGCGAATGTGTTATATTAGTACATTATGATATAAGTGCAGTAAGTTGAAAGTTACAGCCGAGGGACAAGGAAGCAGAGGCTGGAATTATCAAAGCGCACGTATGTCATACGACGTTTTATAACATATTTGCGAGGAAATAAATAAAAAAACAATAGAGCCAAAAGTAAAATCGCGCGGAATAATTGTTACTTGTTTACAAATTAGCGATGATGCGCGCGCATCAGCGTTTTTTTAAGGCAAAGGCACAAAAACAGCCTGTATTACTAATAAAGTAAATTAATATTTTTGTGTTTTTTTACAGATAAATGGTTGTAATTTATGGTCAAAATTAATTAAATTAAAGAATTAAATGTTTATTTAATATATTTTATCCCAAAGTTAATTTTATTCATAAAATATTGACCACTTTTCTGACATAAAAACTCTTTCCTAAGATTTAAAAAAGTACCGTTCGTTTTAGACGGAGCATCCTAATAAACTGTACGTTTTACATTACATTATCGCACAAGTACGTATTAAGATACTTGACGATATTGAAATTGGTGAATTAAGAGACCCTTTACGAGCAAATGTGTTATAAACAATGTTATGATCTCGACCCCGCCTTTTACATAACTGCTGCTAGCCTTTCTTTGAATGCGATGATATTAAAAACAGATGTTCAGTTAAAACTTGTATCGGATTTGGCAATCGTAAGAATGATACAAAGTGGTATACGATTTGGATTGTGCATGTGTTCTCACCGGTAAAGCTAAAAGCTAACCATAAGTATATGTCAGAGCATGATCCATCCTCCTTGTTCCATAATACCTATATTTAGACTGTAATAATCTCTATGGTTACAGTATGTGCCAATACTTGCCGCATTCGAGTTTTATATTTCTGAGTGACAACGAAATAACAAGTTTTCATCTTGAATCTGTTAAAGATAACGCTGAGTGGGGCTCCTTTTTAGAAGTAGATCTTTTGTACCCTAAATATTTGCATAACGACAATAATGATTTACCATTTTGTCCGGAGAAATGTGTACAACCCGAGTTTTTGAAGAAAAACAAAGAAACTAATTGCAAATTTATATAATAAGTACAAATAGGTACGTGATACATTAAGTTCATTTAAAAAAATGTCTACAACATGGTTTAATATTACGTAAAATTCATAAAATTATTACTTCCAGACAAGCTCCATATTTAAAATAATACATTGAATTAAATACCCTATTATGGCAAAATGTAAAAAGTTCCTTCGAGCAAGACTTTTTAAATTGTTGAATGACAGTGTCTTTGGCAAGACATTAGAAAACACAGCAAACAGGGTACTGTTCATTTAGTTAATAAATGGTGTGATCAGTCAAACAGAACAAAATATTAATCCCCACCGAGAGACTAGTGGCCAACCCCTATTTCCATAGCGCATCTATTTTATCCAAAAATTTAGTTGCAATCCAAATGAAACCGGATCAAATAATTTTAGATAAACCAATATACATTGGGTTTAAGGTATTAGAATTATCTAAGTCACATGAGTACGACTTCCATTACAACACTGTAAAGCCTTTTTATTACGATCGAGTTCAATTATATTACACGGATACAGATTCTCTCGTATATAAAATATATACAAACGAGTTATATGATGATTTAAAATTTAACTTTTTACAATATTTCGATACCAGTAACTATGACGTTGAAAATTATTTAGATGTCCCTTTAAAAAATAAAAGGTACCTGGTATATTCAAAGATTAAATGGAGGGGAAGTATATATCTCAATTTGTTGGCTTGAGATCAAAACGTAGAAATAGAGATTTTGTACATAATTTTACCATATAATTTACCTAACATGTATTAACTTTTAAAAACTATTATTATTATGTATCTTTAACTAAGAATGTAAATAAAAATGAATAAATAGTATTATTACCTACATTATATAGTTTCATTTTAAATAACAAATGTTTATTATTATATTACTCTGTATAGGTATTATTGCAGTTTTTTCAATGCTGCTATTTTCTTTTTGGTCTAAACCTTACCATTTTACAAATAGCTTTGATCCCTTCTTTTTTTAAAATCTTTTCTATTAAATAAACACCAGGGTAAGAAGATATTTATAGTTCTTCTTCATAAAAGGTGCCCGATACTGGTTGTTTTCGTTGGTTTTCTATATGATACGTCACTTGAATGATACTTCTAATCTTGGTTATCGTAAATAATTCAGTTGACCAATAAGTTCAATCATATCAAACATGTTTGAAAAATGATATACTCCTAATTATTGTTGATGCGAATACAATCACCTACTCGTAATTTACGTTTTATATTAATGTGTTTGTTTACTTTTAATGAGAATTCACATAATTTATTGACATCAATAGGTTTGAATCTAATAGTGCGATATATCGTACGGTTACATGTTTTCAACATACTTTGTAATGGTATATCTACCTATTTGTAGCTCCCATTCGGACTAAAATATTTATATAGTTTAGTTTTAATAGTTTTGATCAAACGTTCAACTATAATTTATAATCATCAAAATAAATACTAAAAGTAAATGATTTAAAACCGTAAAAAAATAATGACGTCACAATGTTAAATTGCGCACACCTCTCTTCAGAACGAATCGTTTTGACATTTTATAAAATAAAATACTGATTTGACTCCACACTCTTTATTTTATAGAATTGTAGATTTCTATTGATTTTGTTGTGTGGATACAAATATTAAACAATATAATAAAGACCACTCAAACCATATAAATTGTTTTATTTTGGTCATTTTTCAAAATTAATAATAAATTTGTAATCGAGCTACGAAGGATAAATTTAGTTTATCGATATCGATAAATCAAATATCGACAGCAGTACAGCTCTCTGTATATTGCACATCCCTATCTGTCAGTTGGCCAAAGTCAGTATGACAGTGCGTAAAACTTTGATAGTGGTAGCATTGTATTTTTTTTATGTGGTTGGCTGTTCAGCCTAATAAATTGCCAGCAGATCTGATGTTCTAAGAGCGACCTCTTAAAACAGTGATTATTTTCTATGTGGGTATCAGCTGATCCACGGTTGATCTACCTGGACATGAAAGTCACAGTTTAAACTTCTTTTTAGTCTGCTCTTTGAAATAAGGTGTTAAGTTATAAATAAATAAATAATACCTACTTAATATTTCTGTAAGCCTAAAATTAATAAGCAAATTTTGCCGCCCCCTAAAATCTGCCGCCCTAGGCTTGCTGATAAATCCGCCACTGATATTTAATCTATCATGCTGTTCTGTGTATTGGAATAAAAGACTAGTTTATTCAGTAGGGTATGCATTCACATATGAAACAACACGTTGTGTCTTAGACCTTAATAACGAAAGGCACATCTCATCTTTTACGCGGTGTAATTATTAGTCGACTCGTGATGTCGTGACGTCACACCTGAGCTTCCCAGTCCTGATGAGGTCGGCATTAGTTGATGACGTCATGCATCGTTGTTGACGCCAGAAGCTCTTCATACGAGACTTGCTTTTTGTTCTCAATAATACCTATTAATAATAATAATATAACATAACTATATTAATAATAATTTTGAGAGAATTTGGAAACAGGCTTGTCACAGACTATGGGTATGTATCTAAATTAGTGGAGGGCCTTTAGAACAGCATTTCCCAAAGCGGGCTCTATGTGGAAAGTATTGTTTTCGAAATTACATAGTACCTCTTACGTAGCAGTCGGCACACTCCCACCGCGCCACAGAGGCAGTCATATACCACTGGTTTTCGTTTTCCTATACTAATATTATTATTAGAAATAATAATGCACAGTTTTTACAAATTAGTAATAAAAGCTTAGTAGTAACCGAAAATTATTTTAAAATGTCGTAATAAAAGCTCTTAGGTATCCATTTTATAGCACATAGCAATAGATAAAAACTCGCGAGCGACAGTCCGACTGAACTCTGTCCCAGACTGCCCGAGACGGCCTGTAAACGTACCGGTCAATGTGTGCGTAACAAACTAACAATTTGGCGCTTATTACACTACACTGAATCAGGGACCCTAAATCCTTAAAAAGAGAGGTGTAATAAGAGTTAGGGCACTAATTCTCTAACAAATTTTCAAGGCCACCTCGATTTAGGGTCCTGGAAGCCTACTTTAAGTCAATGAAAACGAAATTTCGATCATAAAAGAGTTGGTAATATACAGAACCAGGAACATCTATTTATTCCACTAGTTCCAGAAAATCGTCTATGGATTCGAACTTCTTGTGCTTATCTAAAAAATAATTTAAAAAAATCGCAGTAAACTTATGAAATTTAAGTAAACGAAAATTCATGAATTTCGTTAAAAATAAAGTGAGTAGGGCCTACTGATCACGGTAGTGTAATAGCCGTTACAGTTCCGAGTGGTCTATCTGTCTCGGCGCGCCGCCCGCTTTATGTAATTTGTAGTTATACCTACTTTATAATAATATTCAATGAAAAGTGAACGAAAATTTTGTTACTTCTCATTTGATCTCGTAAACCTGCAAAGCCTACTTAGCTGTGATATTTATTTATAATTTACGTGATAACGTCATAAGCATAAGAAAACATTGATGACATATCGCCAATCGCGTTGCTTAGCAACCAATCAAAAACGTTGCTTCCAATTGTATCGCATGTCATGTCACTGCAATCGCCATTCGCTGTTGCTTGGCAAGCAATCAATAACGTGACAAAAACGCTGACACATGTGTTTCTTTATTTTAAATGAAAAAGCTAAATACAAAAATTACCAATCTAACTTTAAAACTGACGGAGTTTAATACAAACTTTCAAACCCTATTTTACCCCCTTAGGGGATGAATTTCTAAAAACTTTTCTTAGAGGATGCCTACAATGTAGAAGTCATTAACTGCCAAATTAGTTGATGAATCAGTCAGTCAGTCAGGACAAGTGATTATATATGAATAGATAATACGTACCTACGTACTAACAGACAAACAGGTAGCTAAATTGATGATTGTTTCGGCAGTTGCTTTAGAATATGAATACGTTGTGGTCGGCTGCGCTGCTCACAACATAGGTACTGTGTGAAGTTAGGACTAATGTGGACACTCCCTATTTTTATTTTATTTTGAAAAGATAATGTGTACAGAACTGTTGCTCAGTTAATTAAAGGTTTTTCTGTTTTAAAAATTATTGACGTGTTTTATGATAGTTTTGGCATTTGTTATTTTATTTTAAGGATAAAAAAAACAACCCTTATACGAATGAAAACGAAGTTAAATGTTGTTTCTGTCCTAATGGCGACGGTACACTCAGAGAAGTATATTGAAGAAGCTAATAGTCTACAGCGGTTTCGTTGTTGTAGCTCAGGGGGGGGGGGGCTAGATAGAACCACGCGTCTGTCTATCCGTCCATATTATAAATTGCCTGTAGGTATTGGAACAAACAAAACAAGTTAAGTGTTTAAATCAGTTACGTAAGCTGGTTTTGAGTTTTAGGAAGACTAGCGGATGGTTCTCCAAACAGAAAGATGTAGATGGACCTCGAAAGTAAATTTTTTTGCCTTCAAGTGAGTATTCAAAGCTTGGACTCCAGTCTACAGGACTACTGTTTTTTAATTAATTTAGGTTACAAAATGCTACTCTTACAAACAAAATTTGGAATAGAATGATTCTACTTTAATGCCAAGTTCGCACAAGAACTGAAAGCGGCGGTAGCCTAATGGCTAAGGCATCGGTCTCGCAATCGTGAAGTCGCGGGTTCAAATCCTACTCATTACATTACCGACGTGAGCCCACTCCTAACACAAGCCATTGAGCTTAGCTGGAAGGTTAACAGGATTGCTAGTATGTGGGATCAAAATCCCACATTGCTAGTTATCTTTAAAAAAAAAGACTCAAGGCCACTCTTCTCAAATGCAATATAATCTATCTTTATAGGCATCTTTTCAAGTTGTTAGTATGATTATATAGTAGAGCCATGTTATAAGAGTTTACTAAAACAACAAGTGACATGTCCACATTTTGAAGTCGCGTTTTGATGCATCGCGCGCATCTGGACTGGACTCTACCGTCCACCCAAAATAGGAATACCGCAAATAAATCATTTTGATCCTTGAAGCGACATTCCTATTTATGTGCTACTAATGAGAACTAACTTTATCTACGAGTCTCATAGATTACATTATGTGTAAATTCAAAGTAAACATTGAAAATGAGAGCAAAAATAAATGCCATGATAATAGTCTTTTACTATATTTGCTTTAAAGTGTTTTTTTTAGTACCTACCTAAGTTAAAACTAACACTGCTTTGGCGTTTTTCAAAACAATCTCACGCAATTGGAGTCATGAAGTTTGCCTTTGTATTAAAAACATTTTAAAATAAGCCTACGATATTTGAGAATTATTCTGCCGTCTAATTTATTTATTTTTAAAGTGTGCCATGACCTGGGCCATCTACGTGTACAAAATTTTACAAAAAAAAAAAAAATAATTTGTTACTCAATTCTCAACTCAAATTGTTTTAACTATTATATATATTAGGTATTTAACTAAAAGCCCTGGTTGTCTTAGTACAGGAATAAGACAACCATAACTAAACGACCAACACTTTCAAGTCACACTACACAGCATCGTCGGCGACTTGGTCAGCTTCTTTCATCTGGGCAGAATTCGCGGCTAATTGTGGGATTAAACAATAGAACCTCTTAGCTGAGCAATACAAGTAAACGTGGCTGGCATTGTTCACAACAAAACAAGGCTGTCCGTAAGTTTGTGCGGTTGTGCCTGCACGGACAATAAAAAATCGAGATATTGTTTCGTCCAAAACACGACGAAACTGTTTTTGAACAGTATCATTTGGACGAAATGTTTTTGTTCGTGTTTGTTATTTTCATATGTAGCTGTTAGCTAAACTTTTTGTTGTGATGAATGTCTGTGTAGGGTGGAATATGGAATAGGGTTTTTTGGACGGTGGTACAGGTTGTTGATGATTTTATAACTATTGTAAAAAATTGGGCGTAGCAGATCTTTGCCGGTTCAGGGGATTTCCTTTGATGGTGACTTACCTTTTATTTACCCGACAATTCGATAGGATTCAGTCAGTCGACCCGTGACCACGATCGATGCAAGTCGATCGAAACATCAGGTAAATAAAAGATTAATCATTATTCATAATAATATTATTCATTTAATATTTTATTTATACTTTATTATAAAAATATTATAAATGATATTTATTCGTTATTATTTTATTAATATATATTATTTTATTAATTTGAAAATATACATATATTGGTTGAATCAATCAGCCTGTTTCGGTCCACTGCTGGACATTGGCCTTTCCTAACTCACGCCACAGCATCCGGTCCTCCGCCTTCCGCACCGAAGTTATTTAGTGTAATGTAAAAAAGCCAAGAGCAGGAGATTAATACTATGTTAAAAAAACACCCTGTAGAAAGATAAAGATATATTTATTGCCTAACTGTGTACTTATGGTGTCATTATAATCATTTATTTTTGACTGCCTCTGTGGCGCGGTGGGAGTGTGTCCGACTGCTACGCAAGAGGTCGTGGGTTCCTAACTACTTTTTGTGATCCACAAATTGTTGTTCCGAGTCTAAGTGTACGTTGTGTCCGTGACTTGTATGTTTGTAAAGTTCCCCGCGACAGAGGGCTGTACACAAATGCGCGGGTGTCGCTTTAAAAAAAAAAAGAATAACAGAAGATTATGTAAAAACAGTCTACCCATAGCGGGTATGCAATAGACAGGGTTAGTTGACAATGTTTATACAAAAAAAAAAATAGAAAAATATTTTTTTTTTTCAATAAATCAAAATTTTATTGTTTATTTTTTCTACGTGCGCTTTCTTGTTTAAATGTTGATCAATTGGAACTCGTAGAATATTTGTAGCCGTCACTTTTTCAATGAAAATTTCCGAAAAATGTACCGTTATTTGTGTAGGTTTCATTTGAAAATTACGAAATTGTACTAGTTTTGTTTTTGTCAAGTTTACTTTTAGATTTAGGTATAGACTGTAGCCAATCTGTTACTGATTTTATTGTCCTGTTTAATTCACAAGTTATTTTTACTATCGTTTGAAATAAATATAGTGGCATCATCAGCATGCATTCATCAGCATAAATTAAAAAAAGGGATAAACAAGGATTTCAGGAAATTTGAGCTCTGAGTGGGTCAACAAACTTGAGCAAACTTGTTTATCTTATATCAAATTTGTTATTAAACTTTCGCGATTTGTACCTATAAGCACATTATATTTACGCGGTTAAGCCCGTAGTTTATAAAATTATATATCATCCTTTGGGTATGATGGCGTGTACGAAAGACTGAAATTGTATCAGAAGACCTTATTAAAACAACTGGTTCGGTGACGAAGCGGTTACCGCAAAAGGAATGGACCGGCTATTAATTTTTGTTTGATACATTTTGATTATACGAGTAATATGACGTTTACAAACCAAGTGCCTTCCAAAGGGGGTGGGTTTGTATCAGAGGCCAGAGGGGTGCTGGGCGGCAATTATTGAGCAAATGTAATAGCAGCATTGTGATAGAGAGCGCCAACAGACGTGGAGCCGCGTTGATTAGTGAACAGTTGTGGGGTGGAGTCGTCATTCAGTTAACAGTAAGATGATTTTTTTTATTTTAATTTTTTTTTTTAAAGAAAACCAGCTTTGTGTGATTGTGGTCTAACATTACTAGCAATCCTGTTAACACCTCCAGTATATATTGACTGGTCTGTTAGTGTAGTGGTCGGTGCCCCTGACCGCTATGCTAGAGGCCGTACAGTAGGTTCGATTCCCACCCAGGATACAATTTTGTGTGGTGAGGTCCATGGTTTATTATGCTACCTAGCTAGCCTAACCTAGTTAGCTAGATAGCGTTGTGTGAGTTGTCCCAAGATTATTATCTTCAGGATGGCTGAAGAACTGGCTCGGCGCACGCACACGTAGATTTTGTTTGTTTGTTTCAACAGGGCTGCAAAGAAGCACTTAGCCACATGATTGGGCCATTGTGCGTACGTTGTGTTGTGTCAGTTCTTCTAACTCCAGCCAGCCTAAACACTCTCAAAAGCCCATCATTCCCCGCAGGTGGCTGCATGCTTCAGGGAGGATGACGGAGAGGACAGTGCTCGGTGTTCAGCCAAATTGGTACATTCCATGAGTACGTGCTTGGGCGATTCTTCGTGTTCCATGCATCCTCTGCATAGTGGGCTATCTGTGATCCCGATGGTTGCACATTCGCCAGCACGTTTTTTCGGTTGTGTCCGTGATCAATGATGTTGAGTTGTGTTGTATTTCTCGAGTGAAATACATACGTATTATGCTGCATCCAATGATGCTTTAAGTAAAAAGGTGTAGGTTGCAAGTGCTTAGCAAGGGCTCCCTTATAATTGGATAATTCACATGTGTTGCTTAGCTGTTTGAGTAAGTACAGCTTGTTTGGACCGCCGCCGGCCCGTGACGGGCTGGTTGCCGAGCTGCGAGCCGCGCGTGTGAAAGCACTATGAAGTTTAGATACTTCTCGGTGTTTTGTGCAATGGCCGTTATCTTGCTAGTAACACCAGTGCAGGGCCGGTCTTTGGGTTGAACGAGTGCAGCGGTAGCTATAGGCGCCAGGTGGAAAAGGGCGCAAAAATCCAAAGGCAAAACATTCTCGCTTCTATCTTCACCACTTACTCCTGAATTGTAGAAGTTCAAACAAAGAGACACTTTAATTGTGAAAATGGCGGCAAACAGAGCTGTCATTATTTTTATAACACCGCATTTTATGTATAATTAAAAGTCAAAAATATATACCGCTCCTTTTGGCTACGTGCAAAAGTCGTAAGACCGAGTCTTTGTGCAGTTACAGTGTAGAATACTACTTGACACGGGCAAAAATTGGCAGTCAAATCATGCCATTACTTCAAAAACAAACAAAATTAAATACTCTTGAAATAAAACATTACAATATCCTCTCCATATCTCTTACAGTTCTTGATTATATTTGCTCCGAGCCACGGACACGCCCCCTTCCATCCCCTATTCTACTCGCCCTCAATTTCGATACGTCATAACTTAATTAATTAACACAAGCTATTATCTACCTTAAAACAACCAAATAGGACTTGATATCGTTTATCTCTCAGTAAATTATATAAGCCTATAATCCCTTTCTGTTTCGACTTGTCTATAAAATAATACACTTTGAGCTTTGTCTGCGACTCAATGAAAAGCAAAGTGATGTTTTAGCATTCAATGAATTTAATTAATTAAAATCTACTTTTCGTTGATTGAAATATTTTATTTAAAGTTCAATGATTGGTTGATTGATTGCTGTCATTGTCAATGTTTAACCTTTCGAATGGCTTTGATTTTTTTAATAAATATTTTGGGATAACTCACACACGGCCATCTGATCCCAAACTAGGCAAAACCTATAGAAAAAAGAAAGTATCAGTAGTTACACTATAGCAACTAGACAACAGATACTTTATTTTTTTAATTTGTAATAAAATATAATAAAATACATTTATTTTAGATTGTGATCCATATTTTGTTAGTAACAATACATTGATTTAAAGACTATGTTAATATCTAATCCTAGTAATTAAAAATAACTTAATTCATAAATCTGCCACCATCAGGGGCATCGGAAACGAGGACATGCCTTCGTACCCAATGCCCTGAATAAAATAAGTAAATAGTCCGATAGGATTTATTTACACATTATATGATACGAAGTCGAAAATAAATTATTTAAATGTAGAAGCTGAAAATTAAGACAGTATCTATAGTGGGTAGACCATTGTCCATTTTTCCAGTGATAACATCGTTAAGCAGATTGACAGATCAAGTTGGATGCTCATAACACAGGACTTGGAGCCGTAACAATTGAGCTTATGAAGATGAGGCCTGCAGCTTGTAGCTTGCAGTAGGTGATGTATTAGAGGGTGTCCATAAATTACGTGGGGTGATTTTTGCGGATTTTGAACCCGGGGTGGTTCAACCCCCCCCCTCTAAGTCAAAATCAAAGTCAAAGTACTTTATTCACTTAAGGTATAAAATGCAACGCTTATGAACGTCAGCCAAAATTCGGAATAAAATGATTCTACATTTAATGCCAAGTTAGCAATAGCAGGAAGTTATTAGTACCTATATTAAAAATCACTCTGTAGGTATATTACAAAAAAAAACTTTTCTGAAAGAAACCTCGCTCTAGGTCTGAGGGTTTTGTCTGGGCGTTGATGAGCGAATAGGGAATCACCCGAAGGAAAGTGCGGCCGAAAGCTAGTCTTAAATATGTACAATTTGAGTATCTACAAAAAAATGCCAAACCAGATTACGAGGCGGCTCGCAAACACTATCTATGTACCTAGGTGTAGATACGAATACATTAGTTACTTTATTGTTTTCAAAACTCAAGTATGCATACTACGACATAGTTAACTAGATTGATTGCACAATCAAAAAGTAGGATACCTAAACGACATGAGACGACGACGTGAGTTGTTAACAACTCACACTACACCACCTGATCCCAAAGGCAGAGCCTGTACTATGGTAACCAGACAACTGATAAACATACTTACATATTATAAATAAACTAGCTGCTCCGCGCAACTTCGTATGCGTACATTTTCCCCGCTTTTGCAACGTTTTTAATGTTATATATCTTCCTCGATAAATGGGCTACCCAACAGAAAAATAATAATCAACATTTTTTTAATGCGGACCAGTAGTTCCTGAGATTGATTCGTTCAAACAAACAAACACACGAACAAACTCTCTATCTTTATAATATTAGTATAGCTCACAGGCACTTATTAAACCATCGTGCTCATCACACAAAGTTTTATCCTGCGTGAGGATCGAACCCACGTCCTCCGGCTTAGCAGTCAGTGTCACTAACCACTAGACCAAAAGGCCAGTATCTACGTGTAGTCTTTTGCCCAGTAAATTTTCATACAGATTTACAGTTTGAACAACATTAATTAGATAGTAATAAATACCACCCACCTGATAGTCAGCTTTAGTGGATTTGCGGTCACGTCGACATCAATGGCTATTCATCATGGCTATTTAAAAGCTTATTTCAAAGAGGTTTTAATAGGTTTAAGTGAATTTGTTATTCGTGTTGAGTTGGTCGTATAAAAGAGCTATTGATGTTGATGTTTTATCGCTGTCTTTGAAACCTCTGAAATGGTAGGTATCTCTTTGGTATAGAGATATAATGAGATGTTATGGAGTCCACGTGCTGAACATTTTCGTGAAGATGCATCAAAATATAATAGATATATAATTGATACACTAAATTATTCAACTCCATCTCTTTGTAAATAAAGTTGTACACTCTACTTAGAAATAGATAGAGATGACATGAATAATTTCAAGGTTAAATATTTTGACTTTAAGTACCTAAGTAGGTACTTAAAGTGTGTGTGTCTAGGGTGGACTCCATTTAATAATAATAATAAAAAATCTATATTTACTTAGGAAGTAAAATACTACACTTGTGAAAAAACGATTCTACATAAAATGCCTGTTCGCAAAGACATCTTACGTCTTCATGAAGTTGAGGTATTACATGGTAAGTATGCAGTTAGTAGAGTTGTGAAAATGGCAGCAAACTGAGCTACCATGCATATTTTCACTTTAAAATATGTAGAATAAAAATAAAATAAAAACCTTATTACACTAGACAAACACCGCCGAGCAGCCCGACAAGTACGCCCTCCATAACCTGGGTCCTTATTCACTATCTTTTTTTTCGTTTTCGTGTCAAGCCCGCGTTTTTAGCTGTCAAAATCTTGACAGCTAAAAACGCGGTTCTTAATGGTATATAGAGATTTGCGCTTAGAAATGCATACATCTTTAGACGCACCGTGCATGCGCCAATTCGCGCGGACATGCGAAATCGAAAAAAAACATAGTGTATAAGGACCCCCTTCAAACGTAGCCAGTGCGTTGCATAATCCGAACGGCATCAACGATCGATTACATCTCCGATTACGTTTAATTATTACTTTACAATAAATTTGTGGTAGCTGTCGCCTCAGCGGCGTAGGCTTCCCCAAACCCCGCCATATATTCCCGTCTCTCGCCTTCGTCAACCAGTCGGCTCCAAATCTTTGCCCGAAATTTTTCTCCTCTCCATCTTTTATTCTGTCTTCCTTGCCTTCTTTTATTTTCCCACGGTATCCACTCTGTTACTTTCCGTGTTCATCTACTGCTGTCGACCTGCCAATATGTCCTGCCCAGTTCCACTTCAATAATCTTATCCTTTTTCTTATATCAACTATCTTGTATCTCTTAATTTTTTGTTGTTTAATTTGTCACATTTAAAGTGTATTAATAGGTTCAGATCCGTAAAAAATCACAATATCGAGTCTTTGTACAGTATAGTGATAGGTTACAGATAGGTATCTCATCTATCGGTGTCAAAAAATACTTGACACTGGCTGAAAGTGGTTGAAAAATCAACTAGATAGTAGATCGCCATCATTTAAAAAACCGGACAAGTGCGATTCGGACTCGCCCAGCGAGGGTTCCGTACAAATTTGTAAGTATATATTATAAATACAATAATTGCATTTTGAAAGCTAAAAGAGAAGTTTTACAGAAGAATTGAAGAATTACAGATCCAGGTATCGAATCCGAGACTTCCGGAACTTCATAATTTGTTAAAATGCTAGAATGTAACGAAGCCATAACAAAAGTTGTAATAGTTATTAAATTAAGTATTACCTACCTACCTATCTTCGAAATTATATTTATCATTATCACTTTACTAGAGAAACTGCGTAAATTTTCCCGGTTTTTGCAATATGTTTCGTCGATGCTTCACTCCTATTAGTGGTAGCGTGATGTTATATAGCCTATAGTCTTCCTCGATGGCTATTTATCACTAAAAGAATATTTCAATTCGAACCAGTAGTTCCTGAGATTATTGCGTTAAACCAAACAAACTCTTCAGCTTTATAATATTAGTACTAATAAAAATTCACACACACATTCAAATGTTAATTAATATTTAAATAAGTGCCTACACTTCTATAAATAATTAACATTTCAATTTAGTTTTAATAAAATGTTTTAAATTAAATTGTCCTACAACTGTCCAAAACAAGTGGTCACTAGGTACATCTAAAACTATCTTCAGCAGTGACCGCTACGTTGGGGTTTAATTAAAGGATTGACGGTTTTTCCGCACGTAGGTGCTCGTAGGTACGGTCGGACACCGCCCAAATATATTCGGAGGGCAGAAAGTTAACCCTGTCTAGAAGCAAGAGTGTTTACGCGTCATTTGGTGCCTTTTGATAACAAAAAAATGCGTGTCTTTAAGATATGAAACATTCAGTTTACTTACATAAGCATCGTACACCGTACGCCATGACAGCGATACTTGCATTGTAAAAATTGGCGTAGATATTACTTTTTGTAATTTTATATATTTTACAGTTAACTAGCAATGTGAGATTGAGTCCCACATTACTAGAAATCTTGTTAACCCCTCCAGCTAAGCTCTATGGCTTGTGTTAGGAGTGGGTTCACGTCGGTAGTATAGTGGGTAGGATTCGAACCCGCGACCTCACGATTGCGAGACCGATGCCTTAGCCATTAGGCTACCGCCGCTTTTTCAATCGCAAATTTAAATGTATGGAGTAAAAATTCGTATCAGGCGGAACTTGAGGTAAAATGTTGAAAATTGAATCCGATAAAACTAATTTTATCACAAAATGAAATTTGTCAAAGAGATAGCTTGAAATTTGGAGAAGGATTATTTTGTACACTGAATAGATCGGGTAGCGATAAAAAGTACTATTATGCGCTTATTACACTAAGTACACTAAATCAGAGAGCCTAAACCCTTAAAAAGAGAGGTGTAATAAGAGTTAGGGCCCTAATTCTCTAACAAATTTTCAAGGCCACCTCGATTTAGGGCCCTGATTCAGGGTTGTGTAATAGCCGTTTGAGTAACCCTATATTTTATAAGAATATCGCGATCAAACAAACTCTTTAGCTAACAACCTACTGAAACGTTTATTTTAAAATACCTGCATACATGAGATCCAGGAATTTCATTCTTGCACGAGAGGCAAATGGCAGTGCTGAATCTAACATGCTTAAGATGGGGGTGGTGCGTTTCCTTTCCCGATATCAGCCAAGTGTGAGTTGCATGCACGACGGGAGGAGAGGTGCCCCAAAAACAAACGACCCCCCTGTACCTACGTAGTATATTGTGTACTTATACACTTCGAAATGTGCTAATCAGTGAATTGTTGGCAATTTTAGCAAGCAAAATACGAAAATCTAGATTCTAGCTGAACTAAAATTATGTTATGTATTATTCAAAATTCTTTATTCACTTAGGATGTAAAACAACTTTTGTGATACGTCAGGATTCTAGTCATTCTCTTGTAAATGTAATGCAAAGTTCACAAACAATAGGTAAAGCCGGAGAAAAGAACCAACCTGGCAATAAAAATTCGCGGTCAGTCTTTTCAAATTGCCAATTTTACAATGTTTGAATGTTTATAAACTTGATATAAGTAAATTATAAATAAGTAAATTATAATTATAAACTTGATATAACTTGGGTAAGGTGCTGCGACTAATATACTATACGTCATGTTAAATGACTGATGCAAATTATATTATTAGTGGGTAGATGCAGCATAGTAGGAATATCTACTTACAACAAAGGTAATAAGTTAAACTGACTATATGTGCTTAAATATTGACCAAAATACTTGTAACGAATGATTATAAATTATTATTTCTGATATCAAAAGGAACGCAGAATTTTTACTTACAAAAGTCAAAACATGCTCCTAATCACTGTGACAATTGGGATGTTGACTGTCAAGTCAAATTAGTCTCTTTTTATGAAATGTCAAAACGTCAAGCTCTATAGAAATGTATACACAATGGAATAGGAACCTATGACGTTATAAGTTCCTATCGTCTAATCATTACTTTTAGAATAGAATAGAATAGAATAATTTTTATTTGTATAACATGTGTACATTACATTTTTGTGTTAAAATGATATTATACATTTTTGTTTCAACATGTCTTACCATGATATGGCGTACAAAAATCATTTAGGCAGTTAGGTTTACCATTGTTAAATTAGTGTACATAATAATAACAAATTCTGCATCAAAAACAAAAAACTAAGTAGTAATAATAAGATATAAGAATAATAGTATGTCAAATCATCAGATCAAAAATTGCCATAAAAATTAATGTAAAATGTCAAGTTGTTATATAGTAGTAGAATCATGCAGTTATATATGTAATAGAATAAAAAATGGCATACGTAAAATTAATTTTATGTCAAAAATATTAACAATCACAGTCCTCTATAATATTATTATCACCCATAAAGTCATTAATATTATAGTAGCATTTGTCAATTAATTTGTTTTTTAACATGCTCTTGAATGTATTAATATCCAGATGTTTAAAACATTTTGGTAATTTATTAAAAATTTTTGGAGCCATGCAAAAAACGCTTTTTCCCATTAGCGCTGTATGGGCGTGTTGCATACGTAATCTAGTGGTATCTCGTTGACTGCGTGTAGACCCATCTGATAGTTTAGGGAACAGTTCTGGATTCATTTTCACGAATAAGGCTATTTCGTATATGTATAAGGACGGAAGTGTTAGAATCTTATGCTTCATAAAGTATGGCTTGCAGGTGTCTGTAGGTTTTAAATTGAACATAGCCCTGACACAACGTTTTTGAATTTTAAATATTATATCCTTATCAGTCGAATTGCCCCAAAAAATAATTCCGTATCGCAAAATTGATGCGACCAATCCATGATAGGCAGTAAGAAGGGCATCTTGATTTACTATCGTGGAGAGTTTATAAAGTGCGTAAGCTGAACTACTAACTTTTTTGCTAATTTCTTCAATGTGTACTTTCCAGTTCAGTTTGTTATCAATAGTAAGCCCCAAAAATTTAGCTGTGTTTGTTTCAGATATAAGTTGATTTTTGTAAGATAGTTTTTTATTCTGGGTGTCTAAATTACGTTGAGCAAAGTGCATTATTACCGTTTTATTTAAATTAATTTTTAGGTTATTGTTATCAAGCCAAGATATAATAGATGTCAGAGTTTTATTAATGTCAATTTCATACATGTCAGAGTTTATAGATGGTATTATTACGGTGCTATCATCTGCAAAAAGGGTCATAGGATGATTAGTTATTTTTGGTAGGTCATTAATATAGATAATAAACAAAAGTGGTCCCAAAACACTGCCTTGGGGAACACCGAATTTAATTATACGTTCCTCCGATTGGTAATTGACTTCAGTGTAATTTTTATTATTATTATTATTCATATTATTATTATTTTTATTATTATTATCTTTATAATCATTATTATTACTTATTCTTGCAATTGTCGTAATTTGTTTTCTGTTATGTAAAAAAGATTTTATTAAATTCAATATATTGCCTCTTATACCATAGGCCTCTAGTTTATTAGCTAGGGTTTTATGATCGATATAGTCGAATGCTTGCGTCATATCGCAATATATAGCGCAAACTGACGTAGTTTTATCGACGTTTATCATTACAGAACGTAAAAAATCATGTACAGCCATATTTATTGTTTTGTTCTGTCTGAATCCCTTTTGTTCTTTACATAAAATGTTTTTTTTCTCCAAATATTGGTATAATTGATCATATATATATTTTTCAAAAATTTTGGATATTATTGGGAGTAACGCTATGGGTCTGTAGTTTTCCACTTCATCTTTATTTTGTTTTTTATGTAGTGGTTTTACAATAGATGTTTTTAGGCTATCTGGAAAAATTCCTGCACTTATGGATAGATTTATTAAATGACTCAGGTGAGTACATATTATATCACTAACAGATTTGATTATTTTTGTGGACAGATCATCGTTACCCACGCTATGGGTGTTTTTTAAACATTTTATGATACGTAGTATGTCTGTCGAACTACTTGGAGCCATGAACATTGAGTCTTTGGTTCCTGTTATTAATGTTGTGATCTTCCGCCCTGACTCGGGTATCGGGACAACTTTGTCAATAAAATAATTATTAAATATGTTTGCTATTATTCTTGGATTTGTAATAATGTCGTTATCTTTTTTAATATTAAATATGTAATCCTTAGGTGTAGCACTTTTTTTATCATTTATAATTTGCCATGTTGATTTAGATTTATTGTTCGCGGTTTTAATTTTATGATTATTTTGAGCTCTTTGTGTTTGTCTTGTTATTTTCTTCAGTCTTTTGCTATAATTTATGTATTTTTGTTTATTAATATTATTAGGATGTTTTCTATACATATGTCCATAATAGTGATCTCTTTTTTTTGCTACACAGTTTTATTCCACGTGATATCGACTTTAGTTTTTTACAGTTTTTTATGGTAACGAACTGAAGTGGAAAACAAAGATTATAAAATAACTTAAAATAGTCCAAAAATATGTTGTATGCTATGTTAGGGTCATCTGTGTCATACATCTCAGAAAAGGTAAGACTGCCAATACATGATCGAAACTTTAGAATATTTTCCTGCGAAAATACTCGTTGCTTTTTTGCTTTTAAATTAAAAAACATGTTAAAATGTAAAAGAACATTTATTTTCAGAGCATTTTAAGATCTACTATTACCTAATTAGTACATAAAAAAATATTTACTTTTATTATAGCCAAATATCCAATTAAAATTAAATTAACGTCTAAAAAGTACCTATTTCATAAAACTCTTGCTATCTTTCCCCTAAACTACACTTTGACACAGCATCCAATACCTACAGAGGGTATAATTAGACAGATCAAATGGGCTCGCACTGGATTTGGTTAGGCCGAGGTGTGCCACAGAAACGTCAGCTTTTTTCGGATCTTTTTGCTTCCGACTCGGACCAAATGAAATGCGGCCCGGTATTTCACGGTGATTTATTTTTGCTAAGTGAATGATGGATTTTTAAATATTTTTGGTAAGGAAAATGTAAATCAATGTACATATGTACGTTTTTGAGTAGGTATCGGATGTTAATTTAAAAACACACATTTTGAGGTTAAGTATAATGTATTTTCCGCCAGGTAAAAGTGGAGCTGTTAAAATGAATACCGATTAGTTTAGAAACACCTTTTCTACCGTTAGGTAGCTAAGTAAAGGTTTACTTACCTAATGGTAGAAAAGGTGTTTCTAAACTAATGTTTGTGTTTTTAATGACATTTGCATTGATTACTTTGTACCCCTTCTCGCGGTTAGTAGGTAGATAGATATGCTTCGTTTTAGGTATCCTAAGCGCAACGCGACCATACATCATAACAACCTACTAAAATGTTTATATTATGGGAAATCTGTATTAAATTACCTATAATTTTATTATGTCTAAAATTATGATTTAAAAAATGTTCAGATGGAGTGTTACATGTGATCATAACTTTAGGTATTTCTACAAGCAGCTTTAAACACAATTCAGTATCACTCAAAAACTAAACAAAACTAAATAATTTTCCACCATAAACCAAGCAAGTGCATAACCGAACGCAGTGAAACAAGTAATTAATGAACATATCTAAACAAAAAACAGAACCCCTTTTGTGTGTTATCCTTCCGACGAATATTCCTCCCGTATTGTGCGCTCTTTAACAAACTGCATTCGAAATTAAAATTTTTCATTCCGCGCCCTCCCCGGTCCTCCCCAGTCCTCCTCGGTCCTCCTCGGTCCTCCGTCCTCACAGGAGGATCAGTTTTGATTATATTCTCTTCCACCGCAACATAATTGGGATATTTTGTTGGAACAACAATGGCTTGCACATTCATTCGTTTTAGGTATTATAATTTTTTTCCATTCTTCTTTTCGCAATTGTACTTTGTTGATTTACTTTTATTTTCATGTCTCTTGTTATTATTGCTTCGGATATGACTCATGGTATTTTATTTTCGTACTGTTTTGTATAAGTGTTTAATTTACGTTAAGTAATGATATCTTAATTATGTCTGACCTCTGATGTCATTCCTGGATCACGAACACAAGAGTTAATTTTAAACTGCAAATTGATAATACTATCTGCTTGTTTTTAATGTCTAATGTCTGCTGCTAATTTTAGGTTTTGTTCGTTTAATTGGTGCTATTTGTTATTAGGATCATTGATGCAAAGTATGAACCTACGTGTTCCACTTATAGAACTTAATATATTAGCATAAGTGCAACACATAGGTTCATACTTGTGCCTCAAACAAGTCATCACCATAAATTCGTGCCTTGTAGAGATTAACAGGTAAGATAGCAAAGCTTTTGTTACAGAGCTTGCTAAAAAGTGTTATTCGTAACGGTTTGATAGTTGTTTGATGGTGAAGGCTTACCTTCGCTGCGTGCTAACGGTCATATTATGACTATGCCCGTTAGCACGCAGCATTGACAATGCGCTTGATACAAATTATATTATTCCGGATAGTTGTCTTCAGAAATTTAGCGCTTTAAAACAAATAAACTCTTCAGCTTTATTATTTTAGTAGGTATTTTAAATAGATACAAGTCATTACTATATTTACTTATATTTTTATATTTACTTATATTTCTAAGAAAAATAAAATCGACAAACACATTTTCGCGTTCATGATAATGATACCTACGCACCTGTGTTACAAATTCTTATGCAGCGAAACGCAAATAATGCTAAGGCTACAAAAACACATGAAAACAAAGCGTATTTTTCGCTTCTTCACCTTCCCGCTAAATGGTACTTTCAATCTTTTAGAGGAATTAGGTGCTGGTGCAACAATGTGGCAGGCAGAGGTATGCGGTAGTCCGTGATGTCATCTACTAATGCACTACACGTAGATGATTGTCGCAGGTGAGGTCGCAGCCACAAGATGTGTTCAGAGAGTCACAATATGACTGGATGTGTCTTTAGGCTCTTTTAAAGCGGCTGAGGTTCGAATCCTACCCATTATACTACCGACGTGAACCCACTGCTAACCCAAGCCATTGAGCTTAGCTGGAGGGGTTAATAGGATTGCTAGTAATGTGGGAGCACAATCCCACATAACTAGTAATCTTTAAGAAGAAAATCTTCTGGCCAGTCTATAGCCTAAAATATCCCCGACATTAAAAGGCGGGCTGAAGAAAAAATCAACTAAATTTCTTAATAGACTTGATAGTAAGATGTTTGACAAAATTTTCTAAAGGTGATTCGTTGATTTTTGGTTCGATAAGTCTATAAATAAACCGGATGTTAGATAGGAAACAAGCGGGTTTCGGAGTTCTCACTCGGTACTCATAACCAGTAGCAATGGTAAAGGCATTAAGTACGAATTATCAACTATGTTTTCTTTCAACTTCTGTCTTAAAGAACCCCACGAAATAATCTATAACCCCTCTGCCTCAAATCTGACAATGTTCATTAGGTATACTTACCCAAAAAGGTTTTTAGTTATTATTTCTTAGTGTTTGCTTATTATTTTTGCTACATTTGTCTGTAAGTTGTTATTTTCTTTGAGATCTCTCACAAAAAGTATTGTTTTTTCAAAAGGACCTATACGAGACGTCTTATTAAAAGTACTTGAAATAAAAATGATCTAATTTGAGCAGAATAAAGCTTTTCCTGCTCTTGCCACTTCCACTACCATAAGATCTGAGTACACAGGTGCAAGACTGATTACTTCGCGGCTTAGCACCACGCATCTTCTAATTAACGGCGTCACCAACAGACAATGGCGCTCCCCATACCTTACGTAGATGAGATACATGCTAGTTATAGTTGCGATGCTATTTCCATGTTTGAAATTATGACTGAACTGAAAGAACACGATGTTTGTATTTTCTTGACGAAATTTGAAATCTGAAGTGAAGTTTTCACCTGCTATCTGGATGACTATATTGTCCGTATTGTCTGTTGATGAGTTTTGTTGTTGCTAAAAAGTTTTTTTTTTCATTCGATAAAGCCTGTGAGCCGGAGCAACTGGTCGGAACATCAAACCATCTAAAAAACGGTTAATAATGTAAATAAAAGTAGTTGAATCAGATTGCCTCTGTGGCGCGGTGGGAGTGTGTCCGACTGCTACGAGAGAAGTTGTGGGTTCGATTCCCACACGTGACACCACTTTGTGTGATCCGCATATTGTTGTTCCGAGTCTGGGTGTACTTTGTGTCCGTGACTTGTATGTTTGTAAAGTCCCCCGTGATACAGGGCTTCTACCCTTCTGCGGGAGTCGTCTTTTACAAAAAAAATCGTCAGGTCCATTAACAAATTTAATAAGCCTTCACATTAACCCATACAGAAATATATAAACTACTATACTAGAGCACGGGTCTTTTCAGTAGAACCTAATTATTATAGATCCTGGTGGTAATAGCTTTAATCGCCATGCTTGGCGAGCGGTAAAGCTTTAAAGTACGCTGATGACGCTTCTGCCTGGCCTCCGTTGGGAAATCCCTTAGTCGCCTTGACGACACCCACGGGACGAGATGGGGTGGTATTATTCTTAAGCTGGTACCACACGGCATCATTGCATGTAATCATCATTTAAAAAATACAAATGGCACTGATCCCTCTACTACTGAAATTATTTTTATACCTAACCAAAACCAAAGCACACTCAACCAACAATAACCATTCAATGGGTCGCTAAGCCTTCAACCGAATCAACTTGTACGTACTTAATTAAAGACAAACAAAAGAATATATGAATAAAATCAAAATAAGCCAACCTATTTCGAAAAAAAAACATCTTCAACTAATTTAAATCCGAATAAAAGTAGAACGCTCGAAAGGATAATAATAAACAGATAAAATATTAAGTAAATGAATACCTTTTGTGTGCTTTACTCGTATTTGTGAAGGTAGAAGAAGTATTTTAACCGTTTTGTCTGGACTGGACTTTTCATCGGGCGGGGCGTCCCTCCCGCCGCGGCTTGTATAAAATTATATGGAACAAACAATTTGTACGCTTCGCTGGCACATGACCTCAACATTTAGATACTTCACCTGTTCTAGCCTTTGTTGGAAATTAATCAGTTAAATTAATTTAAAAAAGTTAGAAATTGTAGTATATTTGTGGTTGTCATATTTTTATCTTCACAAAAAGAAGGGTGTAGGGTTGTAAGGGCTTAAAAGTTCAACCATAAACTTAGGATATACTAACGTAATCCTAAGTCTATGAGTTCATCGTATATTATTATGTCACGTTGACACATCATAAACGGATCATTGGATTTTAATGAGTTTTTATTAATTTAAATCTAGTTTCATCAGGTTAACCATCCCATAATTTTGTTTGATAAAAACCCGTTCAAATCAAGATCCAAAAAAGCCTGATTAAAAAAAATCTAGTTCCGTGTCTCTGGTCTGACGGGTCGGCAGAAAAACCAGGACAAGAATACTTAAATATTTATTACGAACTAGGTACGTACTATGTATTACATAATTCTGGAGTGTGACAGTACCCGCCCTTTCCTCGTGGTCCTACTAATTCTCGTTTAATTGATGATTGAGATGGATAACTATAAGATGTGCTTATACTAAGAAGAGTGCTGCATACTTAAATGGTAAGAAAGCGTGGCGGTGATTTTATCATTGCGTTTTTCTCTTCATATTGACTCTATTAATTACAAGCATCATAAGGTTCAGTAAGTATTCATAACAATTAAAGTATTTTGAGTTAGAAATTAACATTGTAACAATATTCAATTAGAATCATAAAGAAGCCCGTGGCCAGTGAGTTTCTTTGCTCATATCTTTCTCATTACTTTTTCTTTATGTTTTTTGTCTTCATTTCGTTATTTTATGTTTTTAATTACAGACTCATTTTAGGTAATGTAAGTTGTACAGCTCGTACTTTATTATAACTAAATAACAAACAGATTATAGGTACGTTCAAACGTTGAGCACCGCTGTCGGGCCGACTGCGCACTCTGTAAAAATTACAAAATGAAAATTGCGGCCCGGCGCCGCTGAATACATTAATATCGAATATTGAATACATTATATAAAAATATTGAATGAATGCGATATAAAACGAGTCGAATGAAAATCGGTGAAAATCCCTGGAGATTTTATTTCTAAACGAGATGTTTCGACTGAACATTAATGGTTATTAATAAATCTGTTCTTTGCTTTTCGTAAGGTTTTGTATTTCATATTCTTCATTTCGAATTCTTTTTTTGTACGCAACTTAGTTTTATTTGGGGCAAATATTTTATATTAAAATAACAGTTATTTTTTTCTGGTAAAAAATATGTTAACATAGTACCTACCTACAAAATCCTTAAAGTTCAGTTGCTATACCTAACTTCATTGTGGATCTAAACTTTTCTGACAACGACGTTCTATTTTGACCGTTTTATAGTCCAAGCAAACATACAGAATTTTTCGATGAATTGTTTACATAATTGTCATAGAAATGTTATTGTCAACCAAAAACATGAAACTTATTTTGACTTCTACTATTTTAACTACCGACTAGATGGCGCATGCGAGGGCCCAACTCGCGAGCATCAAGGCATAGAAAAAATTGAAGTCTAGTAACATATTCCAGATAGGTGGTTCGATTCCGGCCCCGGTTTGGCTACGGAAGTCTCGGGTTCGATTCCTTGGTCTGGACTTCAAATTTTTCTATCTTTCAAAAATACAATTATTGTATTCTACGCAATCATAAAGCTTATGCAAACAAAACTAGCAATGTGTTTGGTATCAAACCTCATATCATCCTATGGAAAGGAACTGTAGCCTATGTCACCCGCAACATAATAACGAATCGAATTTGACACCTCATTCATCAAAATCGGATGTGTAGTTTAGTTGTGCCTAAACTACATCCGGTGGAACATACGTAAATACAATATAGACTGCTAAAAACATTACCCTTCCTTTTTAGCTTTGCCATAATCGGGTAAAAACATTATCCTTCCTTTTTTGGCTTTGTTATAGTCAGGTAAAAACATTACCCTTTAGTCAGGTAAAAACATTACCCTTCCTTTTTTGGCTTTGTTGTAGTCAGGTAAAAACATTACCCTTCCTTTTTGCATCTGCCAGGAGTTCTTTATTTATTGTCATTTTGGTTATTTTTTATTATTACCTACATGTTGTTTAAAAACAGAAAACTCCGGTACCTAGCTACGCTAGTTGTTTATATTTTTTTAGGATAAAGTATTTCCTAAACATAGGTGATAATTCAAAAGTGTTTGTCTGAGTGTGATGACTAACGAAGTAAGACGCAGTTTTTTTTATTTTTTAGAATGTTCAGTAAACGCTAAGTCGTCATATCATCATGGCAAATGTTGATTATTAAAACAAAAAAGTATATAAATTTAAAATATCAAAAAACCCGTCTGCTCAGAATGATGAAAACAACATCTCCTACGTAGTGCAGTCGGAGGCACTTTATTAAGTTCAATGAGATTCATTAATGGCTTTGATGAAAAATGGTTGCTAATTAACTTTTTTAGTATTACAGTCATAATCATGTTACACATTTTTGAAATCCTTACGATGACACCTTTAATTTGATATCCATATTGCAGTATGAAACAACTATTTTTTTCACACCTCTTTATTTTGACTACTCACCGCCGCCATGTTTGCTTTTTACAAACATCACATATCTAAAAACACTTGGGCGGTCAAGACGAATCTAAGGACATTTTAATTGTATAAATCCGTTTAGTGGTTTTAAAGATATGAGGTAATATAGAATATTACATACAAGATACTGTCGAAAAACATATCCCTTTCTTACAGAGGGGTAAAAATGTACCTATTTAGGGACATTTTCCTTTTTTAAACTTCAAAATGTGTTCCTTTTCATACCAAAAATCAAAACAAGCTTATAACTCTAACCTCTAGAAAACTCTGTGGTCCTATAGACTGTAGAACTGCCATAGCTCTTGTTGTAAATCGACAACATTCATATCTCCATATTGACGCTAAAGGCAGTCTCAATTAAGGTTTCATATTTCAATCTACTCGAACGATGATTGAATACAAAATTGATTGCACGGCGCGTATTGTTGGGCGCTATCGACGACTGTACGTACCTACCACAAAGCATTGAGAATACAGAAGGAAATTAACAAACGCACTAGAGTAGCACATATGGAAGGTATCGCTTACGGACATGCATTCGAAAATCGAAATAAAATTCACTTTACTCATAAGATACGTCGGGATTATTCGTCGATATTCGTCGGGGAAAGCCGGAGAAAAGAACACAAGGCAATAAAAACTCGCGGCCACTCTTGTCAAATCACTAATTTTTACAATGTTTGTATGTTTATGAACTTGATAGAGGAGTTAAGTGCTGCCACTAATAGTTATATTATACACCATGTTAGAGGACTGATGCAAATTATTTTACATACCTAGTTATGTATAATAAAAAATAGAACACGAGAACGATATTTTTCGGGGAGGGGTGGGAGTCAGACGGGATATGTAACACCAGTCAAGCACGAGTCATTCGCGTGACTGGGGCAGGTTGTAATTGGCTCTTATCACCGGCCAAGGGTTGTGTGTTGCTCACTTAATGACGGGCGGGGATTGTAGGTAATGGACTCGACACCAACCAAATATATTGAACCTCCCAAATTACACCTATGCTTCAGACCACTTTGTTCCAAATGTGTTCTGGGATTCCGTGTCCCTGACCTATACAGTTTCTAGGAAAATTTCATACGTAGGTAAAGGTACCTACTTCGCGCTTCATTACATACGTCTCTGTAGCGCAAAGTACCTACGTATGAAATTTACCTTCTGTACTCTCGATGTTTTGTGGCACCACGGACCACGGATCGCGGTACACTCACAAGTTGATTACATCTACTGATCGATTCACAGATGAAGCACAACTTCAATGAAATCATTGGATTGATGCCTTTGTACGTGATTGTACTGTAGAGATGGATTTATTATTAAAATTCGTAGTTTTTGCTATTTCGTTAATTAACAGCTGTTACTGAAATATCGTCTTTATCATCTAAAACACTTGTGCTGTCACTATCACTTTTTTAAAGGACAATAGTAGAAACAGAAATAGGTAGGTACTTTTGAGCACGCCACAAATTGTTTGATTGGAGTGGAGTATTCAGGTATAAAAGTCTCCTATAAAATGACATACTTACCTCAAAATTTGTCAATAGTCAAAATTAGTTAGTAAAAAAGTAACTAAAAACTGTACCATATAACTTAAAGAAAAAATACGCTATTGTGATCTCAGAAATCGGAAAAATAAATGAAGGTAACCAAACCCCACAATAGAATAAATCATAAGTCATCATATAAATGAACCAATCAATCAGATTAAGTCAAAAACCATTGGCATTGTGCAACCAGAAATGTGATTAAAAATAACATACCACCCCTATAATGGTCGCGATTAAATGAGCCCGCGGGTTCCGCACTGAGCCAGTGAGAAAAGAGTGCAATCACATTAGCGAGTGAACCCTAAAATTTTAATCTGCGCCACAATGGGAGCAATCGCTGATTGCAACGAGCGCACATATGCATAGTCTTTGGGGATCACTTACTGTACACTGCGGGACCGAATTATATACCAGTTTTTTGGGTAGTTTTTGATTGATGGTTTTGGTAGGCTTGTATTTTATTTAGCAGGTATATCTATACGCTATTATATAAATCTTATAATACATATTAATAATAATGTTATTTATATTATAATAATCTTAATATTATTATTATTATAAATAGATTTTCTAACGAATAAAATCAAAATGTACCTACAGGAACAATTTTAAAAATTCTTCAACTTATAAAAAGCTACTTATCGAGGATTAACACAGGCAAAATTTTTCTTGGAGTTTATAATTTAATTTATATAAAGTTAGTGAACAAATTAGGGTATATAAAAAAATAACTGATAATAAAAAAAAAACTACTTAGACAATAATTAATACCTAAAATATTTCCAAAAAATATTAATTAACTTGTGTACTTACCTATATCTGTTATTATTTTTTTTGACAACAATAAAAAAATATACATCCATTCGTAGAATTTTTTTTACAAAATGTTTGTCCCCAAGTGTAAAACTAGGCGACCGGCAAGGGACGAATTGTTTTCATATTAATAGTATGTCGAGAGGTAGCTCACAATAGTACGCAGCAACCCTCCTTCGCTAAACATGTTGTTTATGGCCATTTAATCACCGCGTACTCGACGTCAATGGTGATATTCGAACTACTTACGCAAGTAAGCTTGTTAATGGCTGATTTAAAAAAAAATGTGTCTATGATAATGACAAATTTGTATTCAGCTTCTTTAGACTAAAAAAATATACATTGCCTTATTTCATAAAAATGCCTCTAATTATTTCGTATAGTAAGCAAAAGCCAGCGCTCTCCATTTGTAATAAAGCTCAACTCAACCTGTAAATTATTACGAGTATATAAATATTTGAAAAAATATTATATTTATAAAAAGACACAACTAATACGTACTTTTACATTGTGTCGCAGATTGCTTATTTTATTTGTATAACAGTTATTTACCCAAACTGTAATTATGTAGTTGAAAAACACGATGCACATCATCAAACTTGTAGCTCGTTAACCATATCTTGTTATAGGGGTGTTAGGTTTTATTTTCGTTACGGAATTTCTTGATTCGGTCGCCGCGGTCAAAGCCCGCGATAAAAGCTATGGAATAGAAACGAAATCGGTAAAGTCGTTCTCCAGTTATCTCGTGACCAAAGACAATAGGGATTCATTTTTTAAATAACTTTACTTAAGTAATAGTTAAGCCACTTCTTCTGCTGATGCAATGGGCCAGTTTCTTATTTTTTCTAGTCAAATCACTTCTTTTTCTTGTAAATAAATAAAAAATATTTTATAAGCAGTGTTACTCTTTTGGATTTTTTTCTTTACCTGAGAAACAAGCCTATTATTGAAGGCTGCATAATCCTACACTGAGCATTGTCCGGCTGTCGCCATTTTGAATTTTGAACACTGTTAAGTGACACTCGCAAGATTAATACGATTAGATTTTCATATGAATCATCAAAATCGACCCTCGCGTTTAGTCCGCAAAGGAACACCCACATACATGGGCTGATAAACACCTCAAAATAGAAATACAACCAATTACATGCATCCTTTGATCAAACTCATAAATAGTACCTACCTACATGATGAGCAAACTGATTTACACTCGCGCTTACGTTGTTCAGGTGCGGCAGAGGAGGTAGTTTTGTACCACCCCTACATCCCCATCTCCCCCTGCAACTACTCTGCACTACAGTACAGTTTCGTCGCGTCTGAAAATTAATTCCTCTACATAATCAGGAATTCCGTGAACGTAGGCAAGCCGACAGACGGCGGTAGCTTCACTCGATATTGTTGCAATTTTACTTAGTCACCTGAGTCTTGAATATGGAAGCTTCAATGCACAGCTGCTCTTTATAATGTTATGATTCTGAATACTACTTATTTATGCAACAGTCAATTTAACCGATGTTTTAATTTTGGTGCTTTGTGTAAACCTTTGATTATATAATGCCGAGAAAACGTTGATAGGTTACTTTCGAATGCTGGGTTCTAAATTTACATAAGTAATTATAAGCGTCTAATATCTAAGTATTCTCAAAACAGATATTTATACTGCATTTGTTAATTTGCAGTTATAAGCTATCAATGAGACTGCCACTGTTATTTCAAAATATTCGCGTCGTCGAATTGATGGAGGGACATAAATCCATCATAGATGGAGCCATTCTTTCTTTCCGAGTCTCTTCCTCAGTTCATATATTTAAAGCTGTTTAAGCATTCGTTACATTATATATATATATATATTTTTTTTTTTAGTGATGTTAACTTGCAATGCGGAATTGGGTACCACTTTACTAGCAATCTTGTTAACCCCTCCAGCTAAGCTCAATGGCTTGTGTTAGAAGTGGGTTCACGTCGGCGTCGGTAGTCTGATGGATAGGAATCGAACCCGTGACCTCACGATTGTGAGTCCGATGCCTTAGCCATTACGCTACCGCCGCTTCTGATATTACCTGGTATAAAATAAGTAATTTCTTGCCTAATAATTTACATGGAAGTTTAATAATAAAAAGATAAAAAAAAATAAACACCACTGCTAGTACTTAATTACTAAATACTGAACCAGTACACATAGGAACTATATACTAGCTGACCCGCGCTACTTTATATACGTAATTTTTTCCCGTTTTTGCAACATTTGTCATTGCTGCTCCGCTCCTATTAGTCGTAGCGTGATGTTATTTTGCCTATAGCCTTCCTCGATAAAAGGGCTATCCAACAGTAAAAAAAAAAAATCGGACCCGTAGTTCCTGAGATTATCGCGTTCAAACAACAAACAAACAAACTCTTCAGGTTTAAAAATATTAGTATAGATTCAAAGTCGATTATTATTGGTAATGATGATTAGCATATTTTGCCAACCCCAACACCTCCAGGGACCAAGATAAATACGAAACTGCAGGTGGATTGCAGTCAAGTTGAAAATTCTTTTAAGTAACGTTGGTATTCTAAACACGTATCTATTTTAGTTTATATTTCCTGTGTTACAAAAATGGCAGCAGCAAAATACGTCGAAATCCAAGTTAGGAGTAGTATTGTTCTTTTGTATTGATAGACTCGGGAATTTAATATTACATGCTTGTTCTATTATATTACGTTTACGATTTGTTTGTGTGTTTTTAAACATTTTAAGGTATGCATACCCTCTAAAATTATGATTTGTTTGGTGCTGAATTCCCATGAGAGAACGTAGTTTATTGTTTTATCAATATTTTATCAATGTTGCTACTACAATATAATTTGCTTCTAGGTAATGCACAAAAAATTAAAACAACCAAATTCAATCGAGCATAGTTCACGTCTCTGTATATCCCTACTAATATATAAATGTGAATGTAAGTTTGTTTGTTACGCTTTCACGCGAAAACTACTCAACCGATCATCATGAAACTTTGTACACATAATCTTGGAGGTATTAGAAGTAACATAGGATTATAAAAAAAAGGAAAAATTTACGCAGACGAAGTTGCGCGGGACAGCTAGTTAATATATAAAGAGGTAAAGTTTGTGAGGTTATAGGGGGTAATATCAGGATCTACTGAACCCATTTTGAAAATTCTTTCACCAGTAGATAGCCACGTTATTTATGAGTGTCATAGGTAATATAACATTACGCTATGGCTAATAGAAGCGAAGAGAAAATGACGCAAATGAAGTTGTGCACTTTGTTTGTGTCATTTTTCCTTGATGCTCCGCTCTTATTGGTCTACCTATGACACTAACAAACAGCTAGTAAGTAATATGTATTTTGATATCCACTATCACCACCATCAACAATATACCAAACAAATTGTTAGCATTTTTACTTATTAAGAAATCAAACCTGCAACTAACGCTCAGGTATTACTCAGGAAGTCACAACGAGTCGTATTTATCAAAGACAAAAAGGCTGAACGTCATAATTAAAAAAATCTCGTGCCTGCAAAGAATAGGGGGAAGTGGTGTGAAGCAAGACGGATGGGGTGCCACAGAGGGACTCGCAAAGACAATGACGCGCTTTGGACCAGATGCTTAATCATAAATATATCAACCGGAGACACTGTTAGGCTAGTGCACATGATGAGAATATGTTAGCTGTAAAATACTGCGAAAAACTTGTTGGTTATAGAAAACGGGCTCATAACTCCCACTCAAGTACATTTCCATTTCATAAAACCAAGTTAATGTTATTGATAAACTTTCGCGATTTGTACACATTACAAAATTATATACTACGGGTCTTAATCGCGTGAATATTAATTTTATTGCCCGACGTTTCGACCGTATTGGTCGTGGTCACGGGTCGACGATAAAAAGTGTATCTTTAAATATTCATGCGATTAAGACATTATATCTATACTAATATTACAAATCTAAAGTGTTTGTTTGTTTGAACGCGATAATTTCAGGAACTACTACAAACTTGAACAATTATTTTACTGTTTGAATGCCCATTTATTGAGGAAGGCTATATGCTATATTTAAACATCACGCTACAACCAATAGGAGCGGATCAGCAATCAAAAATGTTGCAAAAACGGGGAAAATTTACGCAAACGAAGTTGCGCGTGTCAGCTAGTAACTTCATAAAGCCAATAATCGTTTGCAAACACGGCAGTTCCTAGTGTAAAGTTCTTGATTTGATTGTTCTCTCAAATTCTACGGACGATTGTATGGATTAGTGTTGCCCAAATTCAGTCTTGGTCTTGCAGTCTTGGTCTTGTTCTTGCGTTTTTGCAAGACCAAGACCAAGAACAAGACCGCGTATTTTTAGCAAGACCAAGACCAAGACTGACCGTGCAAGACTTGAGCAAGAACAAGACATAGCCTGCAAGACTCTTGCGTCTTGCAGCTAGGACTTAGCGCTATTTCACTGAGTAGTTAGGTGTAACAGTTCGGTGTATAGGTAGGTACGCTTAGGAATTCTATGAGACGCAAAAAACTGTATCAAAGAATATGAAAAACTGGACCTATGCGCATTACGACTAATACCATAAACATAGCGAATAAAAAAATATCTATTAAAATCAAACTGAGTGCATGCATAGTTATGTTTTAACCATCGGCACTTTGATAATGCGGCATCAAAGGTTTTGTACTTACTTCTCAAAGAAATTTGCCGCTTTTCGGAAGTACATGGTTATGATACACGCGCCGGCGGCTTCTTTTGAAATCTAAAACAATCGTTGCCGCCACGCCGAAATCATAACATTTGACACTATTTGATTGCCGCCATAGGGCGAAGGTATACTCATGCAAAATAATTTCCTAGTAGAGTACCTACAGGTGTTCCAAAGAATAAATAAGTTTCAGAGTGCTTAGAATGAAAATGAATACATTATACTGATCACGCAAGTAGTATTATGATTAGGATAAAATGGTAAGGATAGGTAGTAGATGTCATATTAATTCATTCTAGTAAGTATATATTATAATATTGATTACTTATATGGTTTTAAACTAATTACTTAGGTACTATTATTGTACATTTAGTCATTATATTTCTTAAGTTTTTACAAGAAAAAATAGCAAAAAAGTGTTCAAATATCACCCGTTTAATAAATATTGTAGCCACTTTTAAATATACTTGAAACGTGTAAAAAAATTCTACAAAACTAATAAAATAATATAAAAAGCGTAGGTACTTACCTACTAATAAAATAAAAAGCCTGCGATAAGAGTTTTGTATTACTTACCAGCCCGAATATCTCTGAGAGAGATGATGAGAGTAAGTATTTACTAGCTGTGCCCGCGACTTCGTCCACGAGGAATAGTAACTTTGGAGGTATAGTGACGTTCAGGACTTATTTATTTATTTTAAAACTTCTGTCATCAAACATACAAACGAACTCTTCAGCTTTATAATATTAGTATAGATGTACGCCAAAACATTCACTTATATGTAAAGAATAGTGATTGGCACTAATTCTATTTTATTCACGCGTCGCGTCTGTACAAGTAGGTAATATTTAGTGTGTGTTTGTACGCCGCACGCGGCATTGTTTGATTTGCGGCGGCATCCTTTTCATAGAGCCGGCACGTGGCGAGGCGGCGCGGTAAAGCAAGGAAACGTACTATAAATAAAGGAATTATTTTAATTCCAGTCATTTCCAATTGAGCTGTGCTTCGAGTCTAACTTGATAATTGTTTTTACTAATTCTCGTTGTTTTCTAAAAACGTATCACGTGTACAATTTAATATGAGTGACGAAGATTCAAATTATTCTAGTCCGAGTAACGAGAGTTTGAGTCACAGATCTAAAAGACCCAAAAGCAAATTTGAGGAGTTTTTCGAAATAATTCATGCATCCCAAACTGCCTTCTGTAAATTGTGCCAACATAAAAAGATTGAAATAAAAATGAAAAACAGAAACACTTCAGGCTTAAGGAAACATCTAATATCTTTCCACAAAAAGGAATCAGAAATATTTCTTCCTGTTAAACCAAAATTAAGTGGAGATATCACAAGCTTTTTAGTAACCGCTGGAAGTGGACAGGTAAGAATATTTTTTTAACAGTTAAAAGAATTTTAACTCCGCGTAGCTATTCATGCGATACTTTCAAAAACGCCATTAACTTACGTAAGTATTTTTGAGTTAGTGGTGTTTTCACAGTTTTCATCTAGGGGTGCGACATATTAAGTATGTAATTATCGTCTTAAATATTTTTTATAAACACCCATATTTTCAGTTAATCGGCCAGTAACAACTAAGTACTTTATTTTGGTAAATTACAGTACAGTGCAACCTTAATATAACAAATATCAATTTAACGATTTTCTCGATTTAACAACAACAAACCTCCTCCTCTTATACGCTCAAACCTAATAACACAAGATTTATTGTTTTGTTTCAGTCGGAAAACAGCAGTGACAACATCACGACAGCTACAGTTGATTGGGTGGTGAAAAAATATCTTCCCTTCTCATTTTTCGATGACGAAGCTACACAAGTATATTTTCGACGTATTTGCCCTAATATGGTGTTTCCTAAAAGGTCTACACTTAGAAGGAAAGTCAAAGAGCGATTTGAAGAGCTCCAATTGAATCTCAAGGAACGACTTCAACAATTATCATCTAAAATGTCTTTTACCATTGATGGGTGGACGTCAATTGCTGGTAGGAGTTACTACGGGGTTACTATTCATTATATAGACAACGCATGGAAGTATCAATCTGTAGTTCTTGATTTTATACCATCACGCGGTCGACATACTGGGGAAGATATTGCAACGATTTTCCATGAATGTTTATTGGAATATGGCATAATTGATAAAATACAAGGTATCACGGTCGACAACGCAACTGCAAATACCAAATTCATGTATGAACTGGGCAAACAGCTGCCGCCACACTTTGATTCAGACAATCAACATTTCCGGTGCTTTGCTCACATTTTAAACCTTGGTGTACAAGATTTATTAAAGACCTTAGCATTACACTGTGAGTCTGACACTAACGCGCAAGATCAGCAGTACGAAGACTATGCAGACGAAACTGAGGATGAGGAAGATGAAGAATCTGCACCAAATATTGCTGACTCGCGTACATCTGTAACAAAGTTACGCAGTATTTCCAGTAAAATAAAAAGAAGTGAGATAGTGAAGAAGAAGTTTCAGTCTGCTTGTGAAGCAGCTGGCGTGCCATCAAATCTAAATGCCATTCTTGACTGTCCAACGAGATGGAATTCCACACATGATATGATTGGATTTGGTTTAAAAGTGAGAGCGGGCATTGACATATTGTGCAGTTCTGTCACCGAATTAAATGATTTTCAAATCACAGCTAATGAATGGCAGGTACTCGAAAAATTACATAAATTTCTAATAAACTTTAAACTTTTAAGTACAAAACTTGGTGGAGACAAATATGTTACATTACCGCTAGTCATTGTATCATTCAATCTCTTGCTAGATAAAATTGAATCCATGGTAAAACAGTTAGATGAGAAACCTAATCGATCTGAAGTGGATGAAAGGCTCATTCTAGCTTTCCAAGCAGCTCGAGACAAAATGCTTAAACATTACAAGAAGAGCAACTGGATTTATTGTACTTCTTTAATTTTAGACCCAAGGCATAAGGCTCAGACTTTTGACCTGACAATGTGGGGGAAGCAACTTAAAACAGAAAGTCTGCGCAAGTTCAATGAACTTTATGAAGAATATAAAAGTCTACACTCACTGAACAAATCTCTGGAATTACCAGAAAAAGAAAATAAAGTATGTGATGAAGATGAAGACGTAATAGACTTTGATAAACTCTATGAATGTCCCTCGACGTCATCTGGATCTTGTCTTCAAGGCTTAGTGATAGACGAGTTGGAGGAGTACCTGAGAAAACCAAGAACTGCCAGCTCGGAAGACATTTTAGATTGGTGGAGGACGCATGAGACAGAGTATCCGATTTTATCGAAAATGGCCCGTGATTTTCTCTCAATACCTGCAACTTCAGTACCTGCTGAGAGGTTATTTTCTAAAGCATCATTAGTAATTAGAAAACATAGAAATAGGTTAAGTGATGAGTCAGCCAGATGGTTACTTTGTATTAATTCTTGGTCAAAAAAAATTATATAAAGTATCATAACCTAATGATAAAGCTGTTGATTTGTGTTGTATTTTATTTTTTATTCAAATAAATGATAAATCGTAAACTCTTTTATTAAATTTCTTATAAGTTGAGGGTTCAATCTCTTTCTAGACAGATAAGTATTGTTCTTTAAAATACAGTCAAGTTATTGTAATTAATTTGTTTTTTTACATGTTTTAGCAAATGTAAGCTTATAAATCATAAATGTTTATTAAGAAACAGTTACTTCCATGGAAAACGACATATAGGTCAGTTGATTTTTCGAATTTCTTATCAAATCTTCAGTTACTTATTAATCTGCTTGATCTTTACTATGGCTATGTTAATTCAAGCTCACAATGTTCCAATTCTAATACGTTTTTCTAAGATTTAAAGTAAACTTTAATAAATAGTAATAGACTAATAGGTAATTGCAAGACTTGCAAGACTCTTGCTGCAAGACCAAGACCAAGACCAAGACTGGGAGCGCAAGACCAAGACCAAGACCAAGACCAGGTGTATTGGCGCAAGACCAAGACCAAGACTGGCTAAGTCTCGTCTTGTTCTTGCATTTGGGCAACACTAGTATGGATTGAAACGACTGGAAACAAATCGGAACGGCGCGGTAGATAAATTTAACCATGTCGATGATGATCGCTAACGATAAGCATTAGCGATTATGACCATATTAAAAATTTGTTAAATTTGGTCGAAAATCTATTTTGCAATTGTATTTAGCGAAAAATTGTTACAGAATATTTCAATATAAATAAGGTGTGTCTAGATTAACAATAGATCATAATACAATCTTCAAAAATCTATTTTGCATTACAGAATATTTCAATATAAATAAAATGTGTCCAGATTAACAATATATCATAATACAAACTTCAACTTCGGTTTCGTACACTCAATCCTAAGATACGGACCTAAATGCTGGGGATATTCTAGTGGCAAAGATATGGTTTTTAAATCTCAAAAAGATGTGTACGTGCGATGTGCAACTTACAACAAACTGACAGTTGTAAACTACACTACAAGGAACTCAGAATATGTACCGTCTTTATATTTATGAGTGTGCCGTCTTTGTCAAAAGGCTATTATGGTCGTTGGTCAAAAGTAATATTAATAATTACGAAAACTGTAATAATGGGAGGTATCCACATAAACTACGAATACCCAGCTCCCGCACTGCGCTATCTAGCAACAGCGTCATCAGTATGGCCCCGAAAATTTATAATAAGTTGCCCCATTCAGTAAAAGACATCACAAAAGTTGACAAATTTAAAAAAAACATTAAAACTTCATTTAATACATAAAACTTACTATTCCGTATTAGAGTTCTTAAATGAAAAGTGGTTTGAGATGTGTGACATGGCTGTTATTAGATAATATTTATGACATTTTATTGTTTAATTAAAACTATGAATTGTTGACCTTATAGATATTATTATTACAATTTTTATGTTCAAATTGATTAATGATGTTATGTACCGAAATAATAAATTTGTACGCCTGATGCATGGCAGTTCGCTATGCCCTAGGGCATAGCGAAACCTACACTGTATAATAACAACTAATTGTAACCTATGTTCCACGAATAAAGATGATTTGATTTGATTTGTTTCAAAAATCTTCTCAAAATCATTGTCACATATTAGGTACATATGTGACAATGATATATAATTTAATGCAAGTAAATAATTAATATCAATTTTTTATACATCTTCTATCTTTTCAATTTTATCTCTCCAGGGAATATTTTCTTCGCTTGTGTACTAACGGCTCAAGGAGTACGAAGGAGGCATGCATGAGTGTATGAAACTTAAAAGGGGTGTTAAAACAAAACGGATGAGTTCGGACAAAGGAAGGAAGCGACGAGCGCCTACATAACATCCCTTTTGATATCGCGATTTGTTTGCAATGAGAGGATACCTAACATATTTTGATTAATGAATGTTTGTTTGTGCGACATACTACCTCTAGTCAACAAAGATTGTTTTGTCGTCAAAGAACGGTTATGTTATGTTTTTTTTGGTTTATTTTAATGGTGATAGATGCCTAAATGCTGTATTACTACATTTAAGCACTTAAGTTTTGGGATTGTTTTATAAAATACTAAAAAAAAGTTTAAATTTTAAATTTCTATGCTAGTATAATGGAGTACCTACCTACGTTGAAGATTGTTAAGTTAAGTTGTCGTCGATGAAATAATTAAGTATGTCGTAATAATTTACTAGTGCCACAACATTCCTTAATTTTTGTTAAATCACATCATTAGTTTAAAAGAAATTAAACACCTTAATGGAAAAAAAAATCACATCACCAAATAGGTACAAACTTTGCTGACTTCACGAGATTCAAATACAAGTAAAGTTACTTTTCTTTGGTATTAGCCTATCTATATCTCTGGTGTTTTATACTTATGCAAGAACGACGTTTTATACACTAAAACCTTCCCAGAAAAATATGCAATCGAATAGTAAAAACCAAATCAAAATCAGTTTATAGTTTCTGAGAAAACTTACTTTCGCGAACATACGGGTCAAACAGACAACCAAGGCTGTGAAAAAATGCGAAATATTCCTTCCTCCTATACTATACTAGGAGAACTAACCAATCCTTACTTTACAATGAATCTGTTTAAGTAGGTAGTAGGTAATCCCAATGAATATAAATCTTTATTTTCATTGGGTGTTATTTATCTATGTTAAGTATGTATTTAGAAATATATAAGTATGTTTATCAGTTGTCTGGTTTCCATAGTACCTGCAAGCTCTGCTTAGTTTGGGATCAGATAGCGTTGTGTAAGTTGTCCCAAGATATTATTATTTCTCTGAGTATTGTATAGCATTGTACCTGCACTACCTGTAGAAATAGATACCTACCTAAATTATTAATAAAAACCACCAATCATACTAAATTCAACCTAATCACTATATTCTTTACCATAAAAGCCAACTTTTGCTCAAACAATTGCAAACACAGACACACATCAACCCTTCCCGACTCACCGGTGATACAGACCGCAGTCATTTAATTACCTATCTAGTTAATCAGGTAGCTCGTACTGAAAGCGTATTAATTAGAACAGTGTGCAGTGAGCGGACGGCCGTATTGTGTGACTACTGCTGCAAATAAGTAAACGCTGTTAACGTTACTGTAGGGTTGGCATTTCAGTCTTTGAGGTATTATGTCTTTGAGGTCTGATATATTTGATTCTTGTTGGCGGTAACATTAGCTTATATCACGCTACGACCAATAGAGACGAAGTTGCGCGGGACAGCTAGTACAGACAGACAGAATTCGTTGTTATGTAAGCCACTTCACATGGGAAAATTAAATAGAAACTGGAAGAAAAATTGGTACCTATCCTCTTTAGTATTATTTTCTTTTAAAAAAAACCCGCCTGCACAAAAAAGATGGAAACAAGATCCCCTACATAATTATATAATTTCATGCAGTCGGAGGCACTTTACTAAGTTCATCGAGATTCATTATTATATTCATGTGATTATTATTTAATTATGTAAGGGAACTTTTTTCCATCTTTTTTGTGCTGGCGGGTTTTTTTTTTTTTTTTTTTATTTAATACTTTTTAGTAGTTGTAGGATGTAACCGATGTAACAACTAACTTTTATCACAACTATTGTCAAGAATTGAAAATTGAAAAATAAATGTAATACTGACTTTTTTAGTATTACATTTATAATCATATTATACCTTTTTGAAATGTTTAAGATGAGCCCTTTAATTTGACACCCATATTGCAGTATTCAGAAAAACTTTTTTTTTTCACACCTCTTTATTTTGACATCTCTCAGCCGCCATGTTTGTTTTTTTCAAATGTCACAATACTAAGAACACTTGGGCAATCAAATCAATAATTGTATAAATCCGTTCAGTGGATTGTGAGATATTAGGTAATAAAGAATATTACATACATACATACAAGATACGCGCGAAAAATATAACCCTTCCTTACAGTCGGGTAAAAAAGATCTTTCATTAAAATCGAAATCCTTTTTCGCGACTGCTACGCCATGAATCAGCACTTATCTACAGTCACACCATCATCAACAGTTTATCCGTCAGCATCCGTGCATTTCTTCAAGTTAGAACGTAGTCAATAAATTATTCGAATGGGCCATTGATCTAATTCGATAATCGATTGGACTGTTTAAGAACATCACTACATAGTATAAAACAAAGTCGCTTTCTCTGTCCCTATATCCCTATGTATGCTTAAATCTTTAAAACTACGCAACGGATTTTGATGCGGTTTTTTTTAATAGGTAGAGTGATTGAAGAGGGAGGTTTATATGTATAATAACATCAATTAAATAGTGGAGAAATAAGGAGGGGGCAGCAATAAGAAATGTTGCAAAAACGGGTAAAATTTACGTAGACGAAGTTGCGCGGGTCAGCTAGTTCTTTATATACTAAACCCCAAATACTTACACGATAGTTAATTTTAAATGCTCTTGTGCTACTGGTGGCTACTATTAACCTTAATGACAATGACGTTATAATATATAACGAGATTTGTTATTGGACATACGTTTAAGTATCTTTTTATCCGACTGCGCGACACAAAGTAGGGTAATGTGTTTATTCTATGTATGTATGTGTTCCTTTGTGGCACTATATATACCAAACGCGTAGGCCGATTTTGATGATTCATACGTCAATCGATTCATGTTAATCTTGCGAGAGTCACTAAAGACATCATAGTAGGTAATCCAAATTCAAAATAGCGACAGCCAGAAGCCATATTGTGGTAGAGAAAAAAAAAATCAACGAACTATGTCATGTGGGGTAACATTGTGTAGGTATTTTAAAATCATGATGAGGTTTCTTGAATCATTTTTCACTTAAAATGACCGTTCAGGATATATAGCGATTTAAAGTTTGTTACCAACAATTTTCGTTAATTTTTTAAATTACCTTACAGTTAATTAAGTTTTACAACGAAGCGCTAAAAAGTGATAAATAAAAAAAATACTATTCCAAAAAACCCGCCTGTTTAAAAAAGATGAAAACAAGATAAAGAAATCATGCAGTCAGAGGCATTCATGAACCCCAGTGAACTTACTAAAATGCCCCCGACTGAATGAATTAAGGTTATCTTGTTTTTATCTTTTTTTAAGCAGACGGGTTTTTTTGATTGAAAAATATGAGTTCCACAGCTTACAACAAGCAAGTAAGTTTTCAAATTGAAATAAAAATGATGTATTTAGCCTTTTATATCAACCCTAAGCAGTTAGGAAGGGAGGCAGTTCCCACCGGTTTGCGCCTCGTTTATAAATGCTATTTTAACTCGGAAAAAAAGATTAATTAACTAATTGAGCCTTGGACCGAGTCGTGCTCTTTTTTATGATTTTTTCATGCGACTAATTAAGATGATTGCTGAATATCACACTAGAATGTATGAATATTTTTGAGTAAACTGAAGGATGTGAAAAAGGATATATTTTTTGTAACTGCGTATGACTTACCAACGATAGTTTGTTTGTTTCAAGACAGTTCTTTCAGAAACGTTGTCTGCTTCTGTGGTGCGTTGGGAGTGTATCCGATTGCTACTCAAGAGGTCGTGGGTTCGATCCCCACCCAGGATAAAACTTTGTGTGATGAGCACGATGGTTTATTCTATGTCTGGGTGTTATTTATCTATAATAACAAATACATATGTATGTTTATCAAATGTCTGGTTTCATAGCTCTGCTTAGTTTGGGATCAACGTTGTGGGAGTTGTACGAAGAAGAAGAAACTATCTGAGTACTTATCTTTGTAGTTTGTCGCTTTGGATCTGGGCTAGTAGGAGAAGTAACTATGGGAGTATGTTTCCCAGACGAGAGTTTAAAGAATCTGGTGCTGGATTCCGGTATACGCAAATTTACTCACACGTTAAGCTACAAATAATTAAGCCCAAATACCCAAGAGCGTTATCAAGTGAAACAATGTTATTGAAGGCAAGTTTTACTTTACTCGATATTGAAAATTACAACCGAATGTAAATCAACATGCTTAGGAGCTTTATAGTCATCTGGTCTCTTAGATCCTACTAACGTACTGACAATTGTGGGTCCAACTTTGGTAAACTATAATACAGGGTGATTTATAATATACCAATAACCTCCCGCTCTTGGCTTCTTTACATTACACTAATTAACTTCGTACTACTGGGTGGCGCAAAAGTACTGGCACTAAAGAAAATACTTTTTTTTTTTTTATATGACATTTTCTGTCATTCTGTTGTTGAAAATTGTGTAGTGAACAAATGTAAAATACACTGAAAATAAACATGGACCGTTTTACTCCCCAAGAACGTGGAATAATTGTGTCAATGTTCTTACGGAATAATTCATCAGTGATAAGAACACAACGTGAATTTCGTCGACGATTTCCCCACCGTCCGGCACCGATTGGTCGCACAATTCGACGCTTTGCCACACGCCTTGAAGCAACTGGCTCAACATTGGATAGACCTAAGTCTGGGAGACCAAGAACAGGCCGTTCAGCTGAAAATATCGATGCTGTGCGCGAAGTTGTGGAAGAGTGTCCAGAAACATCAACGAGGCGACGTGCCACGCAATTGGGCATTTCCAGACGGACCCTGCAGCGTATTTTGGTGAAAGACTTAAAGATGTTCCCGTATAAAACTCAAATGACTCATCAGCTGCTGCCTGCTGACCACCGAGCTCGTCTAGATTACTGCCAGCGCGTCATAAACCTCAACCTTGAAGAGGATGATTTTCCTTCAAAATTGGTTATGAGTGACGAAGCGCATTTCCATCTCTCAGGGCATGTCAATAAGCAGAATACTTGGTTCTGGGGCACTGATAATCCGCGCATTATTCAAGAAACACCTCTACACCCACTAAAAGTTACTGTATGGTGTGGCATCTGTGTTGACAGAGTGATCGGACCCTATTTTTTCGAAGACGCTGGAGGCAATGCGATAACTGTCACTGGAGAACGCTACAGAACCATGTTACGTGAGTTTTTGATACCCAGTTTGGACGAATTGGGGCTGGAGCACATCTGGTTTCAACAAGACGGCGCTACGGCACACACAGCGCGCGACACTATGGACTTAGTGAGGGACGCTTTTCCAGGCCGAGTTATCTCTCGTTTTGGCGATTTGCCTTGGCCTGCAAGATCACCCGATCTGACCAGTTCAGACTTCTTTCTTTGGGGTTTTTTGAAATCTCGGGTGTATGTGAACAAGCCACAGACTCTCGCAGCTCTAAAAGAAAACATTCGTCAAGAAATAACGAACATATCGCAGGAAGTGTTACGGCAAGTTATGCAAAATGTCATAAATAGGGCTCAAATGTGTATCAACTCTGGAGGTCACCATTTAAAAGACATCATCTTTAAATCCTAATGGTACGAAATTTAATGGCACAAATATACATTTAAAAAAATATAAATCTAGTTTTCTAATTTAGAAAAAATGTTATAGCTGAACCAAATAGGGTCTTTACTTTTGCGCCACCCAGTATAATTTAAAAAAAAAAATACTTATTAACCCTTCACGAGCTACCACCTGCTTTTGTCACACAACCGTTTACTTGGAGAGAGACCCCGGAGTAAAATCAATCCTTTTCTGTCAGGGCCTATACCTCGCAATAAACAACGATTTTACTTTAGTAAAATTGTCTGTCACAATTTTTATAAGGCCATAGCTCCAGAAACAAGTGATAGGCGATTAAGGGTTAATTTAGTAAATATTTTTTGATATACGGGAATTAACGTGCATTACGAGTTGTATGTTGATGTGTGGTTGCAACTGCTAGCAAGCTGACCCGCGCAACTTAAACATTTTTTATTGCTGCTCCCCTCCTATTGATCGTAGCGTGATGTTATATAGCCTATAGTCTTCCTCGATAAATAGGCTATCCAACAGTAAAAGAGTTTTTAAATTTGACCCAGTAGTTCCTAAGGTTATCGCGTTCAAACAAACAAACTCTTCAGCTTTATAATATTAGTATAGACAAGCTGACCCGCGCAACTTCGTCTGCTTAAATTGTCCCTATTTTTGCAACATTATTATTGCTGCTCCGCTCCTTATAGTCGTAGCGTGATGTTATGCAGCATATAACCTACTTCGATAAATGGACTATCCAACAATAAAATATTTTTTGAATTCGGACCAGTAGTTCCTGAGATTATCGTTCAAACAAATAAACAAACTCTTCAGCTTTATAATATTAAGAATAGATTTGTACTCAACAGTACCTACCCAATACTACTAGTATAGTATTATATTATCTGTGCCAATACTATTCCGAACCTTTTAGGTACTTAAACTAAGTTCAACTCAACATAAAATTTATTTGTATAGGTATAAAGAGATAATTTAAAAACTAGTACGTTATATCAACTACTGGGTACAAAATTTCCGCAACATCGTAACAGAGACAATATGGCTCGAATGTTTAATTAGCGCATTGCAGGCTCGCCGGGTTGCGGGAGGGGGGGGGGAGCTGGCGAGGGTGGGGACAGAGGGGATGGAGGGAACGGGAGGTGTTATTCATTAAAATGTTTGCGGAAACTCGTTTAGCGTCGTTGCGGCGGGAGGCTGCCGCCCGCGCCGCCTAGTACATACTTAGGGTTGGCTTTACTAAGAAAAAATATTATTATTTTTTTATTATTAGGTTTTCATACCAGGTTTCAAACACATAATATATTTCTGAACGTTTGACGACTCTTTCTTCCTTGCTAGGTTTTGTTTTGATTGAAATATGGATTTCATCCTTTTAGGGGTAGAACTTTTATGTCTTTTCAGCTGTTTGATGATAGGTACTCTGTACAAGAAACTGTGGTACGGACCACAGTTTCTTGTACAGATCTAAAAAAACACATCCTCGCAGCCACTTACTTCACACTGGGAATTTAAATCTTATTATTTCATAAACGGAACCCTAAATCTAAAAATGGTTATCCCAAACCTTACTCTAACGATATACCACACGATGGGGTAGGTGAGAAAAAAAATCACATCCCCACTTTACATATACCTACCCTAAAATTTTTTTTTCAAGTATCTATTTATTCTTTCACTTTGTCGGTGTAATTAATAATTATTAAACCATTCAAAATTACAGCATTCTAGCACTAACAGTCTCGGAGCAAAGGTGCGGACGGACGGACGGACGGACATGGCGAAACTATAAGGGTTCCATTTTGCCATTTTGGCTACGGAACCCTAAAAATAACGTGAATAAGGACCCTGATTAATTAATGTAGACGTAGAGGCAGCCCTGAGCTTCGCGCGGGACGTTCATTTACTCTTAGTAATCGCTGCTTCCGCTATCTGCAACCCACTTAGCGATTTAATTTTCTCTATACAAACATCTCGCTTACTCTCTATATAAATCTTTCGTGTAGAGTCTGATTATGTTAGTAATTAGGATGTTGATTTTACCGTGGTTTTACTTGTGTAGGTGTTTTATTCTACCACAGATAATATAATACTATACTAGTATTCTACTCATATTGTAACTGTGTTTTTCGATGTATGTATAGTACCAAATTACGTCTGAACAGTAATAATAATAACCATTTATTTCAGGCTACTAAGGCCCATATCATACAAATACACCTATATATTTTATTTTTTTATTTATTTACATAGGTTTACCAACATTTGTTAACACCATTACATTTTATAACAATATATGTGCAAATTACAGAGAGGCCATGTATAACAAATAATTATGTATAGGTAAATACTGCATTTACAGAAAATAAACATCTTAAACTAAACTGCTAACTAAATATAAAAAAGATATCTTCATAAACTAATACATAATTTAGGTATATAATAAAGTTTCTCAATAAATATGTAGATATTATTATGTACTTTTTTAAAAAAAAAATAGGATTGTGGGTCCCACATTCCTAGCAATCCTGTTAACTCCTCCAGCTAAGCTCAATGGCTTGTGTTAGGAGTGGGTAGTATAATGGGTAGGATTCGAACACGCGACTTCACGATTGCGAGACAGATGCCTTAGCCATTAGGCTACCGCCGCGACAATAACAACTTTAGACAATATGTAACAGGAAGAAGGTGGTGGTCTAGTCAAGGGTTGTTATGTACCTACTTATTATACATTTATACTAATATTTTAAAGCTGAAGAGTTTGTTTGTATGTTTGTTTGTTTGAAGGCTTTAATCTCAGGAATTGCAGGTCTGAATTGAAAAAATCACGCTACGACCAATAAGAGCGGAGCAGCAATGAAAAATGTTAAATGTGAAAAATTCACGCAGACGAAGTTGCGCAGGTCAGCTAGTGTATTATATAAAAATCTCGTTTGTGGTCAAATTCCTGCGCAACGGCTCTACCAATTTTAATCATATTTTGTTGTAGGTATGAGAATAGTTCGTGAAGCATTTTTTAAATAACAAGCGATCATTGACGCAGTCGAAGTTGCGTGGGTTAGCTAGTAATATTTCATAATTTCGACTCACCAACAATCGTTTTCACTTTAACATTTGGTTCACTGGGAACGCAATTTCATTGGGAACACAACACTTATTTTTATGATTAAACACTAGTGTAATCATAAAAAAAAACTATCTTTTTTTAAAAAATAAAGACGATTCCTACAATGTGGTACAAGCTCTGTGTCACGGGAGACTTTACTAACATACAAATCATGGACAGAAAGTACACCCAGACACGGAACAACAATTTGTGGATCACACAAAGTGGTGTCCCGTGTGGGAATCGAACCCTCTTGAGTCGCAGTCGACAACCCTCCCACCACGCCATAGAGGCAGTTAAAAATCTATCTAGCACATCATATAATATCAATATGGCATTTGTATTTTTTCTCTAGAAAAAAAAATAGAAGTCACACATAGCCAACGTCTTTGTTTTAACGTTACCATGCATTTATGACATTTATCGGTAAACTTTTGGTCTGACAAGCCTTCGAAAAAATAGCTCGTTTATCTATACTTATATTTAAAGCTGAAGAATTTGTTTGAACGCGATAATCTCAAGAACTACTAGTTCGAATTGGACAATTCTTTTAGTGTTGGATAGATAATTTATAGAGGAAGGCTATAGGCTATATTACATCACAATATGACTAATAGGAGCGGAGCATCAATGAAAAATGTTGCAAAAACGGGGAAAATTGACGCAGACGGAGTTGCGCGGGTGGGCTAGTCTGCCATAAACAATTTAATCTAAATTAGTGGGTATAATTACTTATAGATATTCCAATAAACATAGGATAAACCATCCAACTATTGGCAGAACATTTTTTTTTTTCGTAAAACGTTTTTTTCGTCGTAAAACGTGTGCATTTTTGCATTGTCTTAAACATAACATAACATAACATAACATATCAACCCATATGATGGCCCACTGCTGGGCAAGGGTCTCCCCAGTAGAACCTACTAGTATGTAGATCCTGGGGGTAATTGCCATAATCACCACGCTTGGCGAGCGGGTTGGTGTCTTAAACCATAGTACAAAGCAATGGACCAGTCTTAGGGAATGGCTTTAGGGCTTGACCGATTCAGGGCAAAACGTGTGCCTCTCAGTTTGTCTTTAAGTTTGGGAAACAAGAAGAAGTCGAAGGATGCAAGGTCCGGGCTGTAAGGCAGATGCGTCATCAGTTTTACATTTGAAGCCTTCAAATAGGCTTACATAGGTAACACTTTAGCAGAATGTGAGGATGTGTTATCGTGGTGAAGGAGGACGTTGCTTCGAGGACGATTTTCGCAAACTTCTTTTTAAGACTTTGGGCAAGCAAGTGTTAACGTACTAATCTGCAGTCACTGTCCTTTGATCTTCAAGTGATACTGCAGTATAATGTCCTGATTTTCCGAAAAAAGAAGCAACCATTTTTTTTACCAATGCTTTGACTCTTTCTAAGATTTGTCGGCAAATCTACAAAAGAAAAGACTCACTCTGCCAACAGATTTTTTCTTTTGGCTAAAAGCAGTACACCCAAGTTTCGTCACCTGTCACGATCTTATAGACAGCCAATGAATGTCCTCCGTTAAACTTATTAATAATTTTACTACACCACTGGACACGCAGTCGTTTCTGGTCCTCCGTTATGTCATGCGGGATCCATCGAGTGCAAAAGTTCTAAACCTCTGAAGGTTTAGAAGTTTTGCACTTGATGAGTGCATCTGAATGCATTTGGCTCATTCCAATGTTTAACAAAGTGGGAATTTGCTGGCAAGCAATTTTTTATAAGTCGTTGTACGGTGTCAATATTATAGACCGTACCCCAGTCGCCGGCCGACCTTTGTGTACCTCGCCATGAAGATCATCACGTTCACGTCTTAATTCTCCAAAACACGAATACAAAGAGCTGCCACATGGTGCTTCATCACCAAATACCATTTAAAGTCTCTGGCAACTCTCTTGTTGACTTAAGCCACAATGAAAATCTTAAAAAGTCAATAAACGAAAATGTCCACGAGTTAAATTCATTTTGAAATCGACATACAATTTTCGAAAGGACAGCGCAATTAAAAAACAAATGATGCAAATGAACAATTTTCGAACTCCATTATAGTTTTTTCATTCTTTTTACTCGTAAGTGGTCGATTCAATATGCCCCGTAAACGTATTATAGGTATTATTATACCTATGTAATAGTTTAGCAATGAAGCATTGTTATCCGATCCCCAAAAGATATTTGTGGGTCCACCAGAAAGCCTTTATGCAGTGTTATTATGCAGTTTTATTTTTGATTTGACGACTCTTAAATAAACTTATTGCATGCAGGTTATGACATAGCAGGAGTGCATACTACTGTGTAAAAGGTTGTGTTCGAATTTCACACAGTAGGTACCTATATAAGTTTTTGATATTCAGAAATATTTGTTGCGAACTAGAGTGTATCTAGTTTGCATCTGTTAGTTGTTCTTTATTTATTGTTTTTCTTTAGCATGGGTAACCAACGACTCAGGCCCTTAAGCTACCCTCTCGCCCGTTGACTTATCTCTGACCTGAGAAATTAAACCAGTCTTTCCGAGTAGAGTCGAATTGCCTGGCCATCTTAGCATGCCAAAATATAGTTTAGTGTTTTGTGGAAACGATTAAGTGGTAATTTTGATCCACAGGTCTTCTCAGCTTTTATAACCCACTGGTTCGTTCGATACAATTATTTATGTAACGATAAACTGGATAATTTTAAAAGAGTGGCCCATGAGTTTCTTGGCAGCTTCTTCTCATAAGCTCTTTAATTCAATTACACTTGGAACTGCCGCCCAACTTCATACTGTTTTTTTTTCTTTTAGTGTTAGGTAATAATTTGTAGTTTTCTACGTTTTACGAAATAAAGATATTTGCATCTGCATTTTACCTTTTTACTTAAAACATCATTGCTGCGCATCATACGTAGCTCGCTGGCATTCCTCGATTATAAGACAGTTTAGTTTATGCGCCATACGTGAGTAGGCTAGAACGAACATTAGCTTTCGTTTGGGATCTAGAGATAGGTCAATCTTTAATAGCCCTGTAGCACTTAAAGCCTTTTTTAGTGCGTCTAACAACCACTTTGTCTTGCTTTGCCTAGAAATAGACTAGGTACTTGACCGAAATACCTCAGTATATATTTCTCAATATATTCCTAGTTAAATATATTTAATAGAAATATAAGTGTTAATTGTTTATAATATACACAGTCCTAATAGCGCTGTTGGTCCTAATAACAATTGATTATTTCTAAATTTGTTAATTTAATTGTAATAATACTACTTATATTACACTACATAATGAGATCTATTTTCTCTAATCTCTCTGTATATTATATAGATTTCGAAGAAAGGTGTTAAAACTTAGTTAATTCTACCTATTTTTATTTTGAAGGAATTTCAAGATCACTGTGATAATTAAACTAAAGAAAACTGTTAAATTTCATGATTTATTAAATTTATTTTTAGGACTAAATTGTTTTTTTTATAGAGTCTACAATAATCTTCAGATTCAAAAGACGAAATTACATGTACCTACCTATATTAATCACATTATATACCTCAAATATAATTATTATACTTAATTATTTACAATATTCCCAGTATTAGGTATCTAAGTTTAATCATAAATAATTTTCACAAATAAAAGTAATTTGTATTAAATATTTCATTAACGGCTCGCACCAAAGTTGATCACGTTTATACAATATTTATATCTACGATACCCATAACTTAATCTACACGTATTAAATACAACCCTCTGTTCTGGTCCATTCATTGGGTGAAATTTCCAACCCCTGTAGCCCTCGGCCAATCACAGACGAGTACTCTAAAGAGAAGGGGTGGAGTCTGGATGGTTTTCACAACGAGATTTTGGCGAAATCAAACAGTACTCTACGGATCACCTCTGATATGAGACTTCTTTAGTAGTCCAAAGTTTAGTGTGGTAGCTACTGACGATAACTTTTGAGAACTTTGTTTATGTGATTTAAACACGATCGAATTTTGCTTTAATTGTTAAAATAACAATATACGTCTCATAAATGTAGCGGTGGATTGAATCCAGTTCTTCGAAGACACAAAGAAAGACAATTTGCAATTATAAAATTAAAGATGGTTAAGCGTATCATTAAACTGTTTTCGACACGCTAACTTCCAAGAATTATATGTTTTTGAATACCAATTATAAACGAGTCAAATTTTGAAAAAAATAACAATCTTTTATAAACCAAAGAGGGCCACTAAATCAAGGAAGTTTAGAGAAAACATCATGGCGGGTCCATACCTGTCTCCCTTGCCTGGAGACTTACTGACAGAGTATATGTTCGGTCGTCGACGGCAGCGCCGGAACCGCACCACATTCACGCCACAGCAGTTGAGCGAGTTGGAGTCCCTCTTTCAAAAAACTCATTACCCTGACGTGTTCTTGAGAGAAGAAGTCGCTTTGAGGATCAGCCTGTCTGAAGCGAGGGTACAAGTGAGTATTTGGAATTTGTTTGAATAGATTTACGAAGACTTTCCTACGCATTTGTCCGTAAAAAATACACAGCGATTGTGAATGCTGGTTCTTCGACTTTGACATAAGTTCGTTGCCAATCAATTGTAACTTTGTAGTTAGAATATAATGTTTTAAAACATTTATCCTTCCACGCTGATAACACCTCTGAAGTGGTCCCATTTGATAATAAAACCCCGTTTTAGGGTACTGAGCCAAAATGGCAAAAAGGAACAGTTTCGATCTGTCCGTCTGTCTGTCTGTTCCCAAGTTATCTCAGAGACCTTAGTACTAAAAAGCTGTAATTTGGCATGGAATAAAATATTGATTTTTTTTCTTACCTTCCCCATCGTGTGGGGTGTTGTTGAATAGGTCTTTTGAAAATATTCAGGGGGTGTGAATATCACTTTTCGATTTAAGAATCTGTTTGTGAAATAAATTATTATTAGTGTCAAGTCCCAGCTAAATTATTGTTTTAGGAGATTTGGAAAAAATATTATTGTTATGTAGTCTTTACAAGTTTAAGAGTAACAGTAGACTAATTGAAAAATAACTAATTGAAAATTGATTAATGAATTTTTTTTCGTACAAATTCCATTCAAAAATGCATATTATAACGTTGTTAGTAGTCTTAGTTTAGTCTATTTAATGTCATACATGCAACGTGCAGACTCAAATTCATTGTTTATGCTAAGGTTAAGATTGATTGGTTAAGGTTTTATCACACATTTTTCGAAATTAAAATAATTTTACGGTTGCTTATTTTTTTTATGTCATATACATGGCAGTAAAGAAACTTTTCTTCTTCTCTTTTTCTTTTATGAAACAAAAACAATAGAACTTTCTTATTATTATTTTATTGTGCTGGGTAGCTACGGAACCTTACATTGTGTGTGGCCCGACATGCACTTGCCCCGTTTTTATTAGGGCTCCGTAGCCAAAACGACAAAAAAAAATTGCCATGTCCGTCTGTCTGTCCGTATGTCACAGGCATTTTAACAATGAATATTGACGAAATTTGGTGAAAACGTGTCTTATAGTAGCCGCTACTAAGCTTGATAGCTAAATAATTAAAATCAATATTTTTATTAATGGGGGTGGCACTTTATACTCGTACATACTACAGAATCAGATTTTTTTTTCAGCAAACATCAACGTGTGGCACATCATTCGGCAGGCCTTTTTAAAACATTATAAGGTTTCTGTCCCCCTCCCCCCCTTAACTTTTGAACCGTGTGACCAAAAAATCTTCTGCTGATGCAACCATTCAAGACTGCGGAACCCTACACTGAGCATGGTCCGACATACTCTTGCCCGGTTTTTATTTTTTTATCAAGGTGTTACTCAACTAACACCACTCGTTAAATTGTCTATCAGCGATTTTAAATCAGTTTGGGTTTTTGGAAGGATGAATAAACAAAAAGTATTAATCTATGATTAGTAAGTCTTTACCACACGATTTTCATTCCATAATAAAAACACGGCGACAGCTGGTATAGTTGATTTATGCCTTCTTGTTGACCTTCTCCTTGTTGACAGAATAAAATTAATCTCATCAGCTAAATTCACATGAATCTAAGAATATATAAAGCCCAATATCTTACAATAAAACGATGATAGATGACAAACGTGCAATAAGGCACCTGTCCCACCAACGACGATAAGCGAGAAGCGAGTAGCGATTTATCGCTCAAGAAACATACAACAGATGTATTTTGTAGATCTCGTCCGTGTACACATAAGAGATGCAGTATAGAGGGAGTTCTCGCGGAGCTATTAATTATTAATGATATTAATAGTTATTAGGATTTATTTTGTTTACACGGAATCTACAAGTATGTACGTGTCTTGAGCGATAAAATCGCTACTAGCTACTCATTTCCGCCGTCGGTCGGACAGGTACCTAAAGAATTGTAATTAGTTGATAATAGAATTTTAAACATAAAATGAATTGGTTTAAAGAAGTTCTTAAGAAAATTAATATATCAAATTGTAATAATAATTCGTACACGAATTGTAGATAATGTGTCAAATTCGTGGTAACCACAGGTTACAATTACCACATTCGTAGTAAGCGTCATTTTTCAGGAGGGTATTTGGTAATTTCGGGGAAGTTTTTAGGGTTAAATGGACTAAACGCCGCCGTCCAAATGGATACTACTTTTTAGCAATTTTGGGGGGTTTTAACCTCCAAATTATATAATAACGTCCCTGGCTATGCCCATGAACAAGCGCGGATCCAGGTGAGGGGGGGGGGGGGGCACAGGGGCAATTGCCCCCCCCCCCCCCCCCAGCCTCATGAATTTTCGAGTGTTCGCCATACATTTGGACCGCGTTGACGGGCAAAACTACTCACACTTGGCCGGTGTTAGGTCCCCCCCCCCAGAACATAATCCTGAATCCGCGCCTGCCCATGAAGAATAAATCAATTAATATAAATATTGACCAGCTGATATAAGTAGTAATATCAGCTGGTATACTTCATTTATATGCTTTAGTTACAAAAATAATTATTAGTTGGTCCACTCATAATTAAAACAATTATGGTGACTCTTCGACTAGTAACTACTTTGAATAGGTACTTACAAATTTATTTTGTTTGGGTTATTCTTTCCAAGACAATTATGGGTAGTCAGCAGAGATGGTACGATAAGATAAGGAATATAATATTCAATTTGTAACCTTAGTACAGTCGTTAGTTACGTGAAAAATTAGGTTACGTGGATTTTTTTCGGGAGTTTTGAAAATTGTTAATTTTGTAGATTTTGGGGTGCTCTTTAAGAATTTCAACTTTGCCACCTCGTAACTTTGCCCCTCAGTTGCAAAAATAGCCCCTATTATCAATTTTAAGATAATATCTATCTAATGGCTAAGGCCCCAATCGTGAGGTCGCGGGTTCAAATCCTACTCATTACTCTACCGACGTGAACCCACTCCTACCACAAGCCTTTGAGCTTAACTGGAGGAGTTAACAGGATTGCTAGTAAACAATCCACATTGCTATCTTAATTATATGCGGTGCTCGTACGTTATAACTATTGAGTTTACAAAAAAGACAACACATATTTTTGTAAACTCAATAGTTTTGACGTAAACATAATTTGTACGTAAGTAATATTTTCTAGTTTTTATTTTGTAGCTCATTCTCTTGTCGTAAAATGAGTTGGAAAAGACATAACTTGTCTAAAAACTAATTATAGGCACCATTTTTCCAAAATGACTGAAAGTTTCGAGGTGGCAAAGTTAATATTCGGGAAGGTCACTTATTTTCAAAACTCCCGGAAAGCTCTCCAATAGGTACTTATAGGTACGTTACGGTAGGTACTACCTAACGTTACGTTTATGTAGGGAGGAAAATATGACAATGCACAAAAATGGAAAATACCTGGTCTTTTGTGGCAAAATGAAACGCAAATACTGACAGTATTTCGCTCCCTTTAACTTTTCTCCGTCCTGAGCAAATTTGACTAGTCTTTCTGGCAAGAGTCGATATATGGAGTTGCTTAGGTATCGATAGAAATTATACTTAATTAAATTTAAAGTTTTTACACCAGCGATCGTCATACTCACTAAATTGTCGGTGTATATGGTGTTGGGGTCAACATTATAAAAAAAAACCCACCGGTACAAAATGGATGGAAACAAGATCCCCTACCTATATGTATAATTATACATCTTTTATATAATTTCATGCAGTCGGAGGCACTTTACTAAGTTCATCGAGATTTATTAACTGACTTGAAAATGCTTGAAATTATATAATTATATGGGGGATCTCATTTCGATCTTTTTAGTGCAGGCGAGCTTTTTTTATTTAATACTTTTGAATAGTTGTAGGGTGTAACAACTAACTTTTATCACATCTATAGTCAAGTATTGAAAATTGAAAAAAGAATGGTTGCTAACTAACTTTTTTAGTATTGTGAAATTTCTTCTTGTTTAAGATGAGTTCTTTAATTTGATACCCATATTGCAGTATTCGAAACAACTTTTTTTTCACACCTCTTTATTTTGACATCTCACAGCCGCCATGTTTGTTTTTTTTAAATGTCACATAGCTAAGAACACTTGGGCGGTCAAGACGAAACTAAAGACGTACTTTAAGAATATTACATGCATACAAGATACGCGCGAAAAACATAACCCTTCCTTACAGGTAAGGGTAAAAAGAAAATCAATGTCATTTTCTATTTAAGTGATTTTATTCATAAAAACCGAACTTCTCCATGCCAATGCCCAGTTCAATGAAGTAGTAGTTTTGAGCGCATCGGAACCCTTCGTTTTTTGTGGGATCGTATGTCCCCCACTATACTCTTTGATAAGTACAGTCAGCTACATAAGTCGCTTAACATTTGCAAACATTCAAAATTACCTATCGCAGCACAAATGTCTCTCTCCTACCGTAGGTACCTATAGTTATGGAAATTAGAATTTAAAGAAATTATAATTTAAAGGTATGGGCGTGCCTCAGGGATCAATACTCGGTCCCTTCTTATTTTTGGTATATATTAGTGATTTACCATTTTATATTAATAACTTTTGTGACATCATTCTATTTGCTGAAGACACTTCTCTAATTTTTAAAATTGTTTGTAAACTAGAAAATTTTGAGAAAATAAATAAAACACTCGCACTAGTTCAAGATTGGTTTACAACGAACAACCTACTTCTAAATCCCAAAAAAACTAAATGTATTAAGTTTAGTTTGCCAAATGTGAAAAGTACTAATACGAGTATAATTTTAAATAATGAGGTGATTAGCTTTGTCGACTCAACAGTTTTTTTGTTAATTACTTTAGACAATAGGTTACAGTGGGGCACCCAAATATCATGTCTCGCAGGAAAACTCAGTTCTGCAGCGTATGCTGTCAGCAAAGTTAGACAGCTTACGAACGTAGAAACAGCTCGACTAGTATATTTTGGTTATTTTCACAGCGTCATGTCCTACGGCATATTGCTTTGGGGCAAGGCGGCTGATATACAAACTATTTTTATTCTTCAAAAACGTGCAGTGCGTGCGATATATCAACTAGGAGCACGAGTTTCCTTAGAGAAAAGTTTAAAGAGATAGGCATTATGACAGTTGCATCAGAATATATATATGCAAACGTTATGTTTGTAAGGCAAAACTTACATTTATATAACAAAAATAGTGATATTCACTCTGTGAATACAAGAAATAAGCACAAATTGGTAGGTCAATATCATAGGCTTCATAAAACTCATAACTCATTCATGGGACTAGGTGTTAAATTTTTCAATAAAATCCCAGCCAGCATATCGAGTCTACCAGTAAATAAATTTAAGAATGTAGTCAAGAGACATCTTATACAAAAAGCTTACTATTCAATCGATGATTATTTAACTGATAAAGATAAATAGATGTAGTTAGTTGCTCCCTATTAATGTATATTGTTGTATAGTTTATTGCATTTTACTAGGTGAATATTGTTGTCACAGTTTAATAATGTTACTTAGGTACTAGTTAAGAAAACGATTTACTTTTGTAAGTAAAGATTCTGCGTGATAAATTTCGGACATTCTTTTTCTTTTTAAAAAAAAACATGTATACTTATTCATTAAGTAGCAGTAAATTGGCCAATATTTAAGTACTTCAAGTTTTTACATCGTAAGTGGATGCTCCTACTATGTTCTACCCATTGAGGCTGATGTATCCGATTTCGTGTACTCTTCTAATATTATTGACATCTTTTTTTTGCATCAGTCCTCTAATATGGTGTATAATATAATGGTGGCAGCACCTTACCTGCATATACAGTTTATAAACAGAGAAACATTGTAAACATTGGCAATTTGAAAAGAGTGGCCACGAGTTTTTATTGCCTGTTCTTTTCTCGGGCTTTACCTATTGTTTGCGAACAGGCATTACCAGTAAATGTAGAATCGACTTTTCACAAGTGTAGTATTTTGCTTCCTAAGTGAATAAATGATTTTTATTATTATTATTATTATTATAAAAAAATAAACACTGGTTGGTCTTATTAGTTTTAAAGATTTTGAGGTTTAAAATATGGTTAAAATAGAGCTAGAGCAGAATAATTAGTAAGATAATATTTACCTTTAAATTTCTTAATAATCCATCTAATTAATCAAAATTTGTAAGTCCTCTTTTGAATTCATTTTATATTTATGATATGTAAACAAAGCATGTCGGACCTATTTATTATCAAATATTGATTTGGTAAATCATTAATTATACAAAGTTCTTTATCTCTTTCGTTTTTG